>PVKU01000126.1:0-306766 GCA_004027475.1 Anoura caudifer | reverse complement strand
CTTTAAATTCTCTATAAAATTGCTATAGACATTCATTATGTTGCTTAACTTAAAAAAATGAAACAAAAACCTTGCAGATAATTTGCACTTGGACTTCAGTGCTTGGGTAAAGTTTGGCTATGCTTTTCTTTTCTTTTTTAACATTAATCAATGAAAAGAAAAAGAAAAGAAAGCCACAGAATGCATTGCACAGCTCTTTCTGCCTTCCCTGCCAGGAGTATCAAAGCCTAATTTTCTGCTCCATGTCAAGCTTCCCTCCTAGCCTAGATTTTCAGGATTAGTTCGCATGCTTTAACCCTTGTTGTCCCTGGCCACACCAGATTTTTCTGTCTCTGATTTATTTATCCCATCTTTGTTTAAGGTACCTGTAGCTTCTTTTATGATTCCCCTCAAAACTTCCCCGAAGTGTGTGGCTATAAAAATGTGTTATTCTAGATGCTCTAAAAATGTTCTTTCAATCTGCCTTAAATAGCATCTGCAATCCGTTCGGGTGATCCTCACCTGCAAGCCTCCCAGAGGCCTGCCGCAGCGTTGCAGACAGTCACCGTGAGCTGGACCCTGCCCTGCGCAGTCCGCTCCAGAGAGCGCATCTAGTCTAACGTTTGACTGTGGTGAGTGAGTCAGTCACTCACAGCTTCAGCACTTGTCTCACTAGCAACAACTGCCTTGCAGCTGTGGGCGCCCCACCCAGCCGCCGCCCCTGCTGCCGCACAGCTGCTCCGGGATGTGCTGGGACACCTCAGCCTGTGAATCATGCCTTATTTTCCCCCGAGCTGAAGCACAAGTTTCCTTCATCTCAAGTGTCCTGAGTGTTCACCTCATTGTTCAACAAAGCCTAACATCTGTGCTTCCTGCCACAGAGCAGGAAAACCTTCTCATTTCCCCAGAATGTATTTGTGCGGTCCAAGGAGCCTGCCAATTGTGAGGAAAATAGTGTTTGCAGAGTCACTCAAGAAGCAACTGGGAAAAACTCTTTTGGGTTCTGAGGACCCTGTGAGGAAAGGCTGAGGGAGAAGGGGAAGAAAGTGGGCATTTCTGTTTTCTTTTCCTTTTTCTTTTTCCTTCCCTCACCCTCCACCCCTGCTCTGAGAATGAATATTTCTTGACCCTCAGCTTTGAGTCAGGCACTGGACCAAGTATTTGCCTTATTTTTTTTTTTTTAAGCCTTCCCAGCAGGCATCTGGGTAGGCACATTGATACCCGCCTTCCAGTGGAGAAAGCAGGCTCAGAAGGGCTAAAGGACTCGCTCAAGTTAAATTACCATTCAGTGTTGGATCCCGGATTCTTTGGTGATGGGTGGGACTCATTGCGTGTCCACCGTAAACGCTGCTCATGGAGAGCAGAGCTGCTAACAGACTCCTGCAGACTGAGTACACAGTGCTCTACAGCGTAGGCCCCATGCAAAGACTCAGAGACCAGGGTGCCTGGGTTCAAACCCCAGTTCTGTCACTAGGTCCATGACCTTGGCCAATTACTTAACTTCACTGGGTGCCTGTCCCGTGCATCTACACAATGGGGAGAGCTGTAAGGGGCAAACTAGTTCATCCTGGCGATACCGGTGCATGGCCCGTGGTAACTGCCGTTCTCTAGGCATATCCCAGTGCTGTTTGGTTGCAGGATGGGAAATGCTTCTTTCTTGCCCAGATGATGGTGTTTTAATGTCTAACACTTAGAATGGCAGACCCGAGAGTCGGGTCATCTTTGGAACCTCCCAGGGAATTTTTAAAAAAATATTGATGCTTGTGTTCTGATTCTAGAGAACCCCTAGAGATTCTGATTCAACTGACTTGGGGAGTAGCTTAGGCAGAGGGGGAGGGACTCTTAGTGGCTCTCAAAATGTGGTCCCTGGGCTTCGGCTCAGTGTAACCGCAGAGCTTGCCGCACCCGGACTTGCTGAATCAGACACACAGCTCAGGAAAATAAATCCTCTGGGCGAATTGATGCCCACGGAAGTCTAAGAACCATTGCTCTAAGAGAAGGCGCTGCCTCGCCCTAAGCACAAGGCCGGAGGACTGGGGCTGGCCTGGAGCACCATCTATTCGCTTACACTGAGCAGTGAACAACAAGTGTGCTAGTCTCCCAGAGCCGTAGTGTGTCGTGACTCCATTAGCCCATCCTCTCCCAGGCCAGGAAGGGCAGGTCCTCCTCAGAAGTCTGTGTATTAAATGTTGAAGGACATCAAGCTTAGATGGCCCAATTTGTACACTTCATGGTGGGGTTCATAAAACCACCGACCCAAAATACTGGTATTAAATGCCTCTGAGCCCATGTTACCCAGACTCCCGTGGCTGCCAGCCCACCAGCATCTCTCCACTGGAGCAGCCCTGCCGCAGGCCTGTGGGCACTGCCCCCGCCCCTCCTCTCCCAGGCGCCGCAGGGAGGGTGCGACTGCCCTTCGCCTTAGTCACTCTCCTCTTTCTCTGCTCCCCTGACCTGCTCCCTGCACCATAATCACCAGTCTTTCTCTTGCTGATGCACTTCAGGACATTTTCATTGGATCTTACAGGCCACAGAGCCACTCCATCCCTTCTCGGGACTGCCTAACCGCGCTCCGCGCCCTGATGTGACCCTCTGATACTCTGAGACATGGGTGGCTGTTTCCCTCTTTTTCTGACAGAGCAGCTCTCCAGAGCGTGGAAATTCCTCAGCACCTGTGTCTCGTTCCTGCTCCTTCGGCTGCCATTAGTCTCTTCTGAAAAGAAAAAATGTTTGCTTTAAACTTTTGTGTTCAATGTTTCTCCCACTTCTGTGGAACTTGTGATCCGCTGTTTCTCCGATGTCACATGCTTTATCTTTCATGATCTGATTAAAGAGAAACACCACAGTAATTTCTAGTGAAACAAATGCCATCTGTGTGCATTCGGCGTTGTAACTTCACATAACAAAAGCACTCGTGTTTTTCTGATGCCTCATGTCACCATCCCCTGGGATGTGCACAGTAAAAACGTCACAACTGTTTAAAACAATCCATTCACTTCTCAGTAACTTTGTCTCAGCTTTAAGCAAGTGAACAGAATCACTGAAGCGAGGGGCAAGAACGACAGAACTGCAGCAAGTGCATGGGGAGGAAAGCAGAAGAGAGAGGAGAGTGGGCTACGGGCAGGGAGCGAGGAGGAGGCGGAAGGACAGACTAGCCAGAGATTCAAACATCTAGGTTGAGGAACTACTCAGACAGGTATTAAATTTGACCTTGACAATGGAGGCAAAAAGGGAAACATGACAAATTCCATTACTCTGTAGCAGGATGAGAAGGGTGGGGCTTTCCTCTTGCTACAGAGTTTCAGCTGATCCGTCAAAGCTAAGAACCAAGCATATTATGCAGCTGTTACACACGATAAGGAGGGAGCGGAGGCCATCCACACAGACCTTGCTGAGCAGTGACCCAAAAAACCCAGCCCAGGGACCCTGAGCCCATCCGTGGCCACAGGGTATGGAGAGGAGGGGAGGAGGTTGGTGAGAAAGGGGTGAGTGGTGGGACCCCTTCGAGGAGAGTTGTTGGAATGCTGAGAATGTGAATCTTCACCTCCGGCCAAGTGGAGGGAGAACCCAGGTGGGCTATCTCCTGGGAGCCCGACATCCTGCCTCCTGGCTGGTCAAAGCTGCGGAGACTTCTCAGCCCCACACGGTCACAGGACTGAGACCGCAGGGAGAGGCTTCCCAGGAGGGCTTGACCTGAGTCCCCAGGACCTGAGAGAAACAGAGGCTGGAGCCTGACCTTAGAGATGTCCGCAGTGTGATCGGAAATGCTGCAAACAGGGTCAGGGCGATGCTGTGCACGTGTGTTAAGCTGAACCCTCACCCTCACTCCAGAGACAGCTGCTGCAGAGTATTTAGTCAGCTTTATCTTTGGGCAAGGCCAGAGGCTTCGCTAACTAGCTTAATGAATGATTAAAGGGGATTTATTTGGTGAAATTAATAGTATTCAAGTTATGTGGACTGGCCAAATATTTGAGACTCCCCTCACACTTGGACGAACTGAGCGGACACAGATCTAGGGCCCTGTAGCTTGCACCCTTTAAAATAGCAGAGGCTTGATCCCTAAATGGTCCCATAGCCAGCAACTGGCTCCAGGGAACCTGGTCGTCTGATGCTAACCATCCAGTTTATCTGAATCTTACGTCTACGATGCCATCATGTTTCCCTTCGATGACTCGTTTGTGCAAAGGCAATCCAGGGGTTGTGAAGGACACACCTCACCTACTTCTACATATTGCCAGCTACAATTGCCTCCCACAAACAATCCAATGGATCGGACTAGGATGGTCCGTCACACTGAAACTCACCTGGGAAAATACGAAGGTGGGACTCCTGCTGGAGCCGTGTGGGTCAGGAGAGGGAGGAGGCTGGGGGGGGGGTGGCGGGCACCTGCAGTGCTTCGCAAAATGAAGAGGTGCCTTCGCTGTGGCTCAGACAGTGGCTGTGGGAAGTGCCACCGTGAAAGAGACCCCACCCAAGAAGATGGAGTGAGGTGCTCCGAACAGAAAGTTGGCTTTTTTATGGGTGCACTGTTGTGGAGGAACTGGGAGAAACGCTCTGAGGAGGCAGCCAGTGGCTGGGACACCTTGGGAGAGAACTGTGTCTGGAGGTCTCCCAAATGCTCCATGAGCCAGGAGCTATCACTGGGACATGTACCACACTCCCAGTGGGTCCCACCTGCCCCTCCCTTCCCGCCTTGAAGGAGCCCAAGCCCTCAAAGCGAGTGGCAGAGGAGTGGAGGAATCAGGTAGGAAGCTAGTCAAGAAGCTGACTGTCTTTCTCCCCAGCACACCCCCTGCACTTCTGCACGGCTCAGAGTCCTATTCGGGCCCAAACTAGGGTGGGAAAGCTTTGCATTCGATGAGAGATTGAAGCTTTGCTGTGTGACTAGACTGGACTTTCCACACCTAAAAATGAGAGGCTTGTTAATACCTGAAAGGGACCAGAAAAGCTGTAGGATAGCCTTGCACTTTACCTACGGAAGTGGACGAAGGATTCAACAGAGGGAGCTTAAGAGGATGGTGACGAGAGAAAAATTGAGCTGTTTAGTTTTTACATCCAGCTGAGTCCAACTTGCTCAGTATCTACAGCTTTCATTACTGGATGAAAAGGACTTGGTATTTTTACTGTGATTTTCAAAAGTATTTATTTTTATATCTCATTAAGTGGCAATCAAGGGCTGGCAAATTGGTTTTCAAGCACATACTTTATGACCACAAATTACATAGCAGTGGGATGGAGAGGTGAGGTGACATGCATTAGTTACCTAGCACTACCATAATGAATTACCACAGATTTATTGGCTTAAAACAACACGAGTTTATTATCTTACAGTTCTGGGGATCAGAAGTTCAAAATGGGTTTCACTGGGCTAAAATCATGGTGCCAGCGGGGCTTTGTCCCTTCTGGAGGCTCTAGGGAGAGATGTGTTTCCTTCTTTTCCAGCTTCCACAGCCCTCCTGCATGCCTTCAATCAAAGCCCCCTCCCCATGTTCAAAGCCAGCATCTTCCAATCTCTCTCTCTGACTCTGCCTCTCCTGCCCTCGTCTTCCACTTATGAGGATCTCTGCGACTGCATAAGACTCACCCAGATAACCCACAGGAATCTTTTTAACCTCACAATCCTGTTTATCTGCAGAGTCCTCTTTGCCACGTATAGTGATACATTCACGGGTTCTGGGAATTAGGGGGTGGATAGCAGGAGGGGCGTATGTGGCATTGTGCTTCCTGGCATACGCGTGTTCACCACTCAGAGAACTCCCTCCCCCTTGCTCACTGGTTAGCCAGGTATAACGGAGGCCTTGAGGAAAGAGGTTGTGTATAATCCTGGGGAAATCTATTCATACTTGTTTCTTCATCTGTGAAATTATAGAATTAGCTGTTCCCTAAAGTGTCTTCCAAATCTAAACCCTATGCTCCTTTTCTCTTTGTCAAAATAAACACTTGAGGAAATCTGGCTGCTTGACTCAAGAAATCAAACTGATGCTTCAGTGCACATGGCCAGCCCCCCAGCCCAGCTCTGAGCCAAGGAGGCTCTGCCAGCCTGCACTGTCTCACTGTGGGGAGAAAGCAAGCAGCCCTCTGCTCTCCCAGAGGCACAGGTGGGTGGTTCGAAGTGAGAGGTCTCTCCACCCAAGGGCAATGCGTTGTCCTATTGTTTTCTGCTGAATCACAATTGAAGGCCTCGGGCGATGCTGCCAATCTCAGAAATTGCTACTGACTCAGCACCGCTTCAGTGTCCAGGGAAGTCCCAAGGGAATGAGTAACTGCCCTGCAGGGCCTGCTCCTCTCAGGTCAGCACACGGACTCCCTCTGGTCTCCCTGCAGCGCCAGGCTCTTAGAACAGCAGGTCACAGAACATGAGATGGAAGGAAACTCAGGCATCATGTCACAGATGTCCTTCCCATCATGTGATCTTGAGCTGGTTGTATCTTGTTTTTCCAGCTATTCTGATAAATCACACTGCTTTGGCGGCCTACTTCCCTCTCTGGTCTGGCTTTAAAAGTAAGGTACACTTTGCACCCTCAACCCCATGGACCTCAGAGAGACAGCTGGCTCCTCAGGACCCTTCTAGGCCACTCTCTCCTTCCGGTTTTGAGGTGGTGTCATCTACCAGCAAGAGCTCTGGGACATCAATCAGGACCTCCTGTTCCTGTCCTCTGAGCAGCTAGGGGCATTCAGCAAGTCATATCATCCCTTTGGGCAACAATGGGGTTTGACTCTATTTCCCCTAAAGTCCCTTCCAGTGCCAATATGAGGGGATCACCTTCCTCTGTCACAGAGCTCCTGAGTCTGTGGGTCTGACTCAGCCTGGGGAAAGCCTTCCTGGGATTAGCCTTTTCCTGCGGCTTGCAACCACCATGTCCGTCCTTCCAGGAAGGCCCTGCATCCACAGCCTCAGAAAGGCCCAGGTGTTCTGCTGAGGCCTCCTTTCCTTTCCAGAACAGGTTTCTCAGTCCCTCGGCTCCCAATCTAGACTGTCAGCTCTGCTCACCAGTCTCCTGACCGGTCAGGGGTGGGACCCAGAAACTGAACTGTGACTCTCATTCTTCATCCATGTGACAGGCCTATCACTCCTCCTTCAGCTGGGCCTGCCTAACCAGACCAGCACTGGGTCACTCCGTGTGTGAGTGGAGATTATGGCCTGTTGGTGACTCTGAGGGCAGACGCTGCTCAGTAGGTGGATGTCACCTTTGTCCCTGGAGTGTCTGGAGCAGCCAGGGCCCCACCCACCCATCCCACTGCTCCAGGGCTTCCGTGTAATGCCATGGCCCTGTCTCAGGCCTGGCTGTACTTTGCCAAGGACTACTTATTCCCCGGAGCTTCCTGGCTCCTTTGAACCACAAAGGTGCTCTTTGAAAGAACCAGCACTGAGAATTGCTTTTTGCCACATCCACGTCAGAGTCAATTGACATCTCACATTTCCCCTAAAAAAATGAACAATCTCTTCTTGCTCATCCAGCAAGGACAAGCCTGCCTTTCCTTTCTCACATGGGTCTATGCACCACTCTCATCACTTCAGGAGGAAACCGTGTATACTAGCTGCCCATAAGGCTCAGCCCCGACTCGGTCTCCTTAAGAGGTACGGTTCCTCCTGGGCATGTGGAGAAGAGACAGGCCCATTGTTCCTGCCAGGAACACTCCACTAGGTAGCATGCTGGGTCTTCCCCTGGGGAGACAGAAAGCTGCCTTCAAGACGCACCATCTCATGCTCTGTGTTGCTTCTGGTCTTTCCTACTTGGCTTGTCCAGGCACTCCATGCAGGTGGAGCACTTACTTCCTTTCTCCCTGCTCCGTGAATTCCTTTTGTGTGCCTTTGATGTCCTTGCTCAACTCTCCAGGGAAGGGATGAACGTGTCTCCCACCTGCAGGCGGTCACTTGCAGGCAGAGTGAACAAAGGCATGCCTGGCCCCAGGGAGGCTGGGGGCGGGCCGGGTCTGGAATGCAGGGTTCCCTCTGTCAGGATGTGGAAGGCTGCGAGGCAGGACTGAGCTGCCCACAGTGTCAAGGGTAGGGCTGGCCCCTGGGTCCTGACCTTGTTTGCTCGGAGGATCCAGCCAGGCTGAGGCTCTGAGGGAGGAAGGAGAACGGAAGGTAGAGCCAAGACATTCTGGTCAGCCCGCCCCTGCCACTGTGTAACCCCGACCCACAGGACACTGTACCTCCCAGGGTGAGCCTCTCATCTTGCCCTGAGTGGGGCAATAACTGCCGTCCCGCCTGCCTGGTTGGCGGGGCTGATGTTGTCAGAAGCAAACAGCACTCACAGAGGAAATGCTGTGAGAAGCACAAGCCCTTTGTGAGTCAGCGGTTGGGAGCCTTTGCTCTGTCTTTCCCCACCACCTCCCCACCCCCCGCCACCCCTCCACCCATTTCCCACAAGCATCTAGTGGGCTGGTGCTGTCCCCTAGCGGCCAAACGGCTCCTCATAATTCATTTCTATTACAACCCTAAGAAAAATGAATGATGACTATGTAATAATGAATTTAGCTAGGACTGTATCTATTTTTTATATCAATACAGCCATAAACTATAATTTTAAGTATATGTATTTTTAATAGAGGAACTGGCCCACGAAAGGAGAAGTGTATAATGCAGTCCTGGACCCGCAGCGGGAAGTGCCTCCCAGCTGGCCCTTCCCCAGCCAGCCAGCCAGCTGTGGCCTGCCCCTGCAGACAGCGAGCCTGTCTGGGGCCCGAGGGTGGCACTTGCTAAGGCTTCCCCAGAAGGCTCGTATTCCCCCCTATGAGGGGACAGTATGGAAGAACAGGTGAGAAACCAAAGCACTTAACTGCTCTTCTTCAGCCTTTTAAAGCTTTTTAAGATCCCCAAAGATCACAAAACGCCAAACAGCTCTCTTTCTCTTTGCTGATACTGAGACAGCATCAGTTGGCCTGGAGAGAAATTAGAGTTCCTGCCTATTAAAAACAAGTGACCGGGAACTGCTGTGTTCCCTCTTTACGAGGGGCCTCCTCACACATACACGTTCTTACGGGCTGCTCCCCACAGCAACTGTCCCTATTTTCAGAGGAGGAATTTGGGGTTCAAGAGGTCACAAACTGGGGAGAGGGGAACAGCTTGCACCCAGGTAATCTGACTTGCGTCCCAAAGTGCTTGGAGTTGAATTACAAGGGCTCTGCTGATTAAGAATGCAGAATGAGGACAATCCGAGTGCTGGGGAGGAAATCACTTGGAAAAAGAAAATTAACAAGCCTGTCCCTCCATACCAGTGAAATGAATAATCTAGTCAACAGTCGATCTCTAGTCACGATGAATAATCTGCTGCAGACTCCTGCTCTTTGACCTGGGCAGCCGTTTTCCGTTTCCCTTTCCATCTGACAGGGAGTCCTGCCTACTAGCATCGGCATTGCAGACACCTCACGGCTCCTTTTAGACTCGGCTTCCTGGTGCCGGGCCGGGATGAAAGGTTGCCAGACTTCTGGAAGTTTCCCTGCGTGTCCCCTCCTAAGCTCTGCGCCCTGGCTGTCGCCCTCCTGAGCAGGCAGGATGGTGGGCCTTTGGAGACTCACTGCAGAACTGAGAAAAGCTCTGTCCACTTGGGAACAGGAATCGCCTGCCTCGAAGAAACCAGTGAGCGCGACGCTGAAAAGCGTGCAGGGTCTGGCAGTGGAGGAGCAGGGGGACAATGTGTCGCAGAGGCCTGCAAGGACGCAGGCAGACTGGCGATAACCCTCCACTGGCGCTGCTGGCTCCGGGGGGCCGGGTTCCCGAGAAGGGCTCCTGCCGCCCACAGGGAAGGGGAGTGACGCCCAGGCCCGCGCCCTGTGCGGCCGGAACACACGAGCCTGCGTGCGGAGAGCCTTCTCCCAGGTCTTCCGTCCCCGGGCTGCAGCTGAGTGAGGCTGTGCTCGGGTCGTTACGCCGTGCAGGAAAACTCGCATTTTACCGACATCTCCCGTGTGTGAGCCCCGGCGTGTTCGCACGCGCCATCGCGTTTAACCATGAGGAGCACCCTGTGAGCTTGGGCTCATTTACCCTGAGTTACATATTAGTAAATTGAGGCTCAGAGACGCTGAGAGATTTGGCTAGGATCACAAAGCTAATGAGGAAAGTATTGATTCACTGAGCGATGAACACGAGCCCTAAGTTCCAGAAAACATTGTGCCCTTGAGACCGCAGTTTACCGGACCAACACCTCTGGATGCGTCTCTGCTTTCGGCCTGAAGGGGGAGACCCTGAGCATGTGAGGCGACTGCATCTGACCTGACCGCTGATTGGATTTACACGTTGAGTAATCACATAACTTGGTTATGCATACGTGTGCCTGCGCTCATAGTTGGCCTTCGTCCCAGTTTCCTGTCCCCTTCCTCCACCACACACGAAGGCCAAGTCGTGACTGTGCCAGTCCCTATGGCCTCATTTGTCTGTCTGCCACAGACATCTGGGCAGGTCTGGGGCATCTGACCAAGATAAGAATGGAGAAAACATGGGCTTGGGTTGAAATTCCAGCTCTGCCGTAGTTTCAGGAAAAACCACCTGGATTCTAGGAAGAGGATGGGGGTGAGGAAGGTTGGGTCAGCATGCTGTGGTCTCAGCCTGCTCCTGAGTGGAGCAGGGCAGGGGCCGGGGCCAGCGCTCTTCAAACATTCCCAGCCTTCCTGCTCCGAGGTAAGGAACAGGCCGCTGTCCGTAGCCAGCAACCCTTAGCTCACGGGACACAATTTCAGGCTCCCAAACAAAACCCAGGTGGCTCCCGTTCCCTTAATCCTCTCCCACACACTGGTCTAAAACTCACGTTGAAGGCTCTGGCCATGAGCCAAAGGCAACCATCCCTGGGAGGGGACAGCACTTGCCAGTGTTAGAGAGCAGCAGCGTGGAACAGGGAAGAACATCTCGTGGAGCCCACTAGGATCCAGGCTTTGCACATGGTCTCATGGCCTCTGTTTTCTCATCTTTAACATATAATAATAGATAATAACATCCATGGACAGCTGACAGTTCTGTAGCTCAATGCACTTTTTATATAAATTAACTGATTTAAATGCCCACAGTAGCCCCAGGCCCTCACTGGGAACAGTGAGGTGGGCCTGTAGGGCAATCATATGCCCAAGGTCTTATAGAGTGTGAGTAGCAAAGCTGAACTTTGAACTCAGCAGACAGGTGGCAATGTCCCTGCTCTCAAACCTCTATACAGTTCTGGTTCTTAGGGGCATAATGAAGCCTTCCTCTTAGGTATGAGGGCAGGATTGAGAGAAATCATACATCTAAAGCTCCTGGCACAAAGCAAGGACTCAATGCTTCTCCCTCTCTGGCCTTTTACATTTAGGAGGAGAGAGTCACAGACTACCTCTCTCATCCAAGGTCTGTCTTGGACATATAGTTGCTCAGCCGCATGTGAGGGATGAATGAAAGGGCAGATTGTGGTAAGCTGGGAGGCAGGAGGGAGGGGCGCGCTAGAAATCCAGGTGTGTGTGCGAGGCCCAGGTTGGAGGGCTGAAGCTGCAGCAGGTGCCGTGGTTTCCCTGGGGCCAGCCCTGCGTGTTCAGGCGTCACTTTGCTGACTGGTGCTCTGGTTCTGTGATATGGACTTCAGCTGCTACTGCCCCTTTTATCAAAGTTAGCCTCAGAGCTCACCTAAAGGCCTGGAAGCCCCAGGTGACTAGGAAGCCACTGGGGGGTAGGAGGTACCTGAGCCCTCTACATTGTAGTGCTGAAAAAGTACTGAGGTTGCTCATTGGGGCTGGCAGCATGGGGTGGTGGGTATGGCATGGGAGCTGGTGTGAGGAATTAGGGGTGCTCTGTTCCAGGCCTGGTATAGCCCAGGCCCATACCATCCCCCCCTCCCCCCACCTAAGCAGTGGAGGTCCCATCCCTGCTCGGGCCTGAGTCAACCACTGGTGAATGGAATGTGTTTCTTAGAACTCAGAAGGAGGTTTCTACAGGGACATGAAGAGCCCAGCTCCTTTGGTGGACGGCCTCAAGCCAACCCAGCACATTTCAGCCAGAACCCGGCTTTGACAACACAGACTGTCTGGGCAGTGGTTACTGAGGTCCATTCATTTCTGTTTATCGAGACTACACTGGCCAAGGTCAGGTGTACTCAGGCCAAAACAAGCAGACCTTGACTGGGCAACATACCGAAGTATTGGTTTCAGCATGTTCTTTCTGAATGTCCCTCAGCTCAATTGATACATCGTGATCGGGATGGTAAGATGACAAAAATGGACTGCCGTTCCTGCTCTGACTGCATTTCAGTTTATAGGCACAGCCTGCACATGCAAGGCAAGGTGAGACACGCCATTTTCCCCACACAGTGCAGTCTCTGAGTCCCAATTGCTTAGATGTTTTGGAGTGGTGGTTTAAAAACCATACTCAGAATAACAAAAAGAAAAAAAGAGAGAGAGAGAGAAATGAAAAGAATAAAGAGACAAAAAAAAAAACCCAAAAGAAAATAAATAAAAATGAAAAATAAAAATTCTACCCACTGTTGAGTTTGCTCCGTTCCTTGTAAGCACTGTTACCACCCAAGACTCCAGGACAGACCAATCCACTGTTCTCGTCCTGTTCCATGTGACACGCCAAACTGGGCTTCTCTTGTTCAAAGTCTGCAAAGGACAGTCAAGACCCTGCTTCAACCATTGGCATTTCAGAAGGGTTCTGGAAATGACAAAACGGTTTCTTTGCATCTTCAACATTTGCATTGACAATGAATATTTATGAAGTGCCCACACCCAAGTTGCTTGCCAGTTCTGAACCCAGATAAGAGGAAAGTTTCTTTATTCGGTTTCAGGGGAGGCTTAGTCTGTAAACTGTGGGTTTTTTTTTTTTTTTTTTTTTTTAACTTTTGAAAGCTTTCCTTTTCCTGAAAAAAAAAATTGTCATGCTGTTTTTGCAAATGAAAGAGTAAAACTTTTGCTAATGTATAGTATTTCTTCAATTATCATTTGGGTTTGCAGAGTTTTCTGAAACCCTCAAATTACCTTATTTCTTTGCACTAAAAATACTTAGTCATTTGAACATTGGTTGAACTCATGACCTGCGGCAGCTTGTGAATTCAACAGATGGTTTCATTTTTTCCGACCTGTTCTCCCCTTTTTTATCCACTCCACCCAAGAACGAATCATTCAGATACTGCACTGCTCAAGTGAGTCACAAGGGATATCTCACTGACCAAGTTCTCTGTCACCCGCAGTCTTGCATTGTCCCCTCATGGTGAGGATAGCATGGGCCGGCTCCTGTGCCCACTATCCCTTCCCCCCACGAGAGCAGGGACTGCTGGGCTGGTCTTTAGCAGGTGGTGCGAACAGCTTGTGAGGGCCTGAACGGCCGGCCCCAGGTCTACGGGCACTAAATGTCCTGTTAGGTCTCTCTGGGGTGAAATGGCTCTGCGGACTTGGCCTTTGTCTTCTGTTTGGGACACAGTGAAGCAGACTGCCTCACCAAAGGGAGTCAGCCCTGGGAACTGGATGCCTGGAAAGGGGCATGACTGTTTCAGGCCTTTGTAGAAACTTTTAGCTGGAGGAGAAGCTCCTTAAGTGGGGGGCTGGGTTTTAATCACCTGGCTATTCTCAGAGCCTAGCCCATTGCGTGACACTTGGTACATGTACTTGTGAACTGGGTTCAGTTAGTCTTTTGTCATCAACAGTCATTCACTGAGCACTTAGTTTTGGGTCCCTGGTTAAGACAAGGGATACAAAGGGTTTGTATAAAGAACAGTCTCCATTCTGATCAGAGCCTAGAGAATTAGGCCAGCCTAAGAGATGACACTTGCCAGCCTACAATGATGTGTTTTCATTGCTCCAGGAATAACACAGGCAGTAAGAGGCACTGGCGTTTGGGAAAGAGGAAAGAGCACTGAGCACATGACATCAGGGTCAGCTTTTCTGATTGGTGCAAATGGGGCTATGCCTTTAAGTAAGTGATATTGAGATATATATATATAAAATAAAGTCTATCACGTACCTCCTACCCTTTATGGATATCACTAATTATCACAACATTCATGCCAGGGAATTGCTATCATTGTCTACTCACAGATGAGGAAACTCAGGCTCAGAGGAGTTAAGCAATTCTGCCCAGAGTCACACAGCACTGAAGGGGAAGACCAGGCTTCTGAAGCAGGTTGCTATAACACCAGAACCCATGCCTCTTGCACCAGGCCCCACCAAGGAGGAAAGGTCTCAAACTTCATCAGGGCTTAATCTGAAGCAGCTTCCAAAAGCAAGCCACAACTGCTTCTAGGAAGAAAGGACTCAGCAGGGAAAAGCTGGTGGCCTCAGGTTCTCTGAGCACAATGCTGACCGGGATGGCACTGGGCGGTGGATTCACCCGGTTACTGGGGTTGATCCCAGGTCCTGGCCCACGTGCAAGCATGGTGGGCAGGCTGGGCGGAGGTGTGGCATCGGCATGACTGCTGGACAAGCTCCCCATGGCACACAGCTGCTGAGCAGCTGCCAAGTTCCAAAGACCTCTGAGGACTGCAAATCTCATCATGAGGACATTTCACAAACACACCAGGGATCCCAGGCTTGGATAGGGAAGCAATTCAAATGGGACTCCAGCAAGGCCGTGATGGCAGATACGCTGCGTAAACGGTTCAGGAGATGCACTCTGGGGTTGAATCCCGGCTCCACCACTTCAGACCCATGTGACATCACCTCCTCAAGGATTTCCCCACCATAACATTTTTGAAAAATGTTAAATGAGTTAATATATGAGAAACAGGATGGTACCTGGAATATAGCGCTTGCGTTATGTTGGGGTTGCTGTCTGTAGCCTTCTGTCCGCAGAATTTAGCAAAGGCAGGTGACTTTAGAGTTGTTATCAAAGGTTCATGCTTGGATCAAGGATCTAAATGAGGCTTAAGTGGACATGTCTAAAGATGCTAGTGGTCCTTTGAATACAGACAAATCCTTATTGTGAATTAGGCTTGCAGGTCAGCTGATGCACAATTTAGTGAGACATCTTCTATCACAGGTAGCTGAAGAGTGACCTCTAGTGGCACAAATACTTATTACTATCTTGTACTGCAAACTAAAAGTCTATTGTAAGGAAAGACAGTAGAAGCATGGGAACCAATCACTCATTGTCCTGGACCAAAATTTAGAAACTATAGCCATGGGAAGAGGAAAAGCCTCAAAAATGTTCATCTCAAAGGAGATAGGACATGGCTTAAAAGGATTCGCATTGGCTCCATCTGGGATAATTTGAGCAACAAAGTAAATGATAACTAACAATGGGTTATAAGCCACAAAATGAGTCCCCACTGATATACATAAACAAATGAACACATGAAGAAAGGGAAGCTCTTCCTTACAGTGGGACTCCAACTAGTAAAAATAGAAGGAATGTTAGAATTAGAAAATCATTTTCAGTAAGTGTTTCAGGCAAAAATCATCCATGGATGCCAAAATTAGTAGCTACAATTACAATGAAAAAAAAAAAAACCAACTATCTATAAAAGTATCTCCCCCATGAAATCTTATTAGTTACAAAGGTAAAAATAGCAACATTTACGTAGAGAACACCGGCAGACACCACCTTATCCAAAGTTAAGATCAAAGTCCCACCCGCAGGAATGGGACACATCATGTGCTCCCTGCTCTGCTGCACTCGGGACCCAACCAGAAACACAAAACCCGAATCTGATCCCGAGGGAAGACTGGACAAACCCCAGTGAAGGCACATTCTACAAAACCACCGTCTTACACTGTGAGGCAGGAGGGACAGAACCTCGTAGTGATGGATTGGAATCAGAGGTTTCAAAGTGAAAGGAATGAATGACACCGGGTACCATTGAGCCTACCCAATGCCAGAACTTGATCCCTCACTAAAAGGAACACGTACTTGGAGGAATGGCTTGTTCCAGGGTTGAAGCTGAGACGACGTACAAGGCAAGCCCGGATTATCTCGCTGTACAAGAAAGTAACATAATGCCCCCAAACTAATGGGGACATACTGAAAGGTAAGGGAGCTAGCTGGCTTACAGGAGCTTCTACTGGCCTAATTTGAGATGATTTCAGCATCATAATGAAAAACAATAGGAATGAATTATAATGTTGAATTTTTTAAAATCTATGAGTCTATACATACTTAAAAAAAAGTAAAAACTGCTAGAGAAGGGAAAGTTCTTCTTTACAGAAAAATGTCCACCAATAAATATTTAAGGCAGCTAGAAATAGGAAAAAAACCCACCATTTTCTAACTACTATTTAAAAATAATAAAACCGGATTCAGGGAAAACCATTCATGGATGGTACAGCAAGTGGTGAAAACCACAGGCACAGGAGCTGCAGTTAGTTTTCACGCCCAGCCCCAGAGTGCAGATCAAAGATGCCTTTGGTGAGCACAAAGTACAGTGATGCATTATCACTGCACACCTGAAACCTATATAATTTTATTAACCCCAATGAGTTTATCACCCCAATAAAGTCAATTTAAAAAAAAGATACCGTTACAATGGAGAAATCAGTTGAACACTATTTTAGTCAAATTATCAAACTTACTGCCACTGATAAGGGGAAAATTTATGTGTGCCCTCTTAGTGATACACTGAGAACATATCACCATGCCTACCAAAAATGTTTAACCTGAGTCTAATCATGGGGAAGTTTAACAAGGCCTGAGAGATATTCAACGAAACCCAATGCATAATCTTTGACTGAATCCTAGATCAAACAATCGATCCACAGTTATAAGAACATCCCTACAATAGTCTGGAAATTCAAATATAAACTGTGATGCGTATCACTGATTACATGACTACCTGGGTTGAATTTCTTGAGTGTGGTGGCAATTGCATGGTGGCTTTTAGGCAAATGTACTTGGTTTTTGCTGACACATGCTGAGTATTTAGGGGAAAAGTGACTCAAATGGTTCAAAAAAGAAACAAAAATAAAAATGTGTCCGTGTGTGTGTGTATGTAGAGAGAGAGAGACAGAGAGAGGGAGGGAGATATGAAGCAAAATATTAACTGTAAATGAATCTTAGGTAATGAATATAGAGATATTGGTTGTGCTACTCTTGCAATTTCATTAGATTTGAAATTTACCAACCTATAATATCGAAAAGGTGAATTTTCCCAAAACAAAAATGTCAAAGTCAAAGACAGACTGAAGAACTATTTCAGATGAAAGGAAACTAAAGGCAACATGCAATTCTAGATCGAATCCTGAACCAGACAAGTGGTATGAGCAGGAAAATTGACAGCGTTTAAAAAGATCAATAGTTTTGGCCATTATATTCATTCTCTGACTTTGATAATGACACTGTGGATCTGTAACACAAACATCATCTTTGTTTTTAGGGAAAACACACTGACATACTTCTAGGCAACAGGACATGAGGACTGCAGGTACTCTCGAACATTATCGGAGAGCCCATCAGGTGCACATACACAGGCAAATGGAGAGGGAGGGTGATGACACGAGTGTGGTCAGATGATAGCATTTGGGGAATCTGGGTGAAGAACAAACAAGAATTCTTTGCACTGTTTTTGCAACTTTTTTATGTCTGAAATTATCTCAAAAAGTTTTTAAAAAACATTCGCTTCAGTGTCTTTCAACATTATTTCTACGTCGCTGTAGTGACTTGAGCAGTGTCCCTCCAAAATTCATGTCCACATAGAACCTCAGAATGTGACCTTATCTGGACATAGTGCCTTTGCAGATGTAATTAAGATGAGGTCACACTGGACTAGGGTAGTCCCTAAATCCAATGACTGGTGGCCTTATAAGGAGACACACAGAGGAAAAGGGCACATGAAGATGGAAATAGAGAATGCAGTGTCACCGCTACGCCAAGGAACGCCAAGGAACGCCAAGGATTGCTGGAAGCCACCAGAAGCTAGGAACAATGAAGAAAGAATTCCTTCCTAGAACATTCAAAGGGAGCAGGGTCCTGCCAATACCATACTTTCAGACTTCTGGTTTCGAGAACTGTGAGAGAATAAATGTGTTCTAAGCAGTCACCGACTTGCTTCAAACAATGGCACTCTGGTCTACAAAACACCTTAGTCACACCCACAAGCTTCTGATGATGCTAATGATGATGATACCATTTACTAAACATTTACTATAAGACTAACACTGCACTACTATACATTGTTTCTTTTAATCTTCTAACATCTGAATATAGCAGGTTCAAAGGCTAATTCTACAGACGGGAAAGGGAAGCTTAGAGTGGTTAAGTAGCATGTACAAGATTGGACAGCTTGTTAACCTGAGAAGCTAAGCACTGATTCCAGGCAGTCTGAATCCTGAGCTCCATCATCTCTGCTCCAATATTAGTTCACTAGTCCCCACACAAGCTCCCCTGGACCAAAGCAAACAGGCCAGTGTCTGCCAGCACACACCCCAGCTGCCCTGACTCCACACCTCAAACCCGGCCTCGATATTACATAAATTCTTCCTTCTTGTGTTTTCAAATCCTTCCCATCCTGGGCTCAGGCTCTGCTCCCTACCCTCTAGGGAAACTTTTTAGTCCACCCCCACCCCCACTGGGCTCCAGCCTCTTCCTTCTCTAAATTCAGCCCTCATCGTACTGCTTGCTTGGTGATAAAATAACCTCAGGATTACTTTGGATGTTATTTGGCTTTAAAAAAATGTGTTTGCCTCCAACTAGATAGCAAGTATTCTGCAAGCAGGTATTAATTGTATGTAGGCATTTGCCACATACATATCTAGACAATGAGACTTTCCCTACCCTTATTTTCTCTAGGCGGACACCCGACAGCCCACGTCAGCTTACAAGCAAAGGCAGCAGACACTTAACATCCACAATTTAACTACTTTTGGGTAAGACAAAAGTGAATTTGCTGACTCTACATATGAATTGTGTATAAAGTATGGTCAGCTAGGAACTGAGAGACTGGTTAACCAATTTCACCATGTCATAGTTACTCTGTGTTGCAGTAATTATCAAGTGAGTAAAACCTGTTTTGTCTGATACGGTCCAAGAATAGAACACATTTTGAGCAGAAAATTAGTTTTGTAGCTTAGAGTAAAATATTGAACCTCATGATGGCTTAGATTTATGACGTGCTATGGTCTCTGTACAAAGATCTGGCATGTCATATGCTCTATAGAAAAACAGGAAAAATCCATTTGTGGAATTTACCTGCAAGTGCCCCAGCAATGCGAGAGCTGCTCAAGGGAGAAACTCCAGTTTGAAAAGGTTAGCTGTATCGTACTGTGGTTAACTAGGAAATGGGGAGCACAGTGAACAATTTGAGCATCAACAGACCCAGGAGGCCACACAAACAATGCCGCATTCACAGGTGAAGGGTTCATGTAAGTTTTGGATTGTTCTCTGAGATGTCAGGGGTCTACTGCAAGGGCCAGGCAGGTAACATCAATGAGCAAAAGGAGCACTACTCAAGAAAAATAGCAGTCAGCACACTGATAAACGCAAATGGACACTTGCCTTCAGTGTGTCGATTAAGAGGGAGTACAAGGAGCTGTAGTGCACAGGAGTGTGCACACCCCAACCCGTGGGCTACATGGTGTCAGTCAACTGCTGCCTTGAGGGATTGATTGATTGTAGATCTCAACTACTTCCAATTAAAAAGAAAAAAAAAGTTAGCTCGTCCATTTAAAACAAGCATTGCATAAACCAACTACATATGCAAGCGAGGATGTGGCCCATGGCTCACTGGTTGGTTTGTGCTGGGCTGTCGCTTACATGTCTACCCACCTGCTTAGACTGTGAGCTCCAGGTGCCTACAATGGCAGTTGGATAAAGAACACGTTTCCACTTGAAATACAAGCGTTTAAAAGTTGCAAAAAAATTAGTAGTTATGTAAAATGCACTCAATATTTATCGCATACCCTGCTACAGCCAAAGCACTGTTGAGATTAGGTGAGGAGCATGCAAAAATGAATAAACTGCATTCCTGCTGTTCTCTTGAAACCTATTCTAATGAGTAAGAACGCAAAGCCTATCACAGAATCCAGGAGAGCATCCCAACCAGGGAGGACAGAAAGTGCTCCGAAGAGATGTGTGTATCTGAGGGAGACAGGAGAGGCTGGTTCGTGGAAGACACTGGCAAGGGTAAGCTCCCATACAGCAGAGTCAGGGGTTTGTATTTTATGCAATGACGTGGAAACCATTAGGATTATGTGTTAGAGCAACATGTGATCAATGCTTTAGAGATCATTAGCTACCGTTTGAAGAATTGTGGCAAAGGACTACAGGCAGGGCAGGAATTTCTTCTGTATTTAGAACTGGGTTAGAATTATACAGAGCAGAGGTGATAGAGGCACAAGGGTCAAGAGGACACCTGGAATCAAAGTGCCCAGTGTTATCACACTTTATGAAAATCTTGTTCAGCAATCGTATCCCATCTCAGTGAAGCAGCACTCTGAAACAGCGGTATTTAGGACTGTGTCCACAGGAAACAACTGAAGTAGCTGAATGTTTTCTAATGGGGTTTGGATTGCAGGAGTGAAAATAGAGCCCCCTTATACTTGTCGAACACATACACTACACAAACCGCTGTGAGGGAAGGGTCAGTCCGCAGTCCAGAGATCAGACTTGCTAAATTTCCTTAGCAGAGGAAGGACCTCGGGTAACATGAAAGCCCATTTTTTTTTTTTTTTAATTCCAGAGACGGACTAAATTCAAATGGTTACAAATGAAGTCAAGCTGTGATTCCAGCCACACAAGTAGCTACTCCATAGGGGATCTAAGGGATCAAGATCCACACAATGAATGCTGCTCTCCTTCCAGTTTTCCCAGTGGGGTAAGTGACGAGTTTCCTTACGGAACCCCATGTATGCTGTTTCTACAGCCAAACTACACTTACAACATGCCTAGGCATTTAACATGATTCTTAAAAATCTGGTTAAAAAAAACACCCTGACCCTCAGTTATCTTTTACAGCCCAAGATGAATTAAGAAATAGCTCTTAGGACAATGAGTGTTTGTTATTATCAAATTACCTTGTTTGGGGGAACTTTCCTGAAAGCTAACTTTAAATTTTTAAATAACACTTGATGGAGGTTGTGGTATTAACAATGGGGTTAATACCTGATGGTAACAGTTAACATTTAGAACTATAAAGCAAAATGTAGAGCTTCAATCAGGAGGCATTTAAGAATTCCACTGTTCTTCTCCTCTTCCCCTCTAAAAATGAGTAAAATCTTAAAAAAAAAAAAAAAAAAAAATTCACTGCTCTTTCTATAGAATTAGGATACCAACCGAAAAGGACAAAGATGTTACCTTTGCTCAACAGATGGATCTGATTTACTGTCACATTAAAAGTTCTGGTTTGTTCACACGGGCGGCTCACTTCAGAAACAATACTCAACACTGACCTAATACTCAATGTTACACCATCAGGCTCTGCTCACATTTCCTTTTCCCATATACAAGAGGACCCCCCCCCCAAAAAAAAAAAAGCCCACCAACCACCCAGAATTATCTTCTGGAGGCCTGGCCCATTGCAGTACAGGCTTCTCCCACTAGGTGAGTGTTCTGGGAACCATCTGTATCAGTGTACCAGATGGTGTTGCTCTGAGAGGCTGTGCTTGGCTTCAGCGAATTTTCTTTGAAGTTCTTTCAATGCAGTATTTGCCCACCTCAAAATGAGCAATTTACAAGTGCACACACCAGTTAAGCAGTTTTTCACCAAAAAACCACAGCTCCCCCACTACATGCCCCAACCTCCCTATTCACCTGATTTTTGCCCCAGCAACACCGTTTCCCGGGATGGAAAAAGCCCTTGAAGGGCAACACTCTGCTTGCTGACGTAGAAGAGGTGACACAAAGAGCGGCACAAGCACTGCAGGGCACAACAACTGCACTAGAAGCAACAAAACTGATTAGATCAGACTGTTTTGAGCAGTGGAAAAAAATGTCCCGGCAGATGTATTGCATCGAATGGCGAGTATTTAAAGGTGACTGAAGTTTAAACATATAAGAACACACAATTTTAATAAATTCTGTTTTTTGGGGGTTCCCCCTCGTATACAGGGAAGACTTTTACAATAGCTCCCACTGCAGGTTAGAACTGTTATTTCAATAATCTCAAACTCTAGTTAATAGAGGAAATAAGTTTGTCAGAAAATCAGCACAGCCATTTTACTATTAAAATTTTGCTCCTTTTAATAATTTATTTAAATAAGGTATTTTGGAGAAGCAGTTTAGAAAAACAAGATTTGTATTTTATTTCCTTGTAAAAATCTTTACACATGCAGACAAACCAGTGTTAAGAAAGTATTCACCATCATTTAAACAAATAACCACTTAAATAGAACAGTGTCTGCAATTTTATCTGTATAAAAATAAGATACATTTTTATAGAATTCACACTCCAGTTCTTATAGCAATAAACAATACACAACTATAAGTACAATTGAACCTGACCATGGTTTTCAATTAGATACTGCTAGGGCATTTTAATGTGCAAAAAAAAAAAAACCAAAACCAAAAACAAAAAAAACCCCAAAAACAAAAACCCCAAAACAAAAAACATACTTCTTTTCAAGAGAAAATGTCCTCAGTGTTTCTAGAGACCTAGAGGGTTTTAAGAAATCAAATCCTAATCAGTTTGTCTTTAATGTTCTGATTATGAGTCCATACATCACACTGAAGATAGGCAAAACCAGGAATCGATGCAGGCTCAACGGAAGAAAGTCAGCGCCTGTGCCTGCCATGTCCTGAGCGACTGCCACCATGGTGCTTGCCTTTATGGGACCTCTCAAAGGAGCGAGATCTTTCACGCCTGTCCCTATGATGTCCCCTTTCATGCCTGTGTTTCTTGGCAGCATCTGAGTGATCCCGAGACTTGCTCTGAGATCGAGAACGAGACTTTTTCCTTTTGTGACCATGTCTATTTGAACTTTTTAAATCATCTCTGGTATGCTTGGCCTTAAGGTGAGGAGAACCATGATTATGATGTCTTCTTGGGCTTTCACTGTGACTGCGGGACCTGCTTCTTGATCTCGAGCTGTATGTTCCAGATCGACTCCGCCTATTATTGTAACTTAGATAATAAAAAATTTGAGGTTTAGATTTGATTTCTACTGGACAGATTTCTTTGGTGGTGTTCGTAACAGGTTCAAAACAAAACTACTACCAGGCCTGCATTGACAATAGGACAGACAGAAGACTTACTAAATTTCTCCCTCCTCACTCCCTCCCCTCCAGCCTGTATCACACAAACCTTAAACAAGTGTTTAAGATCTGGAATATATGTCTAGATTCCAAGAGAATTAGCAAGTTTTACAGAATGTTCTAGATAGCTACACTTTTTATTGAGTATCTCCCATATTCTCAAAATAGCCACAAATAGCTAGCAATCTAATTAAAAGCTAAACAGAAGATTCTTTGGCTATGGTCAACTTACTGGTTAATAAGTGGTTAATGAAAACAGTCACACATTCTAACTGAAGCCAGAGGGAAAGACAATGTTCTTACATCATATACCTCCACAGCACTTTGGCCAGTCCCTATACTTCTCAAAACAAACCAACCAAAACCACCCCCCTTTTTGGCAAAAACAATGCCATTAAGGTTTACAAAACAAAGCCCCAGACATGCAGATCATACTACCATTTTTTATAGCTACCATTATGCGAAATGCCTAAATCTAGCCTAACAATTAAAAAGGGTTAACTTTTAGCCCTGGCTGGGTAGCTCAGTTGGTTAGAGCGCTATTCCCCTATGTTGCATTTTGAGTTTGATACAACATCAACCAATGAACGCATAAATAACTAGGACAAACCGCTATTTCTCCCCCTTCCTCCTTCTCTAGGATCAATAAATAAAACTTAAAAAGAGTAACTTTTTAAACACTCCAAGATTGTTTTCGTAAGAGAATCTTTACTTATACTTACTGTCTCCTTGGAGTATGTGATCTAGAATGTGATCGTGTTCTTGACCTTGATCGACTCGCACTTCTGCTATTTCTACTCCTCTTGCTGTCTTTTCTTACACTTCAAAAAAACCAAACCAAACCAAAACCTTAGTATTTTAGTGTTTTAGAAATTAATCACATAAAAGATTCCTGAGACCAGTTTTCTAACTCAAGTATACTCACCCATTATAAGGGCTTTTGGAAGCCTGTTGCCTGTCCTCAGGTTCTTTTTTGACCATTTTCACATTAACAGAGATTGGTGACTTTTCTTCAGCCTTTACTTCTCTTGGTGATGCTTAAAAAACAACAAACAAAACCATAATAAAGATGTGATTATTGGATTTAACAGAGGACCAAATATAACTCAACTTATCATGCTTTTAAGTATGTCTTTAGTTGACTATCAAGAGTTAACAGTAACAGCTTCTTAACATCATTTCCTTGCAACTGTTACATGCTAAAACTTTTTAATAACCACACACCTTCAGTGTCCAACTCATTTCAATTCTGAATAAATCTTACATGGTTTAGAGGCTGGAGAAAATCCACCAAGGGTTGAAAGGGCTGGAGTTCCATCAGGATTCAATCCCTTTGCTTTTAATTTGGCTTCTTGTAAGGCTACTTTTCTTTTCTCTACTTCTTTTTCCAGCAATTCATAGTTTGGCTGTTGGAGGAAAATAAAGTTACTTTCACAGTAGTTTACAGTCTCTGCCCTGAGAAAAGTATTAATGCAAACATGAGTAAACAGAATTACCTTTTTTCTAGTATAAAGCCTAAGGGTTTCTATGCAGATATCCTGGATCTCCTCTTCTGTAGTGCCGAAAAGAAGAAACCAATGGGGACGAGTTGGCAATGGAATCTAACCACAAAAACAGAACGGTTTAGATTAAATTTTCACTTTTCATTAGGATGACTGATGTATCTGTAAGACAAAACACGCTATATACACCTACCTGAAGAGCTCTAGCTGCAAGGTAGATACAAGCACAAGCTATAGTCTCTGGTTGAAACCGAACAAATACATTGGTTCGAAGACTGTCATTCATATAATTCCTGAAAAATATTTTAATCATAAGCTCTGCACATAAACCAGTTCTAACATTTACATAAAATTGGAGACTCAATCTACTTTATTCTTTTTTCTTCTCATATTTATATTCATTTATATTACATTCTAGCATATAACAATTCTTAACTCAAAAATCAATGAGATAAGAATTTAACACTAGAACAATTGTCAGCTTTCCAATACATGACCAAAGTCCTTTAAAATAATTGTTATTACTCCAAATATAACTTACTTCTAAAGTTTTAGGAATACATTTCTATGCAAAGTAATGCTTTGAAAGTAAATTCTGCCATGACGAGTTCAGAAATGATAAACCACTCCAACAATACTTCAAGCCATTAATTACTGACCATCTCTCCTTTATCCACAATGAAATCAGTTGTCAACCAAGTTCTTTAAAAAACTCCAAAGTACTGTGACAGGGGTAAAAAGGTAAGCAATAATCGAGTTACATTAGGAAAGCTAAGCTACTTCAAAAAATCTACACAAGGATGTGAAGAGCAATCAATATATAAAACAGCCCTGTGACTAAATAAAAATAAAAGCAATAAACTACTTCAGTTAATAAACTGCTCAACTTTTAAAGTAGTGAACCCTCCCCACAACATTCCTGGAGTATTGAAGAAATTTTACAAATTGTTTAAAAGGTTAAAGGACTGTTTCTCAAAAGCTAAAATCTGTTTTATAGAACATATATTAAAAATGTCATGCATTCTATAAAAACAATGACTTTTGTATTATTAGTATTTACTGAATCCAGAAGAAGCATGGCAGTCATATGCCCAGAGCATAAAAATTAAGTCCTGCAGACCATGTTTCTTGAGGTAGTAGTTGTGCCTGGACCACAAACTCCTTGTTTAACTTTACCTTTAAATAAGCCGGCATTCCAAATCATACATCTGCATCTCTAAAAGTCCAAGTTCTAAAGAGCTTATGTTAATAGCTCTTTTAAAAATCAAGTTCTCCTGCCCTGGCTGCTGTGGCTCAGTGGACTGAGTGTCAGCCTGTGAACCAAAAGTTCCCTGGTTCCATTCCCAGCGAGGGCACATGCCTGTGTTGTGGGCCAGGCCCCCAGCAGGGGGTGCATGAGAAGTAACCACACAGTGATTATTTTTCTCCCTTTGTCCCCACCTTCCCCTCTAAAAATAAGTAAAATCTTAAAAATAAAAAAGCACTTAATTCTGTTATTGTCTGCAATAGCCCAGCAGCTATAAATTCAACCAGTATGGAAACGGTGCCCCCATTTTAAGCTACAAGCTGTAGTTTGCTTTGGTAAAATTCATGCTATACATACTGAAAACAGAAATCTAGTCAAACTCTTCACAAAAAATTTACTTAATTCATAATGGCTGGATAACAAATCTATCAAAAAAATGAGCTATTCATTTTGATAGTTACAGGTACACATTAAATACATAGGCATGTTGAATAGTTACTTCTAGAAGCAAATATACAAATCCTTTTGACACCCCGACAGAACTAGAAGATGCTGCCAGATGGATATGGACCACTTCAGTGAATCTCGGATGAGAGCTTGCACTGGATTGGCTGGAGAGCAGGGCAGCCAATCAGGCCATCCTGAGGTCATGGGCTGAAGTGCAGAGGGCAGAGTTCTATGACTTACCATCATGGACTACCCTTTAATTAAAGAGTAGAAAAAAGAACAAAGTTAAATTGAGTTCTCCATTAAAAGTAATTAGTCAAGCCAAGAAAACAGGAAGCAGAAATAAGCTTTATTTACCTTTTGATTAAAAAACAAAAAAAACAAAAAGCACGAAAAGAAACTCATCTCATTATTTTGGAAAGGGAAAATGAAACTTACTTTATTTCTGCTTCTGTTTTCCTGGCTAAGAAAGAAATGTAAATAAAGCAACTTACCAGGCAGTTTGAACCAGGGTCTGATTACGTTCACATTCTAAGACTTGTAAATACATAACAATGATCTGAAGGACAAGGGGAAAAAAACCTCAATTTAGCAAATCGTTGGTTCTTTCAGAGTACATAGTTCAATGAATATAAGTAACTGAAAATGTTAGGTCCAAGCTTTAATTCTTCTATAAACTGCAAATGTATCTGAGTCAATGTGGGTTATTATGTTACTAGATTTCACAAAAATTGTATTTAAAAATGTTTCAAAATTGTACAGAAAAAACTGAGTTAATTCAATGAAAATACCTATTTTTTCATAAATGCTATGTGGTAGGCACTTTGTCCTGCAAACAAATTAAAGCTAAAAGACCACAGCATTTAATTTCCCAAGATACAATTCTCCACGTCCCACAACCCTAGACTGTATGCTTTTAGGGTTATACCATGGGCATGATACATACCATATAACACTCTGAGTGGGCATTATTTTAAGTAATCAAAAACTATTTCTACAATGAAGCTCATCACACTACATACGAGCAGCTTTACCACAGTTGAGATGAGGTATTTCAGGACCTTATTACATCATTCCCATTTTACAATATTAGAGATGTGAAATCTAAGCATAGAGTTATCTGCCAAAGTCACACACTAATGGCAGAGACAAGTTTCTATTGCAGACAGTCCTGCCCTCAGAGGGAGCTATTACTTTGTTGATTACATTCAAGCTGAGAGTTGCTAGAGAAATCTATAAACATTCAGTTAACAATGAGCAGCCACACTTTGAAAATTTTACTATGCAACAGGAAGCATGCTAGGTTCTTTTGTGCGTACACACACAAACACAATTTGTTCCTTGGAATACCATCATCTGTTTCTAGGTAAGGAAAACTGGGTTAACCAGAGAGGCGAAAAGAACTTATCTAAGCCTACACAATAAAGAGTGAAGATTTGACCCCATGTCTTCCTGACTCCCATTTTTCTGAAAAAATTTCAATATCCAAAAGAGTATTTTTACAAGTCATGGTTAACTCTCAAATATAAACAAAAATTCATATAATATAAAATTTTAATAAAATCCTAATACTTACGAATATAATTTCTGTATCCTACAACTCACCTTATGGGGATGCTTGACATGAACACAAAATCCCAACTCCTTTAGCACCCTCCTCTCTGCCTTGATTACTTGATTTTTGGTGTTAATGTAGTTCTGATCAAGGATCAGGGGGCTTGGAGTCCTATAGTTTGTAAGAAATAAAATCAAAAATGTTTTGCACATCCAAAAAATTTTATTTGTGGCATCTCCGTTTTCCCTTCCAACCAACTATTGGCAACAGAAACCAGCTTTTTAAACTCCTGCAAACAAGTTAAGGCATTAATCTTGTGCTGTCCAAGTTATGCTAATTAAGTATATACACCTTTCTAAATTCCTATAGAAACTAACTCCACCCTGCAATGAAAAGAATTCACTCTAATTCTCTTGGATTTATTCTTGCTGGTTTCTCATATGGATTATGGGGAGCTATATATACACAAAAATACACAGATTAACTTAAATGATAGCTTATCACAAATCCCATTAGTCTCCTACCTCTTTCAAGTGACAAAACAAATGTGCTTTTGAGAAGATTTACTCTAAGACCTTGTAAGATTAAAAATGATTTTATTTATTTTATAAAATATCAACTCTTGGTTACTTATGGCCAAAATTAAAATTAGGTGAAAAAATAGCGGGTAGCTAATCCAGATCCCCCCCAAAACGGGCAATTTTTTCTAAGCAGTTTTTTTCTAAGAAGCTATCTCTGTTGATTTAGTTCAATTATCAAGTTGTAAGATTCTATCAGATTCAAAACTCCAAGTGCTCAATAAAAACTATGCCTAAATTTGGTTGAGCTGTACTTATTAGACAGTATGTTTAGAATGCAATGCAAAGGCAAGACCACAATGAGGGAACCAGAACCACACTCAAGGGTCTCTGTGATAGAATAAATTTTGATAGCTTCTAAAGTGATTATGCAGAGGCTATAATTCAATCATTGGTTCAAAGCTTTAGAAATAGCATATTCAATTAAAAGACTATCTTAAAATTTAAGTTTTGAAATGAAAAACTGGTTTCTTACTTTTATTTGAACTTTAATGCTCAAAAGTGGTTTCTTACGGAGAATTTTTTTGATCAGGACTTGGACTTGCATTTAAAGTCCATTAAATGTCCTAAAGTCCTTCATTTGATATTTTTAGATCCAACCAAAAAATATATTTTTCTTAAGATATGTGCATGTGTATGTGTAGAACATTTAAATACGTTCCCCATACTCATTTTCAGTCAAAAGATTCAAGAATTTTTTAAGAGTCATTCTGAATGTTACCCTGACTCACAACTCCTTTTACCGTGCACAGCAAATCCAGAAAAATGTAAGCTCATACTTTAAAATCAAAAACCAATTTAAATACATCCACTTGAAGATAAGAAAACAATCTGAAGCGGCATTAACTATTCCTGTATTGACATGTTATCAGAATAGAAATCATTTCCTTATTTTCTCATGTTTAAATGAAAGCTAGAATGCTTACTAGACTATTTCAAGTTATTCCATTTTTTTATCAAAATATATTAAACAAGGCAAAAGTTGACAAAGTTGACAAAATGGAAAATAGTTGTTACTTAGGTTAACAATGCTGAAAATGGCCTTCACGCAGATCAATTCCTATTACAGATAATGAAAAGGTGTGAGAAATGAGGCAACCAATTGGAGAAGAGGGTGATTTCTAGTATAGTATCACAATGAATCCATTTTTATTAGGACAATAAGCTACAAGTTAACTTCTCTTTGGAGGGAAAAATCAAATTTAACTCACATGAGAGCAATAAATGTACGTATGAAAACATATCCCAAAGATACTAAGGTTTATGGGTTTTCAGGTTTCATCACAACAGGAAATTTGGAAATATGTTAAATCCATCTCAGACTCTTACTGATGATTAACTATCTAACGGTCCTCCCTTCAACAGGCAGTCCTCCCTGCAACAGGCGTTAGGACAGAGGATACCCTTGGTGCATATACCACTTTAACTCTTAACCCACTGCAATTCAGAGAGCAAAAATGCACCATTAGAATCTGCATAAAAATAAAATCTTGTAAAAGCAGTTTTGTCTCATTTTTACCCTATTTATGTTGGGCAAGCTCAATCTCTTATACCTCTTACTAAGCTTGCTTTAAGAGTTGCCTGTAAATTGTCAAATTCATTTTTCTTGTATTAAGTATTAACCAGCTATACATTTGAATTACGACTACTACCTGGTGCCCAATCAAGCTTAATTATTCATTAACCCTGCTTAAATGAATTGCTGCTTTCCCTTTACTCACTCTGCCACTATCTTTACTAAACCTCTTTTGTTTCAACATCCTATGAACATCAAATGATTAAGGAAACCAAACCCATTACCCACGAGTAATTCAACTACACACTCAACTTCTTGTTTAGGCCTACTATTAAATGCAGTTTTTCGGAATTAACTTTATGAGTGCATAATCTAACACCTTCATTTTGTTCAGAGTGGATTTTACATCACAAATCAAGGAAGGCTCAATAAACATGTAAGTTACCTTACAAAGATTCTGTAGAAAAAAAACACATGGTCGGGATAAATCAGCAAGAAAAGGTTTAGGAAAACTGTCTAAGCCAAGTGGTTCATTTATATTAACAATGTATCAGTTAGTACTTTCTGTAGCAACAAGCACATTAAATTGAATTAAGGTTTGCTAGAATGTCTTCCTTTCCAATTGGACATACTTTCCTTTCCAATAAAAGTTTGAAGAAGGGTGTTTTAAATCTCTTAAAAATAAACCATCTATTCGGAGACAAAAAAATATTCATTATCAACAAACAACCAAACCCAACTCTACCTTCCCAGTTTTTAAGTTTGTCACATTTTTCAAAAATTTATATGAAAACAACAATTCCCAAATTTTAGTCTTAAAAGGAAATCTTGGGCTTTGGTCATTGGAAGTTTATTATATGGCCCCTCAGAATAGTCATTCCTCCTTTACCATGATTTAGTTAAAATACACCTTTAAAAAACAAATTACGTTTAGGAGGCCAAAACATGGTTAAATTTCACTCATGCAGTATAAGAAAATATATTTCTCATGCACTGAGAAAATTCGGAACTAGTTCTTCGAGGAAATAACTAGTTTAGAGGGAGGTAGACTGCTGTTCAGTATCTAGAAATTTGCAATGCTACCTGAAAAGACCACTTTTTTTTTTAAGCGGTATCAAACAAACTGAAGGTCACCTTAAGAGGCACCAAAATAAGCTGCAAAGGGAGGTTTGATTAAACATCAAGATCACATAAGACCCTTCCAACTTTCACCAATGATCTATGTACATGGCGAAAATACCTCAGCACATGTACCAATGAGTGACTGCACCAGTCTGAAAACTTTTCTTCTTCAGACAAACAAGTCTTATAGTATGAATGTGGGCTCCTTAAAACTACAGAAAACCCTTAATTTGCTGGGAATGTGTTGCATCCCAAAAGCAAGTAATTGGAAACTATTAAAACAGGAAAGTAACCTTCCTTTAAATTCAGCCACTTTCTTTTATTCTGAGCTTAAAAGAATTACCAAACTACAAAACAAACAAACAAACAAACACCCCTCCCCAAACAAAAAATCAAAGGGGAAATAAGTTGAAAAATTCAGGATGTCACTTGGGCATTAGTACTTTCTAACAGCTGATCTGATGATTCTAATATGTAGGCAGTAGAATAACCTAAACACTACAAAATGACGCCTCCTTTGTAATTTCCCAAGTTCACACTACAATTTGAAGATTTTATAAACTATATTAAAATAATAGCATTAAAATAAACTGATAAGCCCTGGCCAGAGTTCAGTGACTTTCAGCGTCATTCCAATCAATACACCAAGGTTGTGGGTTTGATCCCTGGTCAGGGCACATACAAGAATCAACCAATGAATGTATAAATAAAGTAGACAGCAAATTGATGTTTCTCTCCCCCACCCCTTCCTCTCTCTTTTTAAAATCAATCAATTTTTAATAAACTGATATTTTACCTAACTATAGTATAATACTAATAATACTTTCTAATGACATTATAAAAAAATTACTAAATTACAGTTCTAATAACTTGGACAGCAAAGACTAAAGCTTATAACAAGAAACAGGAGTTTTTCTAAATGGTTCACCAGTGGCCAACCTGTTAGTCCCCGATTCCAGTGACCTATTCTCAGAGCACTGGCTTCTCCTTGGGGATTTTCCATACTTCACTCACTGTTGCCATGACGACAGCTTCATCTCTATGTACCACTCCACATCACCCAGGCTTTGGTAAATGTAGCTGGTCGCTGTATAGTCGGTTGCAAGGGAAAAAAGAGTTGAAGTTAATAACATATACAAGTTACGTGTCTGAGTAAACTTGTTATATGCACAGAAACACTTTTACATCCTGCTTTTTTAAAAGTGGCTTCCATGCAATTAACAACTCCTTTTAAATTTCATGCTAGTCACTTCTAAGATTGAGACAAAAATTAGTCTCTGTAATGACCCCCCCAAAAAACCACTGTTAATCAGACACAACCGTCAGGTGAAATATTTTAAATTCCAAGGTTTTTACAGTTAAGACCTACTCTGACATCAAGGAAGAATACTCTCACAGAAAAACTTCTAAGTAGATAATTACTTAAGTGATAATGTAAGTCTTAGCTCAATGGTTCAAAGAATAGAAAACTTCCTTTAAGCAAGCACAGAATCCTTTGGCTAGAGCTTTTTTATCAGTCATTTTGTTTTAAACACCCTAAAGAATCAGCTAGATACCTAAATAAACTTTAGCTCAGACAATACTAAATACCAAATTGAAATCTTCCCAATTTCCAGGAATTCCTCACCAAGAAGCTAAAAGATATTTTAAAGTGAAATAAAAAATTAGTCTATCCCTGGATACGGTTAGGATGAATGAGAAGAGATGGCAGAAAAAAATATGTAAGAAAACTGAAAAATGTTGTGATAACTATCTGAATAGCAATGTTTCAGACTTTGTAACTAAATTAATCTCTTCAAGATTACTTTACTATTATGCTTGTCACTGAATAGTTCTATTATGCCAACTTACAGATTCAGCCTATAAAAACCACTCATGTAAGATACTAAATTGGCACTAACCAACACCCAACCCCCCAATCAACTTCAAATCCTTTTATAACTTCCTTTCAAACTCAGTACAGGTTTGTCTAACATCATCACAATTACTTAAGAAGTGAAAAGAACTAGTCTATACCAATTTCTGCAGCACCTACCAAAAAGTCACCTGCTGCAACCAAAATTTTTGGTACAGCCTCACATGAACACGTAAGTCCACATGAAGTATTATGATACAGCCACAACACCTATAAGACACTACTTTGTTCTCTGTTTTCTTACAAGAAAAATGGCCCTTATCTAAATGGAGCCCAATCGATTAAGTTATTTTTCTAACCCACTCACTGAGACTGTATCTAACCCAAACAAAATACCTGTTTAATCCCTTTGACTTCAAACTTTATCATCCTGCAGTCCTTTCAGATCCGGTATTATGCGATATATCGTAGTTCAATGTTGAGAGGTACTCTAACAACAGCCAACCTCAATTGATAAAGAGTTAACTGGGGCTTCCAAGTAGAGAAACAATCTACACAAAACTTTGCCACAATATTAACTTGAACTGCAGTGTTTAAACTTCCAGCCTTCAGTTTTCCAGAGAGGGGTGGGGAAAAACAACTTACAGAATACACTCACACTTGAGCCAAACGTATTCCCTTGTTTAATCTTAAGCCACAGGACTGCTTCACAGCACTGTTAGGATTGTCCATAAATGCAACTGTCTCTATAAACTTTAGATAGCTGGTTAATTGTGGTTTCTTTCATTAGTTATCAGTGTGCTCCTATGTGATTTTCAACGCCTAAGTAAGTTTTCCTGTGCATGGGTTTTAACTTGAGAGAAAAGAATGTTTTGATGATTGGTGCACAGTACAGTAGTATCAAGAGCTGCTGTGTTCAGTAACGCCAATCTTACCTTTTTCCTCTTAACTGGCGTAGGTGGTGAAATACATTAATCACATCTCTTATTCTTCTAGGTGCTTCTTCGATTTTTGATGCAAGATTAATACAAGCCATGGCAACAATCTGAAAGAACCAATGATCCAATAAAAACAACATTATAGCACTATCATATGTAGTTAGGAAAAAGTGCCCCTCCCAAAACCTAACAGACTTATTTTGACTAAACAATTTCAACACACAATTGGGACAAACTTTGGGGAAATAAAATTACAGTGGACGTTTCCAAGCCATAAGCTCACCACCTATGTAAGTGCTACGACTTTTTGACTTTTTATTGCTTAATTCCTCGACTCTGAATCCAGAGTCAAGCTCAGTGTCACAGGGGTGTCTAATTTGGTTAAAAATTCTAATTACCGACTTGAGAGATCTGGATCCATTTTCTAGTTTCTAAAACACATTCCAAAAGCCCGCACTTCCTGGCGGGTGAGAACTAGGTACAAAGGCCTGAACTAACCACTTCCTTTCTGGAAAAGCTGGGTAACACTACCCCCCTCCTTCCTATTTCCGGATGAAGAAATCCTTCTTCATCCGCCTCCGCTCTGCTTACCTCGAAACTGTGTTTGACGAAAGACTTGGAGTAGAAAAAACGATGAAACAACACCTGCCCCGTTGCCATCGCCACCTGCAGACAAGAGAGAAGAACGGAAGCGCAGGGGTCAGGCGGGCCCGCACCAGCCGTCGCCGCCATTTTGTGCCGCCACTCGCTCCCCTTCCCTTCCCCACCGCGAACAGCTACTGAGCTTCGCTTCCCCGCCCTCCCGCCCACGGCACGCCACGGCTCCGGCTGGGACCCGCGGCCAGAAAGCCAGAGGAGACCTTCCACCCTGCTGGGACAGGGCGGTATGGGGATACAGCGGAGGGGGGGACATGGCGGGGAGTAGAGGCGCGCCCGGCGGCCCGGGACCGAAGCACTGACCTGCGGCAACCGGAGGAGAATGCCAGCGGATTGGATGAGCTCGCAACCCAGGATGCGTAAGTCCGTCTCGCTGGGCAGATCGAGCCCGTCCTGCATGGACGGGGTGGGTGAGAGCCGCTCCTCCGGAATCAGCGAGTGGTCGATGGTGAGCGAAACTTCCGAGTAGAGGCGGTCTCCGATCAGAATCCCTCCCGACGTAGTTGTAGTCGTGGTCGTCGTTCCGGAGCTGGAGCCGCCCGCACTCGGGGCGGCCGAGGAGGCTGCGGCGGCAGCGGTAGCTGTCGGGTGAGGCCCGGACGCCATAGTCTCAGCGAGCTGCACGCACGCCCAACGCAGCCGGAACCCGGAGCGAAACTAACCAGCGTTCTCGGCGCGACGGATATTCCCGTGACCGCCGCGTTCTGGGCCGCTTCACGCAGCGTGCGCTTCCGCTCTGACGTCACCACGCCCTGCCGGCCCGCGCCAGCTAGTCCCATCTAACCTTGCCACCGCCCACGGTGCCTCCTTCTGTACAGTATTGGGAGCTGTATCTGCTACGTGGGACTCTCGGTTGACCTGGTGACCTGCTGGGGCTCCAGAGTGGTCTAGGAAGCCCGAAGTTCTTTATAGCTAAAATAGGTCCAAGCCGCTTAGTTTGCAGTATCTTTAGCTACCAGGATAATAAGGGAGTTTTAGGAGGTAACTTCTCCCGAAGTTAGAGTTGGCAAAATTTGCTATAACCCCTGCGCGATTTTGTTAATTTGTGTAGAATGTGTGGTCTTTTGCTCCCTTCTCTCGCCCTCTCCTAACTTTCCGAATTTGCGAGGCGCAGCTTCAGTGTGTGCACAAGGAAGCCTAAGGCCGACCTTCGCCCTTTTGGACGAGTGTGAGCACTACACCCTGCTGTCGTGTACAGGCGGACGAAATTAAAGTGACCGCACAGAATCTGGAAAGGACTGTTTCACTGTATTTTTAGAGAACAGGAATGTAAACCACATCGGTTCCCCCAAAAATCGTGTGGATGAGCGTTTTCTATCCAAGGGCAAGGTTTAATGAGTGGGAGAACGATTGCTCTCACTGCTTGGCTTGCGAAACAGTGACAGTGCCGCAGTTTTCAGTAATCTGGAAAATCCCTAGTTTCCAAAAATAGTTTTAGGATAAGAACCTTACAGAGATAATCTGATTATGCCCAAAAGTCGTTGTTAGCGCAAATAGGAGAAATCGATCTCATATTTTTTTCTGTGATATTAGCTAACAATTCCCAAAATTTCCTGAAGTTTGAAGTAAAAATGATACTGAACGAAACTACTGGAGTCCAGAATTAGAGAAAAAGGACTTCAACCATCTTGGTTTACTTCAACCAACTTTCTATCCCACCCTTGAATTTCTTAGACATTGTCCAGGGATGAGATTCCCCAATACTTTTCTACTAAGTAGTTCCGTTGTAAGGCTTTATTTGTTTAACTATGAAAAGAGCATTGAAACTTTGATCTGTAGGGTAAAGGGAATTTGGATACATTTCTATTTTGTCAGTGATGTCACTGAGATAGGATAGTAAGAAGCTAGGAAAATTCTTTGGCCAGTGGCAAGGGGAAAGAGACAGCTGAACAAACTGACCCAGCAATTTACAACCAGATACAGAAGCTACCTTCCCTGGAGATAACTTCTAGGCATCAGGTGTATTTCAGCTCCAGGCCCAGAAAAGCAGCAAAACCAGGTGGGAAATGCCAGGATCAGCTGCAACGACTAATGACCCCCTTCCCTGGCATTGATTAATAAGTGAAGACCATGATCCTGAAAGTTTACACCTGGAAAAGCTGATGTTCTATTGAAATCTTCCCCTAAGACCTCCCAGACTTTAAAAACGGTCAAACCGAAGATCCCAGCACATGCTGACCTTCCTAGAAGCATGCTGCTCTTTTCCTTTTCCCCTCTTCCCCACAGGCTGCACAGGATTCCCTGGAGACTTGTAACCAGGTGAGAAATGGGTAGTGGCAGTTTGTCCTTGGCTAAACCCCTGAACCTGTCTCCAAAGCACTGTTTTCGCTTGACTTGGTGAGCCAAAGCAGCCCCACCTAGGTCCTCTCCTGTTGCTTCTTTTTTTTATTTGTATTTATTCACTTTACAAAGAGGAACATCAATTTGTTGTTCCTATTATGTATGCATTCATTGTTTGCTTTCTGTATGTGCCCTGACCAGGGATTGAGCCTGCAACTATGGAGTGTCTGGATGATGTTCTAACTAACTGAGATACCTGGCCATGTCATCCTGTTTCTTCTATCCTCTGACTTCCCAGTGGGCCAAAGTAGCCCTGCCTAGGCCCCCACCTGCTTCTTCTATCCTAGGCCCTTCAATGTTGCACTGTCTCCAGCTTCAATAAACATACTCTCCAAATCACCTGGACTCATGTGAAATCTTTCCTTTATGAAGTCAAGAACCTACACACTACTGGCCAGCTCTAGGCAGACCTGCTCAGGGCCCAGGTCCCCTTTCCACTAACATCACTAAGGCAAAACATACTCAAAAACTTCGCTTTTAAAAAGCATTAAATCAACCCTACTTAGTAAAGACTGACATCAGTAGTTGTGATCCCTGGCTGCCCATTAGAACTTCTGAAGAGTCTTTAAAGCATACTGATGAATTGATTTGGGGTGGGCCCCAGCTAGGGATTTTGCCCATCCTCCAGGGATTCCAATGTTCATCCAGGGCTGAGAAACATTACTCCCAGAGAATGTAATTTTGGTACTAGCCAAAGCACTTTATCTCTGCATGTCACTTCCTTCCCCTTTCTACTAGGCTGCTTCCAACAAAATGTCCATCCCCAAAATTCAAAAGAGATTTAAAATACTATAACAAATGTTGAAATCTTTAAAGATTAATTGATAATACACTTTTTTCCTGGTTCTGATAAACTACTTTGGTTGTATAAGATAGTATCCATGGAGAAAGTTGGGTGAATGGTACACAGGAACTCTGCTTCTTTTGTGACTTCTTGTGAGTCTTTAATTATTTTTAAATAAGTAAAAAAATTTGCTTTTTTCTTTTTTAAAATTTATTGATTGATTTTAGAGAAGAGAGGGAGAGAGAAACATCAATTTGTTGTTGCACTTATTTATGCATTCATTGGTTGCTTCTCATATGTGCCCTGATGAGGGATCAAACCCACGACCTTGGTGAATCTAGATGATGCTCTAACCAACTGAGCTTAGCCAGCCAAGGCCAAAAAAAACTAATAGTTAATATACTTCATTGAACATCAAGCTTCAGTGAAATCACTGCCTATATTTACAATGGTTTGAGAGTAATTCAACTTATTTTGAAGACTATTTTTAATGGAAAATTTCTCCACTAAATTTCTCCTGTTTAGAGGGTCTTCCACCATGCCTCTCCAATAAATTGACTTTGGTGATGTCCTGATATATAATTTTACCATCTAGGTTCGTAGTTAATCCCAAAAAGTTCACAAGGTGAAGCTCTAGAAAGGGGAGAGGTCATTTTGCCCTACCTGCAGTGTCTGGCAATCATTTCTGGAAGAGAAGAAACACCTAGACTATGACACAAGTTTGTGTCCATTCCCCACTCCCTTCTCACTGTACCCCAAATCATATCCAATAGATGGGACTCTTTTCACTGTTTCTCCTTTCAGCTTCAACATAGGTGGTGGAGAAGATAAACCAACATTTTGTTTGATGAGTTAGTGCTAAGCATTAACTATTGCTTCTAATTTTAATATCTTTTAAAAAAACAATGACTAATCCAGAGGATGGGAAGCAATGGGTCTAGTGGCTCTGCTTCACAAGGTTGCTAAAGTACAGGGGTTAACTTTTTGTGTGTTACTGTATCTCATCCTTGTCAGGCTTAATTTTTTTTTTTTTTTTTTTTTTAAATCCTGGTTTGGAAGAGTCATTACATTGTCTCTAAGTTATGAAGAAAGTTGTGTTTCCATGTACCTACTTCTAAACATCAACATTAAAATGGGGAAATACTAAGACCTATTCAGAGTTATAAAGGATCCAAAATTGGAAAGAGTTAAGCATATGTTTTAATTGTACAAAAACATTAGTAGAAATGAGTTCAGTCAAGTGAGACTCTTGCAGTGAGACTCTTTCAGTAGTGATTGAATTCTTTGACACTCAAAGAAAAAGTAAAATGATCAGTCTATATTTTATATAGTCTTTCTCAAACAAACAGTTCCTGCTAGTAGGCCCTTAGTTAACCCAAGTCTAAAAGGAAATCAGTGGTGACAGCTAAAGTTGTGTTTCTACTGTTTTAAGACCTGCAGGCTTCAGACAGTGGCCTTGCTGGGACTACTAAAGAATCAGATTCCTGATGCTTAAATCAGTTCTCACTCCATTAGTCTCTGTAGCCTCTCTGGAGAGCATGTTTTACATTATTTAAACTTTCAGATTCTTTAAGTAAAGTCACAATCGATATAATTTCATTAATTTCTTAGCAATTGGCTATTCATCAGTAGACCAGCAGCATTTAATAACACAATACCATAAACTTGGCTAAGGGCAATGAAATGTAAGTTCTCACCTTAATGAAGATAATGACACACACAAAGGTAAATGTCAAGGTGACCGGTAAGTGCAAAAAGCAGGTAGAAAGGGATAAGTCATCATGGTTAATGTCATGGGGGAGAGTTTATAGCCCTGAAAAACTGCTAAGCTGTTTACAGCAGAAATCATACAGTATTTGACTTTCATGAACCATTCATGTGGTTACATGACTTTTTTTTCATGTCCTTTGGCAGTTATGACATCACATTCTGGTCTGGTTCCTCTTGTCATTAGAACCAGTTATTCTAAAAATGATTTACATGTAATTAGTACTTGGCATATACCCCTTGGAAAAATCTCATGATTGCACTAGCCTGGGTATCCTGCTGCTGGCTCTGCTGAGAGCTAGTTCTGGGACTGGAAACAATCAGTTTTATCATTTCTTGAAGTGAGGGAGTCTTACTCGACCCCTTGCAGGCCTAAAATTCTTGGACTCTGGTCAGCCAGATATCTTGAACCTCAGACTCATCTTTGGTTCTTCTTCTTTATTCTATTTTAGTTATGAAGTCCTGTTGTTCCTTACATCAAGGAAGGAAATTTTTCTTGAATCTGACTTCTGTCTATTCTACCATATCTGCTATTACCTCACGCCTGGACTGTTACAGTAGTTTTCTAAATGATCTTGCTTCCATTTTCTCCCATCCCTCCCTCATTCTGGGAAATCTGTAAATATTGAAATATCAGTTTCTTTACCTCACTCAAATTAAAAATTTTGAGTAAGATAGAGCTCTATCTTTTGATAAAAGATAGAACTCAAACACCTTTTGACAGTTGAGGCTTTCCACAATCTAGATTTACCTTGTCATTCATTTCCTTATTGTATTACCACCTCACCTTATCCTGCTCTCTCCCCCTCAGGTGTCTGCCTGAACCAGGACCAGCCAGACCTGTCTCCTCACTAGCATGCCATTTATTTTGAGATTTCACACTTCCCCTCATTCTGTGTCTGAAGCCTGCAACATTCTTCTACTCTCTAGTAATCAAATCCTACTAATTTTCTGAATCCAGATGAAGTTCTATCTCTTGCCAGAAGCTTTCCCCATCCAATCTGGCTTTCATTAATTTGCCTCACCTTTGGACTCTTTCAGAGTGCTTATGATCTCTAGTAGATCTTATGATCTCTAGTATACATTTTGACACATGATTCCATACTAGTATGCATTGTTTGAGCACTTCTTGGGTGTGTCTTGACTTTCTAAAAACTATCATTTTTGTGTCTATTTTATATTCTCCACAGAATCTGAAGGACACTATGTATATGGTACTTAATCAAAACTTGTACACTGAATTGCATGTTTTTCTCCTCTTGTCTTGCATAGGCAGCCTGATCTTGCCTTTTCCTTTCTGTCCAGGAGCCAGTTTCATCTTCAAGTGTCTGTCCTACCTCCACAAGCCCTCTCTCCCTAGTAGAGAGCTACAGGTCCCCATTTTTCCTGTTCTCTTTGCAGCACTTTGTAGCAGATCAGCCATGTTTCCATTTCTGCACTATTCTGTATCCCTCTTACAGTGGGTTAAGTAAATAGCCCTCAATGTCTGTTCTGTACAGGCATGGGCTTTAGAACAGGAGGTCTATGGGAATTGCTATTTAAAATAGAGAGTTGCAGGGGAATGGGAATTCACAAAAAGCAATACTGTGAAGTTGTTTGGTGTCTGAATGTGGATGTAGGCTCTGGGACAGCTTTTGAAGGTGTGTCCAGAAATTGGGCATATGTGACTGAGAGTTAAGGCCAGTGCTAAATAAACAAACAAAACCACAGGTTTGCTTTGGAAGCTAATTTAAAGGTAACATCTATTCCTCTCTCCTTTCTCATACAAGGACACTAAAGTCCAAAGAGGAGGCTGCAAATAGTAGATACTCAATATTAGCTGAATGCAAATGGTCCAGTCAAGCCAGTCCTTGGATGAATTCATTCTCTATGATACTGAATATCAGAAATTAACCAACTAGTTTGAGAAGATTTGCAGTGGAGAACTACACAAAGTAAAAGGTAAAAGCCCCAGTCTTTCATTAAAATTATCTAATTATGTTCCCTAGAGGTAATAGCATGATGTCAATCCTTCAGATATACACATATCTCTCTATAACATATACAAATTATTAATTTCATATAAAAGGGAGCACCCGATACATATCCAACATGGTGTGGAATGATACTTGTATAAAATCCAATAAAGATAAATCATTACTGAAATGAAAATGTCAAACACATTGCAAATGCAAGCCTAAATTGCTTATTATTAGATTTAACAGACAAAGCTATTGTGTCAAATTGCCATAACAATTTCTCGATATTTACTCTCAGTCTCTGTATTAACCTCACTGAGGACCCATAACAAACAGTTCAGAGTTCAATGCTAGTCTGTGGGTCACTCTTTGAGTGGTATTACTCTTAGAATATTTTTATAATGATCATGTATTGTACAACTGCAATTAATTTTTTTTAAGTTCCAATTCACTGATGATAATAGAAATAGATTCGAATAGATTCTATTATCTAAGGTTCAAAAATGGTTTCTAGGATGGGTTAATTTTATGAACAAGCAAACAAACAAGGTGGCAAAAAGGAGGCGATATGTGATCTAGGTTTTAAAGGCTATGCAGGCATTTGTCAGAAGAATAAATGTGGAAGAGCATTTTAGGCGCGGGGGCGGGGAGGAGGGGGAAACAGGAGACAGGGCAGGGAAGACATCTGTTGTTTTAGGTTGCTCAGTATTCCATCACCCTCCTGTTTTACCTTGGTTACTCTCAACTTCCCTGTGCTCTGTGTAGGTGGTTTGGGAGGAGCTGACCTCTTCCCCACCTCAGGAAATAATCATCATCTCCCATCCCCCTTCACTTCCTTCCAGTGATTAATGAGTTCAGAAGAGCAAAAAAGTCCAGGACTTTTGCTGGAACCTTGGCCAGGGGAGGGAAGTGCTTGTTGCCACTGAGATTATTGAGTGGAGGATGTAAACTCAGGGTTACAGACTGCCTTCTTTACACTGGAGAAGAGAAGCAGTTTGAGAAGGGAGCCAGGAGAAGAAACGTGGAGACCAGAGACAGAAACCCCGCCCGGTGACTTCACTTATGGGCCTGCATGCGGCCGCACCCTATATTCATCCCTGGGACTTTCAGTTTCATAAACAAATACAGGGTTGGTCAGAAAGTTCATTTGGTTTTCTCCATAAAATGGCTCAAGTAGCGCTTAGATGTCTTTAACTTCATTCAAAACATTTTTTTTCAGATTATATTGTGACAACTGTCATATCAGCATACATTTTTAAAAAAACATCAAAATTGGTGAATGTTTGTATAGCCATTTTCATATTTAAAAATGGATAAAACATTTTCAGCATATTATGCTTTATTATTTCACGAAAGGTAAAAATGCAACTGAGCCACATAAAAAGATTTGTGCAGTGTATGGAGAACGTGCTGTGACTGACCAAACGAGTCAAAAGTGGTTTGAGAAGTTTTATGCAGGAGATTTCTTGCTGGATGATGCTTCAGAGTCAAGTAGACCAGTTCAAGTTGATAGTGATCAAATCAAGACATTAATTGAGAACACTCAATGTTATCCCACGCAAGAGATTGCTGTCATGCTCTAAATATCCAAATCAATAAAGTTAACGGTGAAAATGAAAAATGTGATTTTTATTTTATGGAAAAAACTAAATGAAATTTTTTGGCCAACCCAATAACTTCCTGTTTATTCATTTACTCTTAAACCCACCTTAACTGAAAGACTTACATAAGGAATATTATGATGTGATAAAATACTGGGTGGGTGTGTGCACACTAGGGGCTAATGAGGATGCAGAAGTGGGCAGGGGCTATAAAATGAAGGGCTGAGGATCAGGCCCTCATTTCTGGAGCCTCCCAGGAGCTCTGGAGGGTGTGAAGCAATGATTACTTCAACAAAAAAATCAAGAGCTATAAATCAGAAACTCTAATGTAAAGAACATTAACTTCCTCAGGCTTTTCTAGTGGTTTCATTTTTGTTATTCTTTGTTTCCCTCTAGGCAATTAAAAATAGAAAAGAGGAGCAGGTTCCTGAAAATAACATTAAAAAAAAATGATTCCATTTTCCTTTTAAGGATTAAAAGTTAATTTCATTTAGAGCAATGAAGTAGCTGACCTTGCTTAGGACTGTTTTCATTTACAATAAAAATTCAATGCAAGCAGATTTTTAGTGCAGAAACTGTAGGAATAGTAAGAATCAGCTTTTCTGAAGCTCCCTACACATTTAATTAGTTTTCTCAGTGGGAACAGGAAGTAACTCAGGGAATCTGAGGATCACATTAGCCATTTTGAACATTATAAAACAAAGTTCCCTGCATAGAGTTGTCATGTCTCTTAAATCTACAACAATTCCCTAGGGTTTTTGTCTTTTATGGTATTTTTCATGATTCCTGGCCACCTGGCAGCATGTTTCCCAATTTGGATTTGTCTGATTGTGTCATTACAATTAGATTCAGTTTAAACATTTTTAGGAATGCTCCATAGATGATGTTTCCTTCTCCAACCTTCACATCAAGGGGCACATGATGTCCAATTTTTGGTAAATTTTGATTATTTGGTTACTGTGGGGCCCACCAGATTTATCCATTGTAAAGCTCCCATTTACCCCTTTAACTAATAAGTAATCTGTGGAAAGACTCTTTGACAATAAATAGCTTTCTTTTTTTCTTTTTTAAAGATTTTAGTTATTTTTAGAGAGAGGGGAAGGTAGGGAGGAAGAGAGGGAAAGAAACATTGATGTGTGAGCCGTTGCCTCTCCCAAGCACACAACTGGGGACCTGGCCCAACATCTTACATCGTTTCAAAGAAGAAAAATTGTTCATAATGAACGTCCGTAGAGATGGAAGGAGGTATTTAAACAAACCTCCAGTGATCAATACCCACTGAACAGTGTCATGCTAGGTGTTTCAATGAAAGTGGTATGAGCCTAAAGGAAAGTCTTTCGATGGTCTGTTGGCCATTTCAGAACTTAGGAAACGTAATGGTCAGTTCATTAGAAAGAAACATCTGAAAAGAAGGAAAAAAAGACCAAAGTGATGAAGACTGACCTGCAAACGGCGTACGTCAAATGCTAAAACAAAGGGCTATATATCACAGGAGAATTCAGGAGAGTCACAAAAACCACACTAAAGGGAAGTTGAGAGATATGAAATGACTTGATCAAGATTTTAGAGCAGCAGGGGTGAGATTAAGACTCTTTTTCTGATGCCCAGTCCAGTATTCTTTCCATGACAATATCCAAAGGCAATACTGGTTCTCCAGGATGCAGTATAACATCTGTCATTAGTGAAAACAATCCATGATATCTCACTATGTCGCTAAAAGAACAAACTTTTCCAGACCCACCGTAAGCTACTTTAGAGGAAATTTTATTTGGATTGATTTAAATTATGTACATTGTGACATTAAACTCACTGGAGATTCAATCTAGTCACTTTTGCCTTAGGGAAAGGTGTCCTCACAGTGCTGGTGAGGAAAACAAACACGCGTGCTACATAACCGGATATTACTCATCTCCCACACCTTAAAACTACCACAGGACAAGATTTTTCTATTCACAAATACGGAAACATTCCAGCGGTATCTTAACTCCTACTTCCTGAGAGTAACCTACTTGCAGTTGATACATAATTCCTTTATCGTGTACAATGTTTTTGTATGTGTCATCTGAGTCTCAAAAACAGTTACTCCTTAAGTGAGAGGTGTCAGCTGGATTACTAATTATTTTGCCTTTAGATTTAATATCTAGAGTACACCTAATTTTCAGAATAGAAAAATAAGAACAGCTGTACATATAATATAAACTCATTAGTTTATATTCATTGTGTCCTAGTGGGACTATCACAGCTTCAAAATGAAAAGCTGGGTCTGGAGGTGAGCTATATTGGGCATTATTTGGGTGAATCGTGATTTCTTTCGATCTGTGGACACTTCAAGCCCAACCTGGTTTCTTCCCTGGGCCGTGCAAATTCAGGGAGAAATGAATGGTTGCAGGGAAGACAAAAGCTGGAGACGTTGAATTTTACTGCCTTGGTAGTTTCAGAAACTATTTTGAAACGTTAAGGCCACGATGTCATCGGCGTTTTGCTCGCCCTGCACCTTCTCGGTAAGTCATCTCATGAACATTGTGCTTGCTTTGTGTGATTTAATTAAACAGGTATTATGACATTTACAACTTTTACATAAAGACTCTGGCGAGGCCTCAAGTCCCCACAAGCCGCTGAAGGGCCATCGCAGATTTAGAAGTAGGCTTCCCAGAAGGCTAGCTACACCGTGGAGGAAGTGACTGAAGGGGGCTGGTCAGGTGGGGAGTCCTGTACCCCTTTCAACCACCTCGGCTGCGGCGACAGCCTGGTGCCCTCACCCGGTCAAAGTCACCTGAGTGTACTCCCCAGGCCCGGGTGTCCCCGCCGAGCCTCACGAAGCTTGGCCGGGGGCAAGTACGCCCAGCTCTGCTAAAGAATATGGGCCAAAGGCAGCTGGGCCGCCCCGGGCTGTAGGGGGCGAAACGATTTCGCAAAGGCCAAGAGGGAGGTGCACATCTTCGTCATTTCTAGAAAGCCTCGAGCCTACCAGGACGCAGGGACTGCCGGGAAGAGCCGCTCACAAGCCGGAAGAGCTGCCAGTCAAGGCCATCCTGCGCACGCGCAATGCGCTTGACCGCCCCTGACTGAGGTCTAGCGGCTCCCTCCGCCAGCGGCCGGATCTAACTCTTCGGCTTTCTCCGTCTGCTGCCCCACGCACTTTGCGCCGTGACGTGACGCAGCCAGCTCACTCCCCTTGCCCCACCCAGGTGCTGCCTCTGTGACATCACGGCAGACCGTCCCACCTAGTCTTGCTCTGATACTTCTAGTGGGGCGGGCAGGATGGGCCAGTTTTCTGCTTGTTGGCAGTCTAAATGTCCTTTGTAAAGGGAATGCTTTTTTTGTAATTTCCTAAGACTTCAAGTGAAGGCTTTGAACCGTGCCCATATCCTAATGAGGGTGAAAACGAGGGCAACCTTCCCCTAGCTCATTTCCTTCCAAGCTGAGTTTTGTTCAAAGTACATTGTAAAATGTGTTATTAGTATTATTTGAAAGCTTTTGCTTGTTTTTATGTGTTCTCTTAGTGTGCAAACTGGAAGAGTGGCATCCATAAAATGGCAGCTTTGTGTGTGAATGCTGGGATAGGCAGTATCTACTCCGACTTCACGAAATTAATGTAACTTTAATTTAATTTAAATGTAGTTTTTGTTTGTATTATCCAGGAGTGGCGTCTTGAAAGGATGCCTACTGAAAGCGCTTGAAGAGCTTCAAGGAGTGATTGTTTTTTAAGCTATTTCAAGCTCAAATGAAGATCAAGGTGTATTAGAAATAAGAATTACACTAACAAAGGGCGAAGGTTTTGTTTACACTTGTACAGATAATGAAATAGGTTCAAAGATTGCTGGGACTTGCCCAAGAGGGGTGGAATGCAGGCCACCCCTTTCCCCTTGCCAGTGTCCCAGCCAGGCAAGCTTGACTAAGGGGACCTTTAGAGCAGGCTGGGCCTGGGCACGTGTTGGTCCTCTCCTGGTCCCTCCCTCCCTTTCCCTCCACTCCCCATTTCCATGATTTTGGTTCCCTTCCTGAGTTCTCTTCTTGTGGTGCCTGCCCCTCCCCTCTGGCTTTATCTATTTCTTTGACTTAGTGTTGTCTTGGTAGTTGAACCAGACTTTCGAAACTTCCTTTCCTTTAAATGTCTCTTCTGCAAATGACCATAAAAGGAAATAGAATAATTTTAAAAGTTTATTTTCATAATGGTTTTTGTTTTTGGGGGTTTTTTGTTAAGGTTTGTTGGGAGGGGGTGTTCATAGTGGTAGATACATAAAATTTCCTCTAGTGGAAGCTGCTTTCTGCTTACATAGTTGTTCAGTGAAGGCAGGGGTGTGTGTGTGTGTACACGTGAGTGAATAGTGAAGATAAGGAGAGGTAGAAGAGAGTGTGTGGTGAACTGTTTAGAATGGAAAAAATATTTATAAACTCTGATGCAAAACTCAATTAAAATAACAGCACAGCTGTAGGTTCTATTAAACTCAAGAACTGACATCATTTCTTCAGATGATTTTGGTCTTTCATGCAATAAACCTGGAGCTGCAAGAAGTGATTGCAGGAATTCTATCTGTGAAATAATAAAATATCAGTGTTTCCAAGCTATATGGCTACCCTGTTAGCTTCTCAATGTGGTGGCACCTGTTCCCAGTTCTGCCACTGGATGTTATTCTTGTTACACTCGGGTAACATAAAGCACAGAACATAAGTCACTTGACTAATATAAACCTCCAAGGAGGCAGAGTTTCTGCTGCTATTTCCAATTCCCCAGTGTCCGAGTGAACATATGTAGTAATAATGAATTAATGTCTAATTTTCAATGGATAACAGAATTCACTAAAACATACCAATACGAACTGACTGAAGTATGCTGTCATTACCACTTCATCTGTTTTTGTGTTTCTTATTCTGCTTGGTCAACAATAACTTGCAGAAATTGATTTGGAATATGTTTGGTAGTTTGCTAAAGTGTTTGAAGGTACTCTTGAAGTTTGGTTTATGTTTTAATTCCTGATTTTGAAAGAAGATACACTGTTCTATATTTCATAATTTAAAAATAATTGGAAACTTGAGGGCATTACATTAAGTGAAGTCAAAGACAAATACTCTATAATCTGACTTATATGTGGAATCTAAAAAAAGCCAAACTCACAGAACCAGACAGTAGAAGAGTGATTACCAGGGGATGGGGTGGGGGTAGGGGTGGCGCAGGATGTTGGTCAAATGGTACAAACTTAGTTCTAAGATGAGTAAGTTCTGGGGATCTAATGTACAGCATGGTGACTATAGATAACAACACTGCATTGTATACTTGAAAGTTGCTTTTGTCCATACAGGTTTCTTGAAACATAATTAACAAATCACAGTGTGTGAGTGTGAGGGTGGTGATTTGAGACACATATATGACAAAATAATTACTACCATAGCATTAGGCGCCACCGCCAACCTGTTGCATAATTACCATTTCTTTTTTGTAGTGGGAATATTTAAGTTCTACTCTCTTAGCAGTATTCAAAGATATAATACAGTATTATTAGCTATAATCACCACACTCTACATTAGATCCCCAGAATGTGTTAATCCTATAACTGGAAGTTTGTATTCTTTGACAAATAACTCCCCATTTTCTCCACCCCCCGGGCTCCTGGTAACCTCCACTCTATTGTCTGTTTCTCTGAGTTTGGGGTTTTTACATTCCACATGTAAGTGAGGTCATCGAATATTGTCTTTCTCTGTCTGACTTATTTCACTTAGCACAATACCCTCAAGTTTCATCTAAGTTGTCAAAAACTGCAGAATTCCCTTCTTTGGGGGTTGGGGGGTATGGATGTATGTATCACATCTTCTTTATTTGTTCATCCTTTGGTGGACACTTAGGTTGTTTCCATGTCTTGGCTATTGTGAGTAATGCTACAAAGAATACGGGAGTGCAGATATTTCTATGAGATGCTGATTTCAATTTCTTTGGATTATACCCCAAATTGGGATTGCTGGGTCCTATGGTAGTTATATTTCAAATTGTTTGAGAAACCTCTACACTGTTTTCCATAATAGCTGTGTCAATTTGCACCACCAGTAGTGCACAAGTGCGTGCTTTTATTCATACTCCCAGAAACACTTAATTTCTTGTATTTTTTGTGATATTTTATTGTGGTTTTGATTTACATTTTCTTGTTGATTAGTGACGTGAAGCACCTTTTCACATGCCTGTAGGCCATTTGTATGCTCTGTTTGGAAAAATAATCTATTCAGGTCCTCTGATCATTTTTAACTTTATTTATTTATTTAGTTTGCCACTGGGTTGTAGGAGTTCTTTATATATTTGGAAGTTAACCCTTTTTCGGATATATGATTTGCAAATATTTTCTCTCATTTCATAGGTTGCCTTTTAATTTTGTTGATTGTTTCTTTGCTGTGTAGAAACTTTTTAATTTGATGTAGTTCCACTTATTGATTTTTGCTTTTGTTGCCTGTGTTTTTGGTGTTCTATCCAGAAAATTGCTGTCAAGACCAATGTCAAGAAGCTTTTGTCCATTTTTTTTTCTAGGAGTCCTACAGTTTCAGGTGTTATGTTTAAATCTTAATCCATTTCCAGTTCATTTTTGTGAGTGCTGTAAGATTTTTCTGCATGTGGCTATCCAGTTTTTCCCAAAAGAGAGATCTTAAATGTTCTCAACATAACACCAACAACAAGATGATAATTATGTAAGGGATGTGTTAACTACCCTTAATGTGGTAAACATTTTGTAGAATGTACATGTTAAATAATCACACAGTGCACTTTAAACTTATGTTATATATCAACTATATCTCTGTAAAGCTGGAGGAAAAAAAATTGTTCATTTAACCTAAATTACATTTTTTTAAATTTATTGATATTTTTAGAGAGAGGAAGGGAGTGTGGAGAGAAAAACGAATTAATGTGTTGTTCTACTTATTTATGCATTCATTGGTTGATTATTCTATGCGCCCTGACCTGGGATTGAACCCACAACCCTAGTGCACTGGGACTACACTCCAACCAAGCCACCCAGCCAGGGCAAATTGTTCATTTTAATGACATTTGATAGCTGGATAGTAAAAACAAAAAAGTGATACACTCTATGATCTTCAATCCAACATTTATGTTAGGATAAATCATTCCTGTAATGTTTGTGTAATATTGTAATGTTATACGTCTACCATGAAGTCTACAATTCACAGAAGCACTGTTATTCTATATAATTCCTTTTTTTTTTCCAAAAAAATTCTACCTTCCAGACTAGTGATTGACTTTTACATTTCATACCTTACTCCACTCTCCCCAGGCTCTGTCCAGGGCGTGTAGGGGAGCTTAGACCTCTGCCCCATCTACAACATGGAGAGAAAGTGGGCCTGGAGTCTGCTCCCGCATATTCCTACAGCTTCTCAGAGGCTCATGAACAATGACCAAGGAGATAAACCATGCAGGAGACATCTAGAAAAAAAGAAGAAAAGAAAAAAGGAAGAAAAGAAAAGATACATATATACAGGTATATTACATCTTACCATAAAGTTGAGAACCTGGATCCCCTGGGTGGTAAAACACAAAGTTTGCATAGTCTAAGGAGCATTTTGTCTATTTATAGGATTTTATTATTATCCTTACCATATACAGTGTTTTGAGGACAAATTACACAAAACAAAGACAGAAGCATTGTGGGAGTTAGTCTTATTTTTGTGGCTTCATAATACAAACAAAAATAATGATTGTTTTTTAGTCTTTAAAATGTCAGCAATCATGTTGACATTTTTACTGCTAGAACTGCTAAACACCTAGACATGACATAAAGTCACCACCAGAAAAGTTGTGCTAATCAATTCTCTTGTTGGGAAGCTTAAAAATACATTTTACTAACACCTGCATTCATGGGATCAAATTTGCAATGGAGGCTCAAAGAGCAACTTTTGCTAACTTTAATCCTTCTATCTTAAAGTAACTATAGAGGCTCTCACAATTAAGCAATTTGAACAGAAAGAATTAGCAAGGCTAGTCAGGAGGCTTTATATATTTCACTGATCTGAAGCTATAACACAAAACCTCAAGTGGGACAATACATGCAAAGATTAGTTCAGATTATTTGAAAAAACTTTTACTCCAAAACGTTGTAGAGGGCTTCTGGTCAAGATGGAGGTGTAAGTAAGCACGGCTCTCCTCCTCGCACAACCATATCAAAATTACAACTAAGCTGTAGAACAGCCATCACTCACACTCTTCAGAAATCAAGTTGAATGGAAGTCTGACAACTATGGAATTAAAGAAACCACATCCATCCAGACTGGTAGGAGGGCTGGAGATGCGGAGGTGTGGAACAGGCTGGTTGCAAGCCCATGTGTGGTGGATAAAAATTCAGGAGGGATATCATGGCAATGAGGGGTCCCACCTCCACACTGGGCCCCCTAGCCCAGGGTTCCAGTGCCAGGAAGATAAGTCCCCATAACTTCTGGCTGCAAAAACCAGTGGGATCTGAGTCAGTGAAAGGAACTACTGAATTCCCAAGAAGTGCCTTAAAGGGCTTGCACATGGACTTACTCAGACTCACTACCTCTGAGCTCCAGCACCAGGGTAGCAGCTTTAAAGGCACCAGTGGCATATGGGGAGGAACCAAAGTATCCAGCATCAAGGCGAGAGCTGGGGGATGGCTTTCTCCTAGACTGAACTTCGAGCAGAGACCATTTTTCCTTTTCTGAAGCCTAACCCCACAGAGCCACAGAGCTGGCAGGTGGGGGCCATATCTGCAACCCATCAACCTGGCTAACACTGTTTGTCCCACTCTGGAGAGTCCCTGAGGCACTGCCCCACCCAACTTGTGGGTCAACCAAGCTGTTAACCCTGGCTTTCCCATGTGAGTGGCTGCTCTTGGCTCATGTTTCACAACTTCCTAAATTTTCTCAAACAAGCAACTGCTTTCTTCAGCAAGCCCCCAGCCCCCATACATCTTGCTAAGTGGCCCCAGGCCTGGCACTAGCAGCATCCAGCCTTTGTTCGCAGCTTGGCTTCTCCTGGGAACCTCCAAGCCCAGCACAAGTAGCAACCATCTCAGATTGCTCCATAGCTGAGGCAGGGTGGCCCCAGGCAGAACACAGATAGGGGTTGATATTAGCCAGCACCACCCAGGAAACCCCAGAACCTGCACACCCAGTGGACAGCTAAGACCCTGTTGACTACCACCACCCTGCCCTTGCACAGCTGATCCTTCATGGAGGGTGGAGTTTTGTGGTCAGTGGTCAGTCCTTACAGCTGACTCGTCTGGGTAAATCCCTCCCATTGATCTGTCAACAGCAATCAAGTCTCAACTATAAGAGAAGGGTGTACTCAGCCTACACAAAGGATGGATGATAACCAGCTTGGGTGACAGGGGAGGCTGTGCCACTGTAACCTACAGGACACCTACTACATTAGACCACACTACTAAAATGAGGAGTCATAGCAGCTCTACCCAATACACAGAAACAAACACAGGGAGGCTGCCAAAATGAGGAGACAAAGAAACATGGCTCAAATGAAAGGACAGATCACAACTCCAGAAAAAGAGATAAACTCCAGAAAATGGAGATAAGCAACCCATCAGATGCAGAATTCAAAACACTGGTTATAAGGATGCTCAAGGAACTTAGTGAGGACCTTAACAGAATAAAAAAGATCTAGTCAGAAATGAAGGATACAGTAATTGAAATAAAGACCAATTCACAGGAAAACAACAATAGAGTGGATGAAGCTGATAATCAAATCAATGATTTGGAACATCAGAAGCAAAAAACAACCAATCAGAACAACAACAAGAAAAAAGAATCCCCCCAAAATGAAAATAGTTGAAGTAGACTCTGGGACAACTTCAAGCATTTCAACATTCACATCATATGGGTGTCAGAAAGAGAAGAGAAAGAGCAAGAAATTGGAAACCTATTTGAAAAAATAATGAAAGAAAACTTCTCTAATTTGGTGAAGGAAATAGACATGCAAGTCCAGGAAGCATAGAGAGTCCCAAGCAAGATGGATACAAAGAGGACCACTCTGAGATACATCATAATTAAAATGCCAAAGGTAAATGATTAAGAGAGAATCTTAAAAGCAGCAAGAGAAAAGAAGTTAGTTTTCTACAGGGGAGTTCCCATAAAACTATTAGCTGATTTCTCAAAAGAAACTTTGCAGGCTAGAAGGGATTGGCAAGAAATATTCAAAGTCATGGGAAGCAGGGACCTACAGCCAAGATTGCTCTACCCAGCAAAGATATCATTTAGAATTTAAGGCAGATAAAGAGCTTCCAAGACAAGAAAAAATTAGGAGTTCACCATCACCAAACCATTATTATATGAGATGTTAAAGGGACTTATTGAAGAAAAAGAACAAAAATATGAATGATAAAATGGCAATAAATATATATCTATCAATAATTGAATCTAAAAAACAAACTAAGCAAACGAACAACAGAGACAGAATCATGGATACAGAGAACATTAGAGAGGGGTGTTTGGGGGAATGAGATAAGAGTGAGGGGATTAAGAAGTACAAATTGGTGTTACAGAATACCCAGGACCAATGGACATAAACAAAGGTGTGGGGATTGCCTGAGGGAATGGAGGGTGCTGGTGGAGGATGGCAAAGGGGGAAAGACCAGGACAACTATAACAGCATAACCAATAAAGTATAATTTAAAAATATTGTAAACTTCCATTCTGCAGATGATTGGAATATTTTTGAATAATGAATCAACCCATTTATGTTGATAGGTTTTTGACTCTCATAGTTTATTGCAGTTTCTACTGCTACATAATACATTGACCCAAATTTATCATACTGAAATTATTTTGTGCTCACAAATTCTGTGGGCCAGGGATTCAGATTAGCAAAGCAGGGATGGTTAATCTCTCCTCTTTGAGGTCCTAGGTCTCATCCCTTGGGCTGGGCTGGTCAAGACTAGGATGACTGACAGGTAATGCGGACACCGGCTAGCAGTGTCCGTGTCATTATGGATGAAATAAAACATACACACGGATAAAACACACACATGGACTACTAAGTCCAGTGGAGGAAAAAGGATGACAGCGTGGCTTTTCTCTCATGGGGAGCAAAAGCCTCGGCCTCTGCTATGACAGGCCTTTATTCTATCTCTCCTCACATTACAGGATGGTCCTCACTCACTATCCCCCAGTTACAACAAAAGGAGCCAATGCCCCTAATCACATCTCAGAAGAAGGATATTAACAAATGAAAAGGCAAAAGTGGTTGAGCCGGTTACACTGCTCCCTGCAAGGTTTAGTGTTTGCAGGGTAAGGGAGTTTTCAGCAAAAGCAAGCCTCAAAGCAGCCTAGGTATATTGCAAATCTGATTACCCACAAGAGAACCTGTCTGTGGACATGGGTCCTGTGCATCTCGGAGTGGGAGCTGGGCCCATGCCACGTAGAAGGGTCTGCCACAGACAGGAGCACCTGTAGTTGGTGGGGTTTTTTGTTTGTTTGTTTGTTTTTTCGGTCTCCATAGAGACTGTCGAAAATTTCCAGTGCCAACTGTATTTCAAGTTGTCACAGCAGGGTATTGGGAAAAGTTTTCAATTAGCAATAATTGAGCCTCAGATAAACCTCATTGGCTATGATACTGCCACTGCGCAAAGGTTTCTTTTTTTGTTTTTAATTTTGAGAGTAGGTTTATTGAAGCTGGGGACAGTGAAATAAGGAAGGGCTTAGGATGGAAGAAGCAACATGAGAGAACCTAGGCAGGGCTGCCTTAGCTCACTGGGAAGTCAGAGAAAAGGGGGCCCTGGAGTCATGTTTCGGGGGTTCACCTGGGAAAAGCTGCCACTGCCCATTGCTCCCCAGTTGCAAGTCTCATGGGGTGCTTAGAGTTTAGGTGATGCATGCCTGTAGGGAAAGAAAGGGGAGGGAGAGTGTGCACCTGCTCTTTGCTTCTTTATGTGGATCAGCTTCTAAATAGCTGGTGGTCTCAAGGTAGCTAGACTTTCCTGTCTAGCTCAGGGCTCCAAGCTTGAGTGCTCTAGTGCATAAGTAGATGCTGCATTGCCTTTTATGACCTAACCTTATTATTTGGTTCATTGCAGTCTCTTGGTTGAAGGAGTCATAAGGCTGTGGATAGTCAAGAAGTATGCCCACTGGCACCCCCACTCCCTCACCTTTCAATGAGAGGAGTTTTGAAAGACCTGGGGCCATGTTCTAAAACTTACCGTGTATCCAGCTCCCTCATACTCTCATGTTGAACCTGAAAAGATTTTTTCTTTAGATATTTTCTCAAAGTGAATACAGCATATTCATAAAATATCTTACATGTGGCCTAAAGCTGTCAAAACCACCATGTCATGATTTTTCTTTGTCAAGGAAAGCAGATGAAGCGCTCAAACTGTGCCTACTGTATCTAAGCAAGGCTCGCCAGTATCTTGTGCCCTTTCCACGAAACGGGCTGCATTCCTGCAGTGAGAGAAACTGTGAAATCATCCCTCATTGAAGAAATCAACTGTTTTATTTAGAAATCATGCTTTCTTGCTTGCTTTTGCTGCTTGTTCTTTAGATATACCTATGTGTCTCTGCAAATAGACTGAGAAGGTTAGGGTGAAGAAATGAGGCACTAACTTTAGCTGCAAAATTTAAGGGAGCACCCAAATACTCAGTAATCAAGGCATATATTTTAATGCAATATTAAAAAAATAACAATTAATGCCAAGCAATGTATAATAAAATATCAGAATTTTAAATAAAGACAGCGATTCATTTCCTAGGGCTGCTGTAACAAAGTGCCATAAACTGGGTGACTAAAAGCAACAGGAATGCATCGTCCCCCAGTTCTGGAGGCCAGGGGCTCTTGGAGAGACCTCACGCCTCTCTCCTAGCTTCTGAGGACTGCTGCCATCCATCTCTGATGCTCCTTGCCTCGTAGCTGCATCATTCCCTTCTGTCTCCTTCTTCACATGGCCTTTTCCTTTGTGTGTCTCTGTGTCTGTCCTCTTTTTATAAGGACACCAGTCATTGGATTTAGGTCACACCTGAATCCAGTATGATCTCAATGTATTGCATCTGCAAAAACCTATTTCCAAATAAGGTCACATTCTGAGGCTCTGAGTGGACAGGAATTTTGGGGAGACACTATTCAACACTGCAGACAGGATCAGTATTGCTGACTTTCTCTTTTGCCTCCTGATCCACTGTGGCTTGGCATGGTACCCCCTATTGTAGTAGCTGCCAGCACGGGTTAGCCACTGCCAGGTGAGCCGCTATTATACCAGCACCGGGGCCCAGGACTGAGGAGGCCACTCTGCGCACTCTTCCAGAGAAGTTTCACCCACTCACCTGCTTCAGCTTCCACATACCTGTTTGATGACTAAGAAATCTCTTCACAGCCTCACTGCTCTCCTGAGTTCTAGGTTCCTTTTTGCAGGACACACCAAGTTGTTAGCCCACAGGCATCTCAAATTTAGCTTGTCTCCAACTGAAGTGGCCATGTCTTCCTGTGCTCTTTTCCTGTCTCCTTTATTGATTTGATCACCCCCACCCCCAGCAAGCCCGTGAGAGGCGTTCTTGACTCTCCCTCTTGCAACATTATCTTTGCGTCTACCTCAGAGATGACTCTGGATCACCATCCTTTGCCAGAGCTCACAGATCTTGTAGATATCCCTGTAGAATATTATATTCAGCACGACCTGCTTTGAAAATAAGAGTTGTGACTTTGTTGCAAGTTTGATATCAAGCACATTTTGGCTCAGAAAGCCAAATGATGATAGATAATTTTGTAGTTGTCAGCACAAATTGGACATTATGTTTTGGTGTTTGGTATTGCTAAACTTAGTCATGTTAAGCAAATTCCTTCTCTTCTCTCTCATGATATTGCTCCTTTCACCTCCCTACGCAGAGAAAGGCTTCTCTGTGGAAGGACACTTCTCCCTGCCGCCCTCTCAAATGTGGCTGCTTACAGGCTCCTGCTGCCTCCCGGCTTGGAGGAGGATGAGTGGGGGTTGGGGGTCAGGAAGTGGATGTTCCCTTTTGGCCACTTCCAGATCACTTCACCCCCTCCTCCGTACCCCTCCTCCCAGGTTTAGTCTTAGGCCACCAGACAATACCTTATCCCACTCCTCTACAATGCAGTCATTATGGACCCCTGGGTCCTACCCCCTCATGTTTTGAAGATTCTAATCTGTAGGCTCACTGCTGTTCTCTGAAGCAGCTCCTTATTTCAATAGCCAAGTGGATGAACTTCCAATAGCCAGCCCTCATTGTTCCTTGACCTGCTCTCCCCCGCTAACCATATCCTCTCCCCATAACAGCTGCTCAACTCCCACAGACCTGCTCTAAACTTCTTCATGCCCCGTCCTAGTATTAATCTCAGTCTCTGTCTACGCCCCCAGTCTTTGCAGATAACTCCTTCTCATAGTCCTTTTGACCCCATGCCATTTCTCAATATTCTCCTTACCTGGCTTGAATTTCATGATCAGTCATTATAATTACTCCTTTGCATAACTCTCAGCTCCCAACCTAAACCCACTCAGCATACCATAGCTGCAGAAAAACAATCAGGTGTGCCAACTGGACTTATTCTGAATGCATGACTTCAACCCCAAGTGGACCATTTATTCTGTCTGTCAACTGCTCGTTTCCCTGGAACATTCATCCTCACTAGATAACCCTGCTAGATAACACGCACACTCTCCTAGTAACTTGTTTTCATACCTTCTCTTATTTCTCCTAACCTCTGATATCTTTCCCATCCTCATTCTTTTAGTTTTCTTAAGAAAACAGAAGCCATCCGAATAGAATGTCTCTAGCTCTCAGCACCTCGGCTCCATTCCATCCACATCTGGGCTGAATACTCAGCTTTCCCTTCCATTTCTGTTCATAGTCTGCCCATGCTCCTAGGTAAGGGTGTCCTTTTGCTGTGCTGAAGATCAACAACCAATTGCTAAAAAAAACTACAGACTGGAAAGGGAGTCACTTATGCTACACCCCACCAAGACTTAATACCGAACCTAACTGCCATTTCAGCCTCTCCCAGGAGTGAAGTTTTAAACCAATCAGTCTGGAATGTCCTGGTTAGCCCTGATGAAATAATCCACCTTATCAATTCTCTTGCCTTCCTAGGGAAAGGTGACAGTGCCTGAACTAATCCACTCTTTTAACTTTCTTGTCTCATCTTCTTCCTGCCTATAAACCTATTCTGTACACCCCCTCAACCCCTCAGATGTCCCTTCTAGCTGCTGGATGAGATGCTGTTGATTCATGAATTGCTTAATAAAGTTAATTAGATATTCACATTTACTTTGGTTAAATTTTATTCTTTAACACAATCAGTTAATATAATTGTCAACAAATGCATTATTTTTCATCAGTACATAATCTGTGCTTTGTCTAATTTAAAAAAATGTGATTGTTGGGGGGAGGGGGCAGGTAGAGGATGGGATGGGGGTTAAATGGTGATAGGCGGAGACTTGGACTGGTGAACACATGGTACAGTGTAGAGATGATGTGTTGTAGAATTGTGCATCTGAAACCTGTATAACTTTGTTAACCAATGTCACCCCAGTAAATTCAATAAGAAATAAATTAAATAAAAACACAACAAATTCCTCTGACATCTCCTCTAGCTACTGCTCCATCTCCCTGCTCTCCTTCACGGCAAACACTGCACTATTCCTCAACTTCCCTTTCCATTCTTTCACGAACCCATTCAAACCAGGTCTCACGCTTTCTATCCCACCAAACCTATTCCTATCAAGGTCATGATGACCTCCACATGCTGGTTAATTCTGACACCTCATCTTTCTTGACCTACCAGTGACTGTGACACAGTGGCCTCCTAATTGGCTTCACTGCTTGTACCCATGGTCCCCTGTACTCCAGTCTCAACACAGAAGCCATGGTGATGATTTTAACACCAAAATCAGCTCATTTCTTTCTTTTGCTCATGAATTCAGAACAAAAGCCAAAATCCATGCCATGTCCAAAAAGCCTCCCTGAGCTGACCTCTCAAAAACACTGGAAGCTTCTGTTATCCACTCCTTCATCACTCCCCTTCAGCCCCACTGGCTTCCTAGCTGTGCTTCCAATGGAACTGGGTGTACTTCCCCTCAGGACATTTCTGCGGGGAGCTTGCTCTATCTGGAAGGCTCTCCACCATCATTATCTGCCTCCTCCTTTTGTCCCTCCTTCCACACCCACTGCTAGAATAGCTCCCCTCAAAGGCAGGGGTTCTGGTTTCTTCAGTTACTGCCTAATCTCACTGCTTTGGGACTGTGCTGGACACGTAGTGGGCCCTTATCCAGTATCTGCTGAATGAGTGGAAAAGTACCATGCTTTGTTTTGACCTTGTGCCTTCCAACATGTTATGTTCCCTTGGCCTGAAATGTGCTTCTTCCCACCTGGAAAGCATTCAGTTCTTCAGATTCACCTCTTTTGGTGAAGAGTCTTTTCCCCCATCAGAGGTGTCCAACCCGAGGCCTCTGGCCCACATGAGGCCTAGGATGGCTATGAATGTGGTCCAACAAAAAATCAGAAATTTACTGAAAACATTATGAGATTTTTGTGTGTGTGTGTGATTATGTGTTGCAATGTATTTAACGTGTAGCCCAAAACAACTCTTCTTTCAGAGATACCGAAAGGTTGGACACCCCTGCTAGGCAGTTTCTTTTCTCTTCAACCATACTGGTGATTTGAAATACGAGTATACTTAACCACAACATCTCTATTTACTTAAAAAATTTGACAATGAAACAGTCATTTTTTAAAAAATATTTTATTTATTTATTTTTCGATAGAAGGGAAGGGAGGAAGAAAGAGAGGAAGAAAAACATCAGTGTGAGAGAGATACATCAATTGGCTGCCTTTTGCAAGCCCCCAACTGGAGACCTGGCCCACAACCCAGGCATGTGCCCTGACTGGGAATTGAACCGGTGACCTTTCAGTTTGCAGTCTGGCACTAAGTCCTCTGAGCCACACCAGCCAGCACTATATTTTTAAATATATAGTCTCTATTCAAATTTCCCCAACAGTCCCAGTAATGTATTTATGGCTTTATTTTTTTAATTATAAGATTCAGTCAAGGATCACGTATTATCTTATTTTTAAAGTTTGCTTAGTTTTTGAAATATATCTATCACTACACTATTTTATGTCCATAGTTTCCAAGAGAATAGTACAATCCCCTCTTGGCAAGATCAAATAAGTGACAACATCTATTTGTTCTACTCTCCCCTTTTGGAGATGCCCTCCCAAACATCTCCATCCACACATGTTCTGTGTATGCTGGGGTGGCCAGTAACCAAGAGAACAGCTTTTTTCCTGACACTTCCCTTCAACACCACCTGTGAATTTCCTTGCCATCTCTTCCAGGTCAAATTCCACATGGCCTGGACTCTGGGTCTCCCTCTGTCTTGATTCAGTCAATCATTTCGGTAGAAAACACCCTCCAGTAGCTTCTTATGGAAGAGGGTACATTGAAAGGAAGTTTTCTGAGCATTTACATGTCTGAAAAGATCTGCATTCTACCCTCAAACTCTATTGAGAGTTTAGTTGGGTATAGAATTCTAGGTGTATAAATAATTTACCCTTAGTATCTTGCAGGCATTGTTCTATTGACTTTCTGTTTGCAATGTGATTTAGATCTTCAGTGGGTTCTGACTGCTTGTTCTGTCTGTCTATGTCTCCCCCACCCCCACCCCTGCACCTGCAGGGCTTTTAGGATTATTTCTTATCCCTCATGTTCTGAAACTATACCATAATATGCCTTGGATTTGTTTTTTTCTTTTTTTTTCTCAGTGGGCTGGGTACCAAGGAGATGCTTTCAATCTGGAAACTCATTTCTTTCAGTTTGGCGGAATACACTTTTACTGTTTATTCAATTTTCTTCCTTTGAGTTATTCACATTTTCTGGAACTTCTATTGCTCTGATGTTGAGGAGCCTGGATTTATCTCCTAATGTTCCTATCATTTTTTCTTACTTTCTTCCTTTTTATTTTATTTTATGAGAAGTTTTAAAAAATTATCTTCTACCCTTTCAATTGAAATAGTTTTTATTCTAGTTATTATACTTCTCTTTACAGCACTTTCTTTTTCTCTGATTGTTTCTACTTCTTTTTTTAAAACTGTTTTAATAACACCTTATTGGAGTGTCCTGGAGGCTCCCCCCCCCCCCCAGGGAATACTAGTTAGTTTCTTTGAAATTTTCTTCTGTTGTCTGCATTGTCTCTCTTTCTTCTAAGATTTGGTTTTGTTTGTTTGGACTGTGTCTCTTAGGTTGGAGGCTTTTCTAAATATCTACCGATCCTTGGCTGCCTGCATTTGAGAATGAGTTTTGAGAAATCTGATTTTGGTGGGAAGGATGAAGTCTGATGAGAGGTGAGCTTTCCTGGAGGATTAAGAAGCCAGGAGCGAGCCGACTTCTGTTGGGCTCGCCCAGCGTTAGCCCACAGAGGATCCATCACTTTCTAGCTTTGGAGGGAGCAAATCAGCCAGGTGTGACAGCTTTCTGGGAAATGAGTGGGCAAAGGACCGGAGGTCTTGCAGACTGGTACATAGTGTGGATGGAAAAGAAAAAAAAGCGTGGGCAGGAGGGCGGATTCTATGGAAAGCGACCTCACAGGGTGATCTGATCGTAAATTCCTCCCTGGGCAGGTTATGGTAAGTAGTCATGCCTATAACTTTTTGTGCCTATAGTACAGGCCTATAACTTTTTAGTGGTTTATCTTTGCCTCAGGCAAGATCTGTCCCTCGTTTCTGTGCATCAAGGTTAATGCCTATGAACAAAGAGAATGCAAAATCTTGTTACCTACCCTGTAATCCTGTCCCCACCTTGCTTCTACCACCTCCATGTAATCTTCCCTAAATTCCCTCCTAAATTTTAACTGGGTAAAAAAATACAAAACTTTATCTCTGGAGCATCTGAGATACTGCTTGCTTGCTGGCATATGTTGTCAGTTTGTCTCAAATAGACTTATAAAAATTCTCTACGTTTGGTTATTTCTTGTATCGACAGTAGGTTTCTCCAAATTATATTTTGGCCTCTGCCTTTCAGGGCCCAGGGTGGGGGTGTTCAGGGGTTAGAGGTTGGGGGTGGCAGTTCTTTTGATCTCTGAGCCCCCAGGGCTCTGGGGTGGAACAGGCTTGCTTCTCACTTGTCCCCTCTGCTGGTGCTTGGGTTTCAGCTTTTTCCTACATTAGTCACACACAGCCCTTCGTTGCCAGCTTCCAAAAATGTGATTAGGTCTGCTGTTTTGTTCTCTCCCATTTTTTTTTCCTTGTGAATTTATAACTTTTACTTTCCTTTTCTGTCTTTTGAGGGGCATTTGGGAGAGTTCAATTCTCCATCTTTTCTGGTAGCTAGTTCTGTTACTGGACTAAAAGGTCCGCTTGCCTGTGTGCATCAAAACCCAATAAAACTCCATCAGGAGTCTGCAGCAAAGAACACAGAATTAAGGGCACTGAGTTCGGAGACACAGGCAAGCTAGTCCTCTGAAACCGAGCTCCTGATGGACTGCATGAGGACAGACTGTGCACAGGAGAAATTGCTAATCACGGTGATTAAGAGGGCTGGGCTCATGGGCTCTACTGATTCTTTGGGGCCAGGGTAGGCAGTAGCTGGTCATTGTGTCAGGTCTTGATATCAGCCGTGGCATCACCCTGGTTTTGCGAGTGTGGTCTGTAGGGTCCTTCCACCTTCCCGGGCCTGGGGCTGAAGCATAGCTGCAGTCAAGAGGTCATCTTCCATTTGACCAAACCTCTGTTTCTGTGGTCAATAGATTCTGAAGCTTTGTTTTCTTTCTTTCTCTCTTTCAATGTGTGGTTGCCTCTTACAGGCCCACAGTCATGGCCCCCCACTGGGGACCCAGCCCACAACCCAGGCATCTGCCCTGACTGGGAACTGAACCAGCAACCCTTTGGTTCACAGGCCGATACTCATCCACTGAGCCATACCAGCCAGGGTAGAGGTTTTCTTCTTAAGACAGTTTGATGCTGACCAGAATCTCATGTCCTAAGGGCTTAATGACAGAAAGGAGAAAGGGTCAGGTTAAAGAAATGGAGTTTCTGCGTAGATACAATTCTTTATTATTAAACTTTTTCAGATGGTCACAGCATGGTTTTTTTTCTTAGAAGAGAGCTTCAATCAGATACATAATTAAATTTGCTGTACTTTATCATAGGAATAAATGTTCCACCGGTTAAAGGAACTCAGTATGTATTAGGGCCATCTAGTGGACAACTTGCATTTAGCACCATAGGCTTTAAATCTGACTGGGCACCTTCTGAAATGTAGGGAAAAGAGCTAGAAAGCATCGCTTATTCAGTCCTTTGTGTCTGTATTCAAAATCTCCCCAGATAGAAGTGTCTCTTTTATTACATGGAAAGAACACACACATTTATTTTGCAGTTTATTTTAGTACCTGTTTTATTTAATCTTTATGGCTATCTTAAAATCTTACTGTTAAGATTTAAAATGTTTCTCTGCTTATATCCTTGTGGGAAATGGAAAAAAAAAATTGACCTAACTGTTCTCCTTTCTTTATAGCAATCTTTTTTGTCCATTAAGGATTAGATTCTATTTCTTTCTCTTCTGGGATGTTTCCCAAGTCCACAGCTGGCCTTTCTGAAGAATTAATTGAAAAGGAAATGGCAGATATGATTAGGCTGCTAGACCTGGTAAAATGGTAGAGGCCAGGCGCGGAGGTACCCATGGGGCAATGGAGACCAGCTGCCAGCGAATTATGCTACTGTGTGGTTATTAAGACTTCATGTTACACAGGTGAATTGAAAAGACATAAGTTATCCAGTCCCTCAATCTTACCCTAAATAATTTAGTTTTAAAAAAAACTGATCTGAAGGTTTCAGGCAGAAATTTAAAATTACTGCTCTCTCTTTTTTTTTTTAATGTCTATAGCTGCAGAACCTGATGTAGATTTTCCTAAGCTCCAATTCTGCCAACTCCTGAGAGTTCCTATAGTGTCAAAATACATGAATCGCCAGGGCTCCAACCAAGTGCAAACCAATTAAGGTTTTAACTAGATCAAGTGTGAGCTGAAATCTGCTACAACATAGTTGAAATACCATCTAGTGGCCAAGTGCCATTTTTAGTCCTCAACCAAAACATCTTTGGTGCCTTCTAGTATTTTTCTTAAGTTGACTTACCAAATAGTTTTGAATTGAGGCTGTCATAGCTGCTTCTGCTCTTGGAGTGAAATGGGATATTTCCTTATCATTAAAAAAGTGTTTAACAGCTTGAAATGTGCATAAATTCCAGCTCTTATTCTAGGCCCCATCTGTTTAGATGGCTGCCAAACAAACAATTGTTGCTTGATTTGGTTACTAAGTCATTAAATAACACCAGTAGTTATCATTTATTACTTCATAGTTGAAAAATAAAAAGAACTGTATATGTACACTTAACGTAGTATAGGAACAAAATTCTAAATATTGATGGCCAGGGGGTTTAAAGGAGCAACCTTCAGTCTCAGAGAATTGAAGAGCTGTGAGGGGGACATATCACTTGTCCGTAAATGAATGCTATGGACAAACAAATTAGTGTGTGATAATAACAGTGGTGGTAGCAGCAGCAGCTAGCGTGTACTGGGTGCTTCTATACCAGACACTGTTCTGAGTGCTCTGCTTGTAATAACTTATGTGATCTTCACAACAGCCGAATGGAGTAGGTACTATTGTTATCCCTATTTTATAGATGAAAATCAAGACACAGGGTGGTTAAATTGCATGCCCACTACTGAGAGGCTGAGTAGGGATCAAAATGTTTGGAGTGTCCTTTGGTCTCTTAGCAGGTTAGGATTTTGGGTAGTATTGTTTTGGTGGAAGGATCCTTGGAGAATTACGAAGGTCCCTTAAGTAGAACCAGGGCACAATCAACACTTGATCACTCTGGCCTGGGGCTCTAGGTAGGGTTTGGGGATGTTTACGCAAAGATGAAGCCCAGTGATGGGGCCCTACTTGGAGGGGAGGTACTGCCCTTGAAGAACTGAGAGTCAATTTGACTCGTGTATAATTGTGGTCTAGCATTATTTGTAACCTCCTCCAACTCTTCTCCAGATAATACAGAGAGTGGATTGATTTGAGTGTAACCAAACTAGCTGTGGTTATACAATAAACAGGACATCATTAAGTATTTCTCTTTTGTTAGTCACAAATCTGGTTCTACTTTTTCCCTACAGGCATTTGATCATTTAAATCTAAAGATAACAAGTGAGCTTAATACCTTGCATAGTGCTTCTTTGCTTTCAATGGGCCTCACAAAGTGTTTCTGAGGGGATAACAATGTGTGTATTGTCCTCCTTGTGGTGATAAGGAAGCTGGGACTCAGAGATATTAAGTGGCTTGCCAAAATTCACAGGACCACTGGCTATAGGAATAAGACTAGAACTCCAAGGCATTTCATTGCATTAGTTAACACAGGATGACACAGATTTTTCCAGTCATGGAGTATGATGTGTGTGTGCGCATAAATGACAACACCAACTGAATGTAAGTAAGGTGGGCTAATGTAAAAGTGAATATTATATTAATTGTAATTTTTATCATCTATTTTTTTACTTTACTGTTCAGAGATTTTTAAAAAGAAAGTCAGATAACCAGATTAGTTATATAATAGATAGGTTAGGTGCTTTACAGCCCCAGAGGAAAAATTTAGGTAATCTTTCAAGGTTTATTCTAGTTCTTGAATTTTAGTTTTTAACTTAAAAATCGAGAATTCTAATTCTTTAAACAAATTTTATCTATAAAATGACATACTTCTATAGCAGCTTTACAAGCTTATATGCCAGACACAATTTATCCAGAAGGAGGCAGCATTTCACTATTAAATTGATACTTCTGCAAAGATGCTAACAAGCATTTTTTTTCTTTAAATACGTAGGCTACCTAATCACACACATCCAAAACCATTTCAGGGAAAAGATTCTTGGGTCTCACTAGAGCTTTGCATACTGAGACAGTTATAAAAAGCAAATTTCGCTCAGATTAGCCACATTTAAAATTACAAATCGCATGTATGGTGCCCAAATTCATTGGCAGGAACTGATATTGCCGTAAAGATACTAACTAAAATAGAGAGTTAAACAGAAGATGGAGTAGAAGAAAGGGAAAAGTAATGATTCAGTCATTGCTAACTTGTAGAAAATAAGTATTTGGTCAATAAGAGACCAACTTTAGAGAAAAAGAACCTTTAAGTCCCTCAAAAATAAGGGTAATAGATGAGTTTTAATCATCTGCCTGCTTCTTCTTTCCTTGTTTTCATAGAATCTAAGATCTTTAGAAGAGACCTTGTAATTTTACGTGACACATTTCAATGACTGAAGCTCAGAACTTATGTCATTCATCCCGGGAAGTGAGAGTCCATCTGCTTTCCAAAGGCACCTCATTAGCCTAAAAAAAGACACCTTTATTACTGTCATTACTTCGAAAACTCCAAGGGTTTAAAGACCTCTGTGCCTGGAATCAAAGACCAAATGTACGAGTATATTTTCTGTTATAAATCACAACATCACAGCACAAATTAAGAAAAAGTTAGATTATTTCATATTTATGCCCCATTAAGCAGAGATAAATTGGCTATCTACGTATGTACTGGGAAGGCTATTAAAACCTGATAAAATTATTTTATTTTTCCTAATTCCTGGGTTTTCCTCCACCCGTCACCATTGAGGCTTACTTCCCAGGGACAGCACAGTATCAAAGCCGTGCTGGAGGCACCCGTGGCAGCCAGTGTCCTCCACGCAATAGGCAGAGAAAGTAGATAGTACTTTAAGTTTCTAGGAAGCTGTGTGTGTGTGTGTGGGGGGGGGGTTGTGGGGGACAGGGGAGGAGAGACAGATGTACACATGCAAGCACCCACTCACACAATCTACACCCAACACACAAGGAAAAGGGAAGTTCAGGAAGAGGAAGGGAGGGAAGTGGTCAAATAAATACACCCTGATTTTCTTCTCATACCTTCATGGTCAAAGGAGAGAGGGAGTTAAAAAACATTTTTTTTAAGAGTGGGTGATCCCAGAGCAAGAAGGTTTGTTTCTAATTTCTCTAGACACAGGCTAAGAATATTTCAAGGCATCTAAGAGAAACACAATAGCCAATATGGAACCATCCAGGCAACAAAGTAGAAGTGGCTGAAAAGCCAAAGAGAGGGTCCTAAGCAAAGAGCAAAGCAAAGAGAGGGTCCTAAGAATCCCTTTGCTTCTGTGTGATGGGGAAGGATCCAGAAGGCCTTACGTACCCTGATGCAGAAATTGAAACCACAGGCCTGCTAAGGCTGTGGCAGCAACAGGTGGGATGTCCCTAGCGAAGACCTCTCTCAGGGCTGTTGGAAGCTGAGGTGGATATTAGAGGGTTTGCAGGGCTGGCCTGGGCTAAGATGGAACCACTTAACAGAGGAAAAGCCCCCCTGAGACCTCCAGCTTTGTCAAAGGAACTGACCACTAATGTCACCAGAAGGTATGACCAGGTAGTGCAGGGGACATCTCTGAGGAGGCCATTCCTGGGACCAACTTTCCCCTTCAGCTGCCCCCAGAGAAAGGTCATCTCTGCCCTGAGACGAGTCTCAGAGGGAGTTTGAACTTTGAGCTCAGTGTGTATTCATCTGGAATAGGCTGTTGAAGCCAAAGTATCTGATTCTTAACTGGCAAGTCTACGTCTTTCCTTATCCCACTTCATCTCATCATCTCAAAAAGTGCATATGGGGTGCATTGGTCAGCTCAGGTACCCTAACAAAATACCATGGGCTGGTGGCTGAAAAACACACAAATTTATTTTCTCATTATTCTGGAGACTGGAAGTTCAAGATTAGGTGGCAGCAGATTTGGTACCTGGTGAGAGCCCTTTGCTTCTCACTATACCCTTCCCTGGTAGAGAAAGAGAGAGCTCTGGTGTCACTTCCTCTTGAATAAGGACACTAACCCATCATGGGGGCCCCACCATCATGGCCTCGTCTCAGCCTTCCTAGGGTCTCATCTCTAAATGCCATCACAACTGAGTGCTAGGGCTTTAACATATGAATTTTGTGGGGGAAGCAATTTAATCCACTGCATGGGGCTTGTGAGGAATTTTATATCATTTATGGAAAAGCACAATCTCTTGGCATGTACAAATTAAAGCGTGCCATTAAAAAGCCAATTGTACGACATGTGTATATTCAGTTCCCCACTTCCTCACCCACGGTGTGTGTCAGTGGAGAAATAGACTGAGAGGATGGAGGGAGGCAGGGCGGGGGCAGGGGGGGCAATAAAAAGAGTGTAGGAGAGAGGAAAAAAGAAAAATAGAGGAGATGATGAAGGAGAGAGGGAATGGCCTGGAGACAGAGGGGGAGTGGGAAGGAGCGAGGAAGGCAGAGGCAGGAGGTGAGGGGCGGGGGAGTTGGTGCTCACTGGAGCACTGGAGTGGGGAGTTTGCCAGAAAGACTGGAATTTTGGGGGGAGATTGGAATTCAGGAGGATTCTCTGGGGCCCTTGCTCTGTGATACGACACTCTTCTGCATTTCTCAAGATACCTTCTATCAAGAAACACATTCCTGTTCTTCCCTTTTACGGTTGCTGTACTGTTTTTATTCTGAAATTTTGTTGTGTTGGGACCTGTGAGGAAGGAGTGGCCTAGGGTCACACAACATTCGAACAGTGTGACCCAGGCTGAAGTTTAACAGGCCCCCTTTATTACAGAGTCTGTTTTGTATCTAATCCCGTTTAGGACATCCCCTCCTGTTTTGTCCCCGTGGAGAACATCTGTTCCTGGTGTGCCTAACAGTCATTGGGAACTGAAGTCTGATAGGACAGCAGCCTCCAGGGCTTTCTTTCCAAGCTGGAGCAACCTTAGTTTCTTTATTTTTCTCTCCTAGGCTGCAGCAGGCTTTCCTTCTGAATCATTTAATCGTCTTGAGCCTTCCTCGGATTTGTCATGTGCTTCTTCGGCTAATAAACCTGGAGCAGGGTTAGCAAATACCACCAAACAGTGTTCAGCTCATGTATTTCTGAACCATGCTCTATCTCTTTCAACAACTTTACATTGATTTCTTCAGATTATTTGGTTAATTAAATAAAAGGTCGTATTTTAGTTGTGATGGTCCCAATGATTTCAACTGTTTGCTGACTTACTCCGACTCCTTCAGCCTTAGCGATGATGTTGGCTGGAGGACACTGCTGCGTACGATTGTTTCTGATGATCTGTTTTCAATGTAAAACTCTTAGTGAATATTTAGAAGTTTGGTTTATTACAAAATTTAGAGTGTGTGCTTACTTAAAACAAAAGAGCTCCAAGTCTATCATAAATGTCTATTTTGGTTGACTACTTGCCTAATGAGGCATAATATACAAAAATGCTGAACATTCCATTCAACCCTGTGGGACAAACTGGGAATTCTGAAGGATTGAATTTCAACATTAAAAAAAATAAGACAGTTCCATACAATTAAGAGGAGACTGGAAGAAGGAAATAGTAAGTTGTAATTTTCTGGAAAAAAATTAAAGGACTCTTTTTCCTGGATAAAAAAGTAGGGTAAAGAGTTTCAGAATTTATAAAATTTATAAACTGACTTTATGTCTCAGGGTAGATTTTGTGATCCATTTTAAGGCTGAAAATAATGTTTGCAAAAGCTGATTGAATTCATTATACTGAGGGTGTCTGCCACAGTTAAAAGTTACCTGGAGAAAGCCCTCTGGTGCTTGAGATTATTAACAAACACTTCAGTACTCAGGATCCTAAGCATCAAGTAATCTAAGCATTGGGCTGGCCAAAAATCATGTTTTTTCCATAAAATAAAAGATACATTTTTCATTTTCACCAATAACTATCGATTTGCATATCTTGAGTTTGTCAGCTCTCTCTTGCTCTAGTGGCTTCTAGTGGGTAGAGGCTGGGATGCTGTTGAACATCTTCCAATGCATAAGACAGCCCCATAGCAAGGAATTATTTGGCCAAAATGTCAACAGTACCAAGAAACTTCACAAACCACTTTTAACACATTCGACCAGTCATAATACCTTCTCCATACACTGTACAAATCTTCTGTGTGTGTGTTTGTTGTGTTTTTACTTTTCTTGAAGTAATAAAACATAATATGTCAAAAATATTGCATATTTTCTTCCATCTTCAAAATTAAAATGGCTGCACAAAAATTCACCAATTTTGGTAAGTTTCTTTTAAATCCATGCTGGTAGGACAGTTGTTACAACACAATTTAACAAAATTGTTTCAAATGAAGTTAAAGACAACTAAGCACTACCAGAGCCATTGTACAGAAAAACATAGTGGACTTTCTGGCCAACCCGATGGTTTTAAAGTCTCCCTGGAAGCGATGTGGACAGTTTTTGGACAAAGTCAAAGGTATTTTGAAATATCAAGTACATTGTTTTATTTTTGACCAAAAAAATTAGAAAAAATGAAGCCATGCTTAATTAAATAAAAAGTAGCAAATTTGAAAAATAGGACATGCTAAACATCTGGATTATTTAAGAACACCGTTTTAAAAGAATGACTATTATATCTGTGTAACATCACCTGTATTCTCTTTGGTAAATAAAAAGAGGAAACGTTTGTTGGAAGACAATAGCAGAGTTCATGTTTCCATGATCACATATCTCAAAATTGAAATAGAAATTTGTTGTTTGTTCCAAGAATTTGTCAGTTTCCACCTGATTTATTCTTGTTAATAAGGGAAAATATATTAAATTAAGGTTTTGTATCAAGCTTATGTCCTAAAGGATTTAAAATAAGCCAGTCTGAATGACAGAGAAGTCTGATGCAAAAAAAGTCACTTATGAAAATGAGGCAAGATTCCAAGTGTATCAGATGTCCACGTTTGTGTATGTTACATATTAAAGTAATGAATCTGTGATATCACAAACTTGCCTTGGTTTCAGATTTTGATATTTTAATGACCCATCCAGACCCTTTCGTCATCATTCCTTGACTATTCCAAAGCTTCTTGGTGTGCTCATACCCTAGACCTTGTTGTCACCTGGACATACTTCACCACCACAGTGTTTTTCCTTTGGGCACAACCTTTTCTCCCTCAAACTCCCCCACCCTCAACTCCTCTGAAATGGGTCTTTCTCCCACGCCAACCCTGGCGCTCTGCCGTGTAGCCCATGGCAGGCTCGCTCCAGCCTCTCGTCTCCCCTGACTCACTTGGGGGCCTGGAATCTTGTCTGGGCCAGACTTGGCCCTTGAGAACTTGTCTTTAGAAAGGTGAACAGCTTTGGTCTCATTGTGATGTTTTTTTCCTTGATGCCTCCCTCTTTGTCCAGTGCGTTGGCCCACCATTTCCTTTGCTTCAGCTGCACGTGTGGGAGAGTGTAGGGAAGGCACAACCTAGTCACCACCTTGCCTAGAAGTGACCCACATCTCTTCTGCTCACAGTCAACTGTCCAGTAGAACTGAGAGGGAGGCAGGGAAATGTAGACGTACAGAGATATCAATGAGCCCTGATGCTTTCTTTGACATCTACCTTGTAATTGTTTTGAGAATTAAATATGTTAACATTTGTAAAGTATTTAGCTCAGTGTTTGGTAGATAGTTTTTTCAATAATTATTTGGTATTCCAGTTCAACAAAAGTTGTCTTCTTCATTGTAAGTTGATGGATGAGCATTTGCCTATATATTTCTGTATTTCTATGAGTTTGTTTAATACAAGCAAAAGAGAGAGAGGTCACTTCAGACTGAGCGTACAAATAAAATAACCTTCCTGCATCTGCATTTACAATGAACCTAGAAACCACCTAGAAACACCACCTTGTGGAGTCACATCTTGGGGCCAGTCAGCTCGGAGGTAAAACTGCTCAGTTGTAGCTGGTGCCTTTCTTGGAATTGCACCAGGTTTTAGAATATATTTTTCCTTCTGATCTTAGCTGGGCTTTTGATATTAAGAGCCGTGGGTGGAGTATCTATCTCTCCACATGAATTTTTTTTGTCATTCTTATCTATCTTTGCTAAATTCCTTTTCCTATTCCTGACAGCAGTTTCTGAGCTTTTTCTATGGATGCCTGCTATGGCGTTTGCTCCGGTGTAGCCTGGCGTGGCTCACTCCGTAACTGCCCACACTTTAACACTGACTCTGAACGTGTTGCTCTTTTTAATAATTCTGTATAATCATCCTTCTACCACTTGCTTCCCAGATTAGGGCGTGTCCTACCCCCAGGAGATGCATGGCACACCTGCCTCAACATCATTTTTACTGGTGAGAAATAAAAACTATTATTTTGTTTTGGGACAAACCTAAATATGCTAGGGAATAGAGTGTGTTAACTCTTCTTAAATTTTAAATCCAGAACTACAAGAAAATTTCTTCTATAAATTGGTGGGAGCCCTTGCTCCATTTCTAGTTTGGTTTCCTTTGCATTTTGGATGTCCTGGGGGAAGAGTTTAAGGACCACCACTTCTCTCACTTGCCCATCTGATTAACTTGGACTTGATCTTACTGAGCCTAATATGGACCCTCTTTCAGCATGTCATCTTCTTTCTTTTTTAAACTTTTTTGTTTTGAAGATTTTAGGTATTTATTTTTAGAGAGAGGGGAAGGGAGGGAGAAAAATAGGGAGAGAAACATTAATGTGTGGTTGCCACTCATGTGCCACCAACCAAGGATCTGGCCCACAACCCAGGCATGTGCCCTGACTAGGAATCAAACCCACAACCCTTTGGTTCATAGGCCGGCACTCAATCCACTGAGCCACACCAGCTAGGGCTCAGCATGGCATCTTCTGATAGGCCATTCCTCATATTCTTTGGCTGGATATCAGGAGCTGTGCATGGTTCTCTATGGCCCTTGTTCATATTTTATTGATTTTGTAGTTGTTTAACAAATGCTTATAGCACTTATTAAGGGCAAAGCAATCTTCTAAGTAATAAACATACTTTAATTCTTATAACTACCATATGAGGGAGGTACTGACTTCCAAGTGTGTAATATATACAGTTGACTCTTGAAAAATGTGGGGTGGGGAGATAGTTAGGGGTGCCAGTCTCTATGCAGCTGAAAGTCCCCACATAATGTTTGGATCTAAAGTCAGCTCCTTGCATCTGCAGGCTCAACTAACTGTGCATGGGAAACAGAATTTGGGACAGAAAATTGTTTTCCATCTGTGATTGGTTGAACTTATAGATGTGAAACCCATAGATATGAAGGGCTGACAATATTTATTGAAAAAAAATTGCATGTAATTGGACCCACACAGTTCCAACTTGTGTTGTTCAAGAGTTAACTGTTGTTCAAGAGTTAACTGTATCTATATACAGGTGAATGTATACACACACAAATGTAAGTATGTGCATGTATGCAACACTGAGGCACAGAAGTTACATACTGTTCTCAAAGTTGTATTACAGTCAATATAAGCTATAAACCAGAGCCAGGATTTGAACTCAGACACCATATTTCTAAGTCCATATGCTTAGTCACTATGTTATACTGCCTCTTGCATTCACTGCTGGTTAATTTTTCTCCTTCTCTCTAGACTATAAGGGCCTTGACGAGAGAGTTTTATTTACCGCTGTTCCTCAAGCTTAGAATGAGGCCAGGCACACAACAACAGTGCTAAGTGGAACAAGTGAAACTTTTGTATAAAATATCTTTAGATGTTTTCCTAGAATATTTGAATAATTTCTTTGTTAATGTCTGAATGGGAATTCTAAGATTTCAGTTTCCTTCTACACCCTGTTGTTTGATTCTAGGGATTACGTTTTAGTTGTACCCATTCAAGATTGTGGAAGTTTGGGAACCTTTGTGCTGAGATCTGAAGTTTCAGTCTGCACTCTGTGTTGGAGAGGCAGACTCTACCAAAAACAAACAAACAGCCCCCCACCGCAAAACACCCCAACACTATCGAAGCTTTGAAAGTAGAAGCAAATGCCACTACCTACCATATCAGCAGTTTCCTTGGCATCTTTCCTAAGCCACAGCTCAAAAAGGTGGTCTGGGATCACAATTTTATATTCCCTGTGAGCTAAAGCATTTTGAAAACATACTCATCACACATGATGACTGGTTAGAAATAAATCTACTGAGCATCAGCTTGATGTAGGAATAATCATCAGAGCTTAAGCAATTAAAATCCTGTTCTTAGAAATTATTTTCTTCTTGAATATTAAGCTGGGGATCTTCCTTATTTTGTTTATAAATCAAAGGGAGGGCTTTTCATTACAACAAATTTTGACTTTCTTGTGGTCCTCGTTTTTCCTGGCTGGCCCACCTTATTACACACACACATTTCTTGTTTTTGTTTGAAATATTTTGAGAAAATATGGTTTCCCTGCCGTCAGTCCCTAGGTCCACATTTCTTGACTCTAATATGGCAAATATGACATACAATTTTTACTGTGACCTTGAGGCAGGCTACTAAGAAACCAGGAAAATTCGTTGGCAAGTTGAATGGGGAAACTGAGACAGATAACTAAACAAAGCCAAACAAACAATTTACAGCCAGATAATAAATCTCAAGGTCTTATCTTCCCTAACCAAGAACACTTAGGAGCAAATGGTTTACACATTCCAGACCAAGCCAGGGCAGACCTGCTGTGGTCCTTGTTTCTTTCCTGTGACATTCTTTGAAGGTGAGACTGACCAGAAATGACCCTGACCCTTCTATACACTAAGTTGGATGAATCATCCTATTAAAGGACACACCTGGAAAGCTGATGAATATTCTGTTGACATCCTCCCCTGAGACCTCCCCTAAAATTCCCACCTTTAGAAAACAGATAAAAACCCTTCAGACAAAGAACCCAGGGTGCCCACTCTCTTTTGAGCACACCTGCACCTTCCCCCCCACTTCTTTCCTCAGGTGTTATCTTTGCTCTCTCTCTCTCTCCTAGGCTCTGAGGGTTCCCATGAGACTTGCAACCAGGGGAGCAGTGGGCAGCAGGAGCTCGTCCTGGGCTCACCCCCCACCTGTCTCTGGGGGCCTACTTTTACCTCTGTAACTTGTTTCCTGAGTCCACTCAGCCCAGGGGGCTCACTTCTGCCTCTGTGGCTTTCTTTCCAAAGGGCCAAGGCAACTCTGCCTAGTCTCACTCCTATGATCTTGCCTCTTCTATCTCAAACCTTTCCTTTGTTTCATTGTCCTCAGCTTTAATAAACCTTAAAAATCACCTGGACTTGGGTTGTGAAGTCTTTTCTGTGGGAAATCAAGAACCCACACATCCCAGACCATGCTGGGGCACACCCACCTTTGTTCCAATCCCTTTCTGGTGACAACCAAACTTGTATCTGATTTTCCATTTCGAAAACTGGGAACAGTTACACACATCTTTCTATGATTAGATAGGTAGAATCATATCAAAATTATTCATTCTCCCTTTGCCCCTCTTACCCTTTTCTGAGCTCTTTCCCCACCTCCAACTTTGAAAACAAACCACTGATATTTTTATAGACAGAGAGTAGCTTGAAGGAGGAAATACTTCTATTTCCTCTGGAGAACATTTCAGCAAATTCTGCTAACACACTAAGAGGTGTGAACTCATCTAGCAAGGCCAAAGGGATCATATGGCTGAATTGAGACCTGAAGCATTTACTTTGGATATAAATGATTTTATCACTGATTGCTTATGATATATTAAGGGCTATGGGCTGCAAAAATTATAAAATAAGAAGACTTTAGGGTAGTATATTTGAATTACTTGTTGAGCATTACCTGGGCTAGGTATATATGATGTGAAAATACAGTGCTTCACATATTCACAATTAGAATGTGTATGGACACATATTTATTTATGGCTTTTCTTATCCTAGGAAGGACTTAAGATTATTTACCAAAATACACATGATGCAAAGAGATAAATTAAATAGAAAGCAAGTGGATGAGGGTACTGGGCCCTAACCGAGGGTGGAAGAGAGACAGTGGCCTTTGTGTAAGGAGAAACTCTGTGGTTTTAATGTCCCTGGTACTTTTGGCAGCTAAAATGAAATAATTTAATTCTTAATTAGGCCTTTGCTCACATGGTAACTGCTCTTTTCTGCTCAACCACTTTTGTTCTCACTCGTGTAGACATAAGTTACTGATGTAAGGTCTCTTATCAAGCAGGCGATAACTTCAGGGTCGCCCTGAGAATTTATAAGTTTGTTTTACAGAAGGAAAGAATGCCTTCAAGGTAGCTGTGAGCAGCTGCTGACGCCGGGGAGTCTGATGTGAGGAAGTGTTATCTGTGACTGAAGAAACACAGACTTCTCTCTCGGTTTCCTGGAACTCTCTCTCTCTCTTTCTTTTGTTGATGTAAGAAATGTCCAAATCCGTAGATAAATCTTATGAATTTATTTGAGCCAAACTGACCACAGTTGCTGGGACTGAGAAAATGTTCCGGGAAATGGAAGTTTTACTACTTATTTTATACATCAGAATCAAAAGGGAAGACACAAGGGGGTTACAAGAAATCCATTGGTGATAGATGAGGGAGGAGGGAGAAAGCAAAGATGAGTGGGGAATCTCTGGGATTGGATAAAAAGTAAAATGAGTAGAAACATATTTCTTTTGCATCAATGGGTACAGGGTGGTTACCAGTTAGTTAACGTGGTAAGAACAATGAGGGGTTCTGTGGTCTCATGCTCTGGTGCAGTGATGGTGCCCCGAGGGGTCTGAAAAAAGGAAATTACCCAGTGTCATTGCTGAGGGGAAGAGTGACGTCTTAGATGGACCCTGCATGTTTGCCCTCTGTGGCTGCTGAAAGCTACAACTCGAGAGACGTTGTCTGAATTTTGGGAGCGGAGTTGCCTTTTTCACTTGTGAGTGGTATAGGCAGTCTGCCACTGTCACATATAAACCCCCCCTGAATGCATGGAAGAAAATTGAATATTAGACATATCCAGGGTGGAGCAAAGAAAGTTTACAGTTCTGAGTGCACAAAACACAGTCTATTCTTGTATTATTTTCCATACGGACGGCTGTAAACCTACTTTTGCACCACCCTGTATTATAAGGTATGTCTATTTATATCAACTTAAACATAGTCTTCGAAAGTGTATTTCTAACTTATCATATATGTGTTCAAAATTTGATCCCTCCCCCCTTAAAAGAGCCCACACTGTTGCCTGGGTTAAGCCCAGTAAACACCTGAGTAAAGATGAAATGTACAGCTTTTGGCATGTCCACTGATTTCCATCTTTGTCTCCATAGTATTACTTTTATGAAACCTATTTTCCACCAAGATCAACTATTCTATTTTCCCATTTTCCACTCCTTTTTATAAAATCCTAATAGCAAAATATACTAAAACAGTGAAGCTCTTTCTACACCACTACCCACTGACCAAGGTGGCTGGGCTGGCCACAGCAGGTGGCCGACTGGCCTCAGGCGGCCCCTAAATCATCACTCCAAATGTTTGTCTGGAAGCCAAGAAGAAAATTCAGAATGTGGCTGACAATAGTTAGTTTAGGGGTCCTAATACATAATGTAAAAAAGATGTGGGTTATATGAAGTTGAATTTAGGAAAATGAAGAACTGTATGTAAGAAAGGATGGATAAGGTGTAGAAAAAATAGCCTAAAGCTAACATCTAAACAAAAACAACAAATGATTAAATCATATGCATAATAATGACTTAATGTTTAGGATACAGGTTGCTGTTATTCAATTTCATTTTATTCGGGGAATGAGATGTATGTTGAGGAAACAGGAGAAAAGTGAGAAATATTTATGAAGCATTGCCATTTTAATATTTTTCCCTGAAGCATCATTCCAGTGGACAGGAAAAATTAACAACAAATAGAAGTGTAAATAAGGAGGCTGATAGAGATCTATCCGTTCTTAGTCCTGGTGACTCCAAGTGCCTGCTGTGTTCCAGGCACTTGGGACTGAAAAGACAATTGAGATTCGGTCTTTGCCGTCCAGATACATTTCCCATAATCCTGAGAGCATGAAAATAAAAAGTGGCAACAATTCAAATAGAAAAATTAGATTTATTTTATTTTTAAAATAAATACTTTATTTTATATATTTGGCAAATATAAAGTTTTGTTTTAAAATTTGGAACCTCAATAAACTTTCAGAAAAGCTATAAGGATAGTGCAGGACAGGACATGTTTTGTTGTCCTGAGCATTTGAGAGTCAGTGGCTGACCTGATGTTCCATTAACCCTAAGTACTTCAGTGCCTTTCCCTGTAAACACATTCTCCCTACAGAACCACAAAATAACCATCAGCATCAGGACGTGCACGCTAAATTGTTGCTAACTTTTAATCCTCAGGTCCCATTTACGTTTTACTAATTATCCTACCTACATACTTCATAGCAAAAGGGTCCCATTCAGAATCCCCTGTGGTACTTGGTTGTCATTAGTCTCCTCTAGTCTTGAAGATGTCCTCAGTCTTCTGTGGACGTTTACAACCTTGACACTTTTAAGAATCACAGGCCAATCATTTTGTATAATGTCCCTTAATTTGGGGTTGTCTGACATGTCTTCACGACACCATCCAGATTGTTCATGTTGGTGGGAACATTGCAGTGTTCTCTTTACTGCCTGTCAGGTGATACATAGTTTAGATTCGTCCATTACTAATGAAGTTCACTGTGATCACCTGAGTAAGGTACTAGGCTTTTCCATCCAAAGTTACTCTTTACTCCCTTTGGTATTTTGAAACGATGTAATCTCATCAAGCTCCAATTCATCCACTATTTAAATCTGTTAGGACTCATGGTTTCCTATTTTATTCAATAGGTTGTAATTATTATTTTTATTTTGATGCTCAAATTATCCCTCATTTGGTCAGTGATAGCCCCGTCAAGTAGGCTTCTGTGTCCTTTTGACATTTCCTTATTATCCTTTGAGCACTTTCCTGCTTTTTGATGTAAGATATTATAGGCTAATCTGTCACTCACCCAGGCCCAGCACCAGAAGCATCCATTCCTCCAAGAAATCTAGTGAAGAATCGTATTTATAACCCAAGATCTGGGTGCTTGGTGTTACTGCTTGGTTAATAGCTGGGTTGTTGCCATTAGGGTTTGGCTGCTCCTGGGCCCTCTCAGGGTACAGAGCACACATATGACACAACATAGTTGATGCAAATGTGTCTTTATACACATATGGTTTTATTTATTTGCATACACTTGCAAATATAAAGATACACTTGCATCTATACGCTTTTCTATATTTCTATACCCACACGTATTGAAAATGACAAGTTCATACTGATCCCTCCAATTCCACTCCAACACCATGGGGTTCACTCTGGTTTTCTTTCCATGGATGCACCTTCTTTCTCTGGTAATGAGGAACCTGACTCTTCATATCCTTAATTCACCTATTCAATCCCTCAAGCTCCTCATGTGGAACCTGTCTTTGTGGCTACCCTCGGCCCCATGGACACTCACCTCACTCAGGCTGAGACACCCTGTGCCTGGCTGTCCCCACTCCATGGACATTTGTTTCCTCTACTTGGGCCCCAACACTCTGTGCTGGGCGACATCATGCCTGGATGCCCTCCGCGCCCTGTCTGGGCTCTGACAGTCTGTACTGGGTGGCCCTTGTAAGGACACCCAGCTCCACCTCTGACCCGCGTGTGGGGCAGCTATCCTGGGAGGTCATGCCCTTGCTTGATTTGAGATCTGACACCCTGCTCTGGGACATTAGGGTTCTCTCCTTCGAAGGCAGATGCCTACCTCACTCTGCCTCACTTCCTGGCTTCAGGATTGTGCTGTTGGGAAGGGAAAGCCAGGGGCAGGGGGCAGGTGAGGGGAGAAAATGAAGAGTAAGGTCTATTTCAAATTATAATTTGTGTTTAAAATGCATAATTTAAAATAGAAATGAAAGAATATGCACAATATGTTTGTTTTCCATACCAACAAGAAGTGAGGCTTTTTTCTAGGTCTTTTAAAAAGACTTAAAGATTTTTAGTCCTTTTTTTAAAGGACTAAAAGATTAAACATGTTTTTAAATTTTACATTTTTTGGGGGGGGGGACTAATGTAATACTGGATAATTAGACTGAGGTTTCTTATTTATATTCTTATTTGGGGCCAGAAGGTAAGTCTCTTTTAATATACAATCTTTTCTTTTTTAATATGCCCATAAGGACTGGAAAATATTGGGAATTAATAATTATTGGTGAAGAGACTAGATTGTACAGCTATTGTAGTTTAAAATAAGGGTCAGGATTACTCCCTTTAATCATGTCTTGCAATTTCGCCCAAAGGCATTTATTCTTGTCTTTCTCCATTGAAATCCATTGTAAACCTTATTAATTTTATCCAGATGAAGTCAAACAGTTATTTTTGACTCCATTTTGCCATTCTATTGAGGTAATTACTACCAAGTGATCAGTGATTGAACCTGAAAAAATACACTTAATTATTATTAATTGAAAAACCACTGAGTTAATTAAAATGTCCTAGGATATTATACTGGAAATTAATTGAATATTATATATCTATCTACAGTCAAGAAATTATATTCAAGGGACATAAGATAGGAGGAACAATCCTTTCCACATAGATAAAAAGACACAATAAATGCTCATTAAAAATATTTTCTTAATATCTGAGAGCTGAGATGGTGTGGGAGAGATAAATAACAATTTTACTTATGCAAATTCTTATTATGGCAAAGATCTCAAAGTAATTAACAAAGTTGGAAAATCCAGTGCTTTGTCTGAGAATCTTAATATCTAGCCAATAGGCTGGATTTTAAAAATGTGTCTGTATAGTCAGTTTTTAATTTTTATTTTTGTAAAAGCTAGTAATGGTCAGGTTAAATTAAGGTAAATAACATAAAGTCAAAAGGTTTAAAAATGGCCACAAGCTGGGAGGGAGACTTCCAGCCAAGATGGTGGCATAGGTAGACATACTGTGCCTCCTTGCACAAACCAAAATTAAGGACAACAAAAATTTAGAAACAAAAAACCAACCAGATCTGACAGAAAAATGAACTGTAAAGAAGTCCAACAACCATTCATTAAGACCGGTAAGAGGGGCGGAGTTGGCGGCCAGCAAAGAGGGGTCACGACAGGAAAAGTGGTGGTTGGCAGACCCTGGGCATGCAAGGGGGCTGGCTGGCTGCGGACATACATTCCTTCGCAGATAAATCAGGCAAAAACTGGGGGGTGAAACCCACTGTGCAACCCAGGGCCCCAGCAATGGGAAATAAAGCCTAAAAGCACCAGTTGAAAACACTTGTGGGGGTTGAGGTGCTGGGAGAGATCCCAGCCTCATAGGAGAGTTCGTTGGAGAGACCCACAGGGTCCTAGACCGTAAACAAGCCCACCCACACAGAAATCAGCACCAGAAGGGCCCAATTTGCTTGTAGGAAGTGGTGGAAGGGACTGAAATACGAGAGGGAGCAGAGCAAGCCCCATTGTTCCCTCTCAGACCCCAACCCCCCCTTCCAGCATCACAACCCAGTGACTGGGTTGCCCCACCCTGGTGAACACCTAAGGCTCCGCCCCTTATACGTAACAAGCACAACCAGACCAAAAAAAAGAAAAAAAAAAGGCTCAAATGCAAGAACAGATCAAAGCCCCAGAGCCAATACATCTAAGCAACCAAGAGATAGATGCATAGTTCAAAGCACTGGTGATCAGGATGCTCACAGAATTGGTTGATTTTGCTCACAAATTAGATGAACAAATGAAGGCTACAATAAGTGAAATGAAGGAAAATGCACAGGGAACCAATAGTGATAGGAAGAAAACTGGGACTCAAATCAATGGGGTGGACCAGAAGGAAGAAAGAAACAAACAGAAAAGGAAGAAACAAGAATTCAAAAAAATGAGGAGAGGCTTAGGAACCTCCAGGACATCTTTAGACGTTCCAACATCCGAATTATAGGGGTACCAGAAGGGGAAGAGGAAGAGCAACAAGTGGAAAACTTATTTGAACAAATAATAAAGGAGAACTTCCCCAATTTGGCAAAGGAAATAGACTTCCAGGAAGTCCAGGAAGCTCAGAGAGTCCCAAAGAAGTTGGACCCAAGGAGGAACATACCAAGGCACACCATAATTACATTAGCCAAGATTAAAATGAAGGAGAGAATTCTAGAAGCAGCAAGGGATAAGGGGACAGTCACCTACAAAGGAGTTCCCATCAGACTGTCAAAAGAGACCTTACAGGCAAGAAGGGGCTGGAAAGAAGTATTCCAAGTCATGAAAGGCAAGGACCTACATCCAAGATTGCTCTATCCAGCAAAGCTGTCATTTAGAATGGAAGGGCAGATAAAGTGCTTCTCAGATAAGGTCAAGTTAAAGGAGTTCATCATCACCAAGCCCTTATCAAGTGAAATGTGAAAGGGACTTACCTAAGAAAAAGAAGATAAAAATATGAACAGTAGAAAGATAGTAAACTCACAGTTATTAACAACCATGCCTAAAACAAAAACAAACTAAGGGAACACCTAGAACAGGAACAGAACCACAGAAATGGAGATTACATGGAGGGTTAGTAACAGGGGAGTGGAATGAGGAGAGAGCGGGGAAAGGCACAGAGAATAAGTAGCATAGACGGTGGGTAGAAAATAGATGGGGGAAGGCAAGAATAGTGTGGGAAATGTAGAAACTAAAGAACTTATGACACATGGACATGAACTAAAGGGGAGAATGTGGGTGGGAGGGCATGTGCAGGGTGGAGGGGAATGAAGGGGGGGAATAGGACAACTGTAATAACATAATCAATAAAATAAAAAAAAGACTGCAAAAAATGGCCACAAGCCCATTCCTTTCTTTTTCTTTTAAAACTGAAGAAGCCAAGCAATTTTCTTAATAATAGAGCATAAAGAACAGGTTTTCTGTCTCTGACTGGCTTAACCTTGCATTGTTCCGTGATTCTGGCCCAGGATTCCTACTAACCATAAATGTGGAAGAAACGCAGGGCCTTAATGCAAGCCATGAGTCTGGAATGATTGTCCCATAAATTCAAAGATCAAAAAAGAAGTGAGATGTTTTGCACTTGGTAACGCAACGAGAGGGTTTGAAGGGATTTTGCAAATAAGTTACATGGCTCTAGAGAATCCAGAATCCAGGAAGCTAAATTACTCACTGAAAAAAAAAAAAAAAAAAGATGACCAAAATACCCAACTATATGTTTGGTGATTCACCATGACTTTCAAAACACATTTCACTTTACGTGAATGTATGTTTAAATACATTAAACAGAGTCTGAGGGCAGTCTTGAGAATCTAACAACCTCTGGAAAGCACTGAGTAACAGAATCAACAGAGACAAACGGGGAGAAACTGAACGAAGATGAAAAGAATGAGGTCTCTGGAAACAGTCAAGAGAAAAGATTCCCAAGCCCTGAGTGAGACCCCCATCTGAGTTCTGAGATGATAGAAAAACAATAAAGTGATGAATCAACAGGAAAAGTATAGATAGTTTGCTAAGAGGAAAGAACAACACTTTTGTTTTCAGAAGCAAACAACTCTGAGACTTCAAAGAAAACCTTTTTTTTCTGTCTTCCTTTTTCATTATTATTATTATTATTATTTTTGTTTAAATCTTTAAGAACCAGTGACAGAACTGTTTCGATAATCACACGGTGGCCTTTGGGAAACGCTGCCTCATGCCCACTAGGTTGTCTGCCATCTGCGACTTCCCTTGTAAGTCCCTGCCCACCTCCCCAACCCCTGGACCACTTCAGGACAGACTCCATTCTGAAGCAATAATGGAATTTTAAAAGCTTGCCTGAGGAAACGGAGTTCTTTTACACTGATGGAGCTTAAGGATCTTAACAGGGAGTTTTCCTAGCCCAAAACCAGGTTAGGAGGGGAGGAAGTGTGTTTCTGAGGGCTAGTTTATGTTCAATTCAAAGATACAAAAACATGGGGGCCCATTTCACAACGATTTAAAACTAGTTTAGGAGATAAGGGAAGGCATAGGTGGGAGTAGCTGCGGCCCCTTCAGCCTGGGCCTTGGAAAGAAGATCCCAGGGGCAGAACTGAACCCAACCGAAAGCCTCAAGTTCAGCCTGGTCCCCGCTGAGCCCAGCCAACTTGCAGACTCATGTAGGAATATGCGAAGGATTTTCTGTAAGTTGCTGACTAATACGCTACTTCACAAGCAGGCTTTCAAAATTTACTTCTTAGTGTAAATTCCAAAGATCAAATGACATTACAAATGACATCATCATCCTTACATATTTCTAATGTTCTTTCAAAATACATAGCCTCAAAGTCCCCGAATATAGAAACAGAACTGAATCCTAGATTGAGTTATGCTTAATACCACTTAAACATTTCAGCTCACTTTCTTAGTATGATGGATAAAGAAACCATTACTGAATCCCCAAATCTAAAACTTGAAATCATTTTGCCTGCAGAAAATACATTACCATGCAGCCATTGTAAAGGGAAAGCCAACACCCTAGGTTAACTTACCTCTCCACCTTCTCCACACTGCACCTGAGCAGCTGAATGTGAAGAGAGGGAGCGGGTGGAGGAACTCCACTGACCTGGCTGATCTCACTGAAGGTTTATTGTTACCGCGGTCAGACGGTCATACCACAGGTCTACGGTAAGCAGTCTTTTCCTTTCTTGGATGGGGACTACTTCACGTATTCTCTTCTCCTCTAAGACTACCAACACGTTTTCTCCCAGCCTCACTCTCAGCTGATGACATTGCTTCTGAGTTTACGGAGAAAATAGAGGCAGCTAAGAGAAATCTACCGCACCTTCCCACCTCGAAATCTACCAGCCTCTCTGTCTGAACACCACCCCTCCTGTTGTATCATCCCAGTAGTCTCTGGGCCTGTATGGGACAATGTCTTCTCCGTGCATGGACTCACCGGAGCCCTCCTGCCCTGCGTCTTTGAGGACTGTGTCTCTGCAGTCACACCCTCTCCTTTCTGGACCATCAGTTCCACCGCCTCAGAGATAATTTTCCTCAGCATACAGATATCTCTCATACTAAAAATCTTCTCTTTATCTAAGTTCTCCTCCATGATGGCTGTTCATCGTAAAACTTCTTTAAACAGTTGCCTGTATTTGCTCTCTTCACTTCATCACCTCCCATCCTCTCTCTGAAACTCAGTGTAATCAGGTTTTTATTCTCACTGCTTCAATGAAACTATTCTCATCAGGGTCACAACAGGTGATGCTACTGACCACTCTTTTTTCCTTGAAATACTCTTTTCCCTTGAGTTAAAGTTCACCATCTTCCTTCAGCTATGTCCTACTTTACTGGACACTTCCCCATTTTCTCTGCTGGCTTGATCTCATCCCCTAGGCCTCTTGTTGGAGGTCTAGGAGACAGAGCACCCTTGATTCTGTTTGCTTATTTGTCACACCCTTTCTAGGGGATATTAACCAGCTTCGTGGTCATCTATTTGTGGATTAATCCCAAATTTATATCTCTTCTAAGCTCCAATCTCATATACCTATCTGCCTACTAGTCATCTCCACTTGTGTGTCTAATAGGCCTCTCAAACCAGACATGTCCAAAGCCAAACACTTAACTTTCATGACATGCTGCTTCCCCAGCCACTCTCATCTCAATAATGGTAGCTCTATTCAATCGGTAGCTCAGCCCAAAATCCGAGGTGTCATCTTGGTACTTTTCCTTCCTTCAATCCCCATATCCAATAAAAAAACCAATTGGATCCACCTTCAAATTATCTGAAACCTGACTACTTCTTACCACTTTCCATGATCTCTGGGTCTCTTTTGGGTTCTGGCAGTGGCCGGCACCAGCAGGATCGCAGTATGGCAGTGCGCGGGAACCGAGAAAGGCCAGGGTATTGCTTCTCCACTCCCTCTTTGCTTCAGGCCTGAGTGTCTGGCAGTAGCTGTACCCCCACAACTTCAGGGAACCCTTCTCCCTGGCTCTGCTGGCACTGGGCTCTTCTGTGACTCTGATCCCTCCTTCTTTTGCCCCTTTAGTCCTTGGGACAGTATCCACTTTCCTCTTTTGCTTTGCAACCCTCTAAACAGCTGCTTCACTGAAGTCTCTTAATTTGAAACAACTGAGGGTAAAGTTTTTCTCTTGCTGGGATGCTGCTGATCTACACACTATCTAAAATAGCATTTCCCTCCACTATAGTTAATGGGCTATTGTTTTTACTCCATTAACTGTATTTTATAGTACATACTATTAAATAAAATTTATTATCTCTTTCTTTTCTTTTTATTTTCTCTGTCCCCTCCTCTAAAATGTAAGCTTTCCAAAAGCTTTTCTTTCTACTTTTACATTTGCATCCCTAGATCTTAGAAGAATGGTGGGTATATAGGTTCACGTAAATATGTTTCTAGAAAAGATGTTCTCCACCTGTTATTTTTTAAAAAGCATACTGAAAAAGAATATTATGGTATGGTTTTATTTTTTTTAAATCTACCTAACCAGATATAATAATTAAGTAGTAAAAAGAAAAATGTGGCCCTGGTTGGTGTAGCTCAGTGGATTGAACATGGGCCTGCGAACCAAAGGATTGCGGTTCGATTCCCAGTCAGAGTGCATACCTGGTTTGCAGACCAGTTCCCAGCAGGGGACGCACAAGAGGCAACCATACACTGATATTTGTCTCTTCTCTCCTTCCCTTCCCCTCTAAAGATAAATAAATAAAATCTTAAAAAAAAAGAGAAAAGTGTGGAAACATATAAACCACAGTATCATCAGGGGTAACTTTCTGGGAAGTAGATGCCAGGATTTGGTTTTATGTTTGGACTTGTCTGTATAGTTCGCATCTGCAGGAAAGCATGCAGGACCACTTGGAAGTCTATATGAAGTTTGTGGGAAAATCAGAAAAATTCATGTCCTCACCACAGGGCAGACAGAGTCCCACTGGCATCAGGAGAGTGGATTTTATCTGTCACTTTCACTATTTTGAAAATACAGCTTTACAACTTTACCTGTTGGCTTGGAGAATGAATAGTATTTTTTAAGGTCAGAAAAAGGTGATTCAGATATTTCTTTTCCCTCAATTTCTTTTCCAGCCTATCTTTTATACATATATTTTTAAATTCTTGATATTACAGAACCCAAGTGAAGTATGTTAATAGTCCCTATGACCTTTTCATGACAAAGCAGAGCCAATGTTCTGAGAGACAGAGCTTATTAATAGGCCAGAAGCAAACTAAACAACAGACAAAAGGGTTGTAAAACCAAGCCGGGAACTCAGTGTTAACAGCTGAACACAGAAATCGATGACAATATCTTTTTTTAAAAAAATCACAACTTAACAATAAAGTAATATAGCAACTGAAAATTTATCCGCTTCTTAAACCTGGAGCTGCTGGCTGCTCAGCAACCCCACAGAGGGGTCATGAGGGGCACACAGCAGAAGGGGCCCTGGGTGTCCACTGCAGCCAGGGTAATGTTGGCAGCAGATCTAACTGGGTTTTGGCAGATCTCATTGAATTTGGATGACTTGACTCCTGATTATGCAGCCAACTAACTATTTTGGAAAAAATGAGTTTATGGGAACTCGAAGGCAGAAGCACCTAATTAGACCCACTACTTTTCACACCTGGAAAGCTGGAATAGGTGCCACAGAATCTGGTATAGTCACATAACAGAAAGAAACAAGACTTTGGCATTTCCATTTGGTTGGGCTTGATCAACCCCAGAGGCATCCCTCCAGGTCAGAGCTGAGGCCCCTGGCTGGTGCCTCATGTGTGGTGTGGGGAGACCACACATTATTGCCTGGGCTGTGTCTGTCTTGACACCTGCAAAGCTGACTGGAGAGCTGGAGAGCTTGGGCTGACACTGGACAGTCATGCCTGCCAGAGGGACCAGAGAGAGTCTGCAACAAGGAACCTGGTTCACAGGATTGGTGATGGATGGTGACATGTGTGCAATATGACAGCTTACTCATGTGAGTTGTCTCCTCTAATCTGCCCTGCCACCTGGTCGTGGGCCTTGTACTCTCTCTCATATGTCCTCCATCTTGCATCCACCTTTGTCAAAGTGTGAGTTGCATAGGTTAGAAGGGCTATGTATTTTGAAAAAGTGAGTTCATATGAACTCAAATGAAGAAGCATCCAGGTGGACCTTAGGGTAATGGAGTCAATTGTCCCACTGGTCATAGAGTGGCTGATCTCTTCTTTTAGATTCTCTATGATCACAGCAAGTGCTTTACAAACGGCACTAGTGGATCCTCCAAAGCAATGATTCTCTCGGGACGTTCCCTTCTGAGATGTCACATGTATTATTCTCCCCGTGCATCTTCTTACCCACTGATCCTCTCCCCCCCATGATTCTGCCAACTTCCTTTCCATGCAGTCTGCTTTCAGTTACACTAGAGTCCACCTATGCAGTGCCTGAGGAGTGGGATCTGGTCAAGTGGTTAAACATTTGGTCATCGGTGGTAGTAAATGCCAAAACCGTGGGCTCAGAGTGACTGAGAGGAAAGGGGACATGAAGGGAAGGAAAAGGTAAGATTTGGACACCGTATGAAGGGTGGCCTCATTGAAGGCCACCTGCTCTAGCTTTGTTTGAGTGATAAACTGTGTGTAAAGTCACTTAGGTTTTGGAATTGTTTGTTACCACAGCATAAATTGGTTTATCCTGACTAATGTGCTTGCTTATAAAGTGTGTAATTGTATACACTTTACATAATTGTATAATTTTGTTGCTTGTACAGTGTTATGTACTTTGACAATAAATACTAGTTAGTTAAATAAGTTGAATGAAGAATGAATTTGACATTCAATCAACAAACTCATTTAACTGTGGGAGGAGACCAGCTACATTAGCTCAGTTCAGCAAATACTTATGAACTGGGACTGTAATGTACATTGGGGATACAAAGATGAGCTAGATACAATGTCTAATCTGAAGGAGTTTGATTGGTATATAAACTTGGTGAGGTTCATTATCGTCAAGGTGTAGAGGACCTTGAATTAAAGACTAAAGAATTTTATTTCATCTTGTAGACAATGGTGGGGGGAGTGTCCGTGGATTTTGAGTAGGGAAGCACTACTATTAAACTATCATTCATTTTAGGAAAATTAATCTGCTGATGGTGGAGGAGGTACAGGAAGCCCAACTGAGAGGCTATTTTAATAATCCCAGTGTGAGAAGATGAGTGCCCAGGGTAGATCGTGAGCATGCTAGTGAATGGAAGGAGAGGGCATAATCAGAAAGGAATAAGATTAGAAAATAAAAACAGGATATTGGGTATGTGGGGGGCAAGGAGGTGAGAAGAATGACTTAAGAATGACTCCCAGGTTCCATGTCTGTGATGCCACTGGGGGAGGTTGGAGGAGGTAGAAGATAAGATCCTATATGTGTTGAACTTGAGGGATGACAGCTCATGCACAGGGAAATAGACCTAAGGGGAGTCTGTGAAGTGGAATCAGATGGGACTTTATAGAGAAGCATTATAGTGTGCGGTCACATTGGAGACGATGAGCTGATGAGGTGAGGTATTTAAGAGAGAGCTTGAAGAGAGAGGATAGCACAGTGCTTTGAGAGAAATCCACATCTGGGGACAGGAGAATGGGGAAGAGTCAGCACAGGAGATTGGGGAATAATCAGAAAGGTAGGGTAAATAGCACAGGTAATATTTATTGAGCACTTACTATGTCCTGAGAACTTTACATGTGTCCTCTTATCTAAGCCTCACAGCATCCCCTGGGAAAAGAGTTATCCAATTTTATAGATGAGTAAACTGAGACTGAGAGACTAAGAGTTTTCCCTTCAGGTCAAGTAGCTACTACATAGCAATACCACTTCTTCTTGACAACAAATTTATATCCTTAACCATTGCAAAATCTCAAATGATCTCAGTTTTACCCAAACTAATGCATAGAAACTTGCTGTTGAGGAAGGGCTGACCACCAGGCCACATGCTATAGAGTTCAAGAGGAATGCTGTTTGAGAAAAGTCCTTGATTTGATGAACAGGCAGTGACTGTTGTGAGCAGAATGGTGAAGCAGGAGCCCCACTGCAGGCAAAGGTGTGTGTGGGTGGAGCACATGGAAGGAACTGGTGGAGACAACCAGTCAAGAAATGTCTGGTGAAAGGAGCAAGAGAAAGGATTAGATCCTAGAGGGTTATCGGGGCTAAATTAATGTAAGTTAACTTATTCATTTCTTTGTAATTATTTCTAATACATAGAGATCACTTACAGACAAAATGAAAGGATACAGTAGAGCCAGAAAATGAAGGTTTCACAACGAGCATGCCAACGGAGCTGGTAACTTTTTGAGGAGAATGGAAAGACTGGGATCTAAAGTCTGGGACCCACAGGGGCAGCTCTGGAAGGGAGAGGAACAACTGTTTGCTTCCAGACCAGGGGGAAAGGCCTGCTGAGTGGAGGTATTTATTTAATTTATTTGAGTTAGCTGAAGTTTCCTTTACTACACTAATCCCAATAAAGTCAGTTTTAATTTAGATTAGGTCAGAGTTAAATTTTCAAGTTATTAAAATATTTGAGAGCTTGTGAAAATGTGAGGGCTGTTCTTTAAACTCATAAATATTTGATTTATAAAACAAAATTATAATAATTTTTCCAAGTTATGCTTCAGAGTCCTTAGTACTTTATTTTAGGAAACAACTATTCCTTCACCTGCTGAGATCACTTCCAGTGCCTGGTCTGCATTCTGATTCTAAAAAAAAAAAGAAAGAAAAAAAAGTTGACTTCCAGCCAAGATGGAGGTGTAGGTGGACACACTGTGCCTCTTCGCACAACCAAAATTAAGGACAACAGAGATTTAGAACCAAGAAAACAACCAGAACTGATAGAAAATTGAACTGTACGGAAGTCCAACAACCATTCACCCAGACCGGTAAGAGGGGAAGAGTTGCAGCAGGAAAAAGCGGAGGTTGGCGGACCTGGGTGTGCAGGCAGCAGTGGCTGACAGACCCCAGGCACACAGGCAGCAGCTAGCAGACCCTGGGCATGGGATGGCAACAGTGCAGACCCAGTGAGGCCGTGCAAGGCTGCTGGCTGACTAGGTGGTCCTACATTCGCATGCAGATAATCCAGGCGAAGGGAAAGTGGCAGAGGGGATTGGAATCCAAGAGAGAGTGGAGCAAGCACCATTGTTCCCTCTTGGATCCCACCCCCACATACAACATCACTACCCAGTGACTGGGCTGCCCCATCCTGGGGAACACCTAAGCCTCCATCCCTCACTACATAACAACCTCTACCAGACAAAAAAAAAAAAACAAAAACAAAAAAAAAAAACAACACCAAAAATGGCTCAAATGGGAGAACAAATCAAAGCCCCAGAGCCAATTCATCTAAGCAAGCAAGAGATAGCCAACCTACCAGATGCACAGTTCAAAGTCCTGGTGATCAGGATGCTCACAGAATTGGTTGATTTTGCTCACAAATTAGATGAACAAATGAAGGCTACAATAAGTGAAATGAAGAAAAATGCACAGGGAACCAATAGTGATAGGAAGAAAACTGGGACTCAAATCAATGGAGTGGACCAGAAGGAAGAAAGAAACAACCAAACAGAAAAGAAGGAAGAAACAAGAATTCAAAAAAATGAGGAGAGGCTTAGGAACCTCCAGGACATCTTTAAACGTCTCAACATCCAAATTATAGGGGTACCAGAAGGGGAAGAGGAAGAGCAACAAGTGGAAAACTTATTTGAACAAATAATAAAGGAGAACTTCCTCAATCTGGCAAAGGAAATAGACTTCCAGGAAGTCCAGGAAGCTCAGAGAGTCCCAAAGAAGTTGGACCCAAGGAGGAACATACCAAGGCACACCATAATTACATTACCCGAGATTAAAATGAAGGAGAGAATTCTAGAAGCAGCAAGGGATAATGGGACAGTCACCTACAAAGGAGTTCCCATCAGACTGTCAACTGGTTTCTCAAAAGAGACCTTACAGGCAAGAAGGGGCTGGAAAGAAGTATTCCAAGTCATGAAAGGCAAGGACCTACATCCAAGATTGCTCTATCCAGCAAAGCTGTCATTTAGAATGGAAGGGCAGATAAAGTGCTTCTCAGATAAGGTCAAGTTAAAGGAGTTCATCATCACCAAGCCCTTATTAAGTGAAATGTGAAAGGGACTTACCTAAGAAAAAGAAGATAAAAAATATGAACAGTAGAAAGATAGTAAACTCACAGTTATTAACAACCACACCTAAAACAAAAACAAACTAAGGGAACACCTAGAACAGGAACAGAACCACAGAGATGGAGATTACATGGAGGGTTAGCAACAGGGGAGTGAGAGGAGGAGAGAGGGAGAAAAGGTACAGAGAATAAGTAGCATAGATGGTGGGTAGAAAATAGACAGGGAGGGCAAGAATAGTGTGGGAAAAGTAGAAGCTAAAGAACTTATGACACATGGACATGAACTAAAGTGGTGGAATGTGGGTGGGAGGGCATGTGCAGGGTGGAGGGGAATGATGGGGGAGAAATGGGACAACTGTAATAGCATAATCAATAAAATATATTAAAAAAGAAGAAAAAGGCTATTTAATAATATACTCGTTTTGAATACATCTCATGCAGCTGTTTTTGAAAATATTATTAAAAACACCTTTGTATCCTAAGTTTGTTTTGGCAGCTTTAAGTAACAATAAACAGATCTGAATTATTTTTTGTGTAACTTATTGGTTTCTTATATAAATTCCAAGGCATGTGTAAGAGTCTGTCATTGCAACCCAAGTCAATTCTCTTTCTGTGCAAACAATCAGAAGGGCTTTAGGATGAACTACATGCTTAAACATTTAGTAACTCCCCAGAAAATTGGTGAAATAAAAAAATTGGTGAAATTTCTTGAAATTGGTCAAGAAATCATCCCCTCTGGATGCCAACTAAAGCCAGCCTTGAGGAATGTCCTTGGCTTTTGTAGGATTTAAGGATCACGAAGATTGTTAGGAAATTCTTACGAGATTTAAAAAGGAACAGGAACATGCTACAAAAAAAGTAGGAAAGGAACTCAGTATTTTTGTTTGAAATAAGTTTCCTCATAAAAAGGAACAATAAATATAATTTAATTTTTAATTTGCATGACTTTTTGTCCAGTGTGGTTAATTTTTTTGCTTTTGTTCATTTATTTGCTTGGAAGGTCTTGGCCGGTGGGCCCTTGGACTAAGGCCTGAACTCTGAGCTCCATTACCCTTGACCTGCCAAGTGGTGTAGGGAAATTGCATCTTTTTATGTTTGTGAGTCTTGGGACAGAGGGGATTATTATGCCACTTATATTTTAGGAAACATTGAGATTTTAAATTGTATTTCAATAGTGTTTGTGTTTTCTGAATTTTCTGACATTTGGTTTGTTTTCTTAATGAGAAACAATTTCCATGAAAATATGTGGACTGGTGATAAAGAAACCAGTTCTCTGTACCCATAAGTGTTGAGCGGCTGAACTGACACCTCCTGATGACGACAAGGAAGGGGCTTCTCCCTGGGGTGGGGGCGTTGGACCCTACATGCTCTAAGTTTCTTCGGACTCCAACAGCCCATGAAACTGTGAACTGCTGTGTCCTCTTACTTGGAAGAAATTGGTCTTAGAAGAAATTCTTGGCTGCTTTCCATTCTGCTGGTGGCTTCTTCATACTGGAACCTCACTGCGGCAGGGTTGGCTGCAGTGGAATTTGATGTGTATTCATCTGAAGCTGATACAGCAGCACGATTTCAGCAGGCAGCAGCATTACGGTGTTGCCGAGAAATGAACATGCAGCGGAGGGTGTTTGTGTGGGAAGCACAAGGTAACCCTGTATGATTGGTCTGAGTGAGGTCGGATTAAAAAGCCCTCGTCAGTACTTAAAGCATACATCTCCTAAATATTATATTTAATGGCTAATTTTTCTAGATGGACATTTCCCATCTGTGGTTTTGGTTACGTTAAAAAGATAGGCCCAAGAGGAGTGGGGGCGGGGGAAATGGGGACAACTATTACTGAACAACAATTAAAAAAAAAGATGGGCCCTATTCTGATTTTTGTTTTTAGGAGCTGGTTTGGTAAATGAGATCATTGCTTTTCTCTCTTAAGAGAATAGACACTGACCATTTTCTCCAAATTATAATAGCTCTGAATTAAGAGGGACAGAATACTCCCAGGGGGAGTCAGGTGCGTAGAAGTGGATCTCCGTTAGGAGCAGTGCAACACGCGGCGAGTTCTTACTGACTACACGGAATCCCAGCCGAGGTAGACAGAGGAGGGGGAATCTAATATAAAATAATGTAATAATAGGATTCATTTCTACCAAATAACGTGAAAACAACTGTTTTGTGGTCATAACACCTGTGTAAAAATACGTGCATGTGTATGCCTATAAATGTGTACTATCCTGACAAATGTACATTATCCTGACATACGTGAACTGGTAGTTAAAAATGAAATAAGGCAAAAAAGAATTATAAAAGAATTCGTAAAAGAAAAGTTAGAATTTACTATTACTAAGCCCCACCCATCTCCGCCCCACCCCCATCTCCAGGGAGGTCTCATGGAGCCCTATTATTCCTATAAGCAAATAAGCCTGCCATTTGCTTGAATACTTTATATGTTCACATTATTTAAATACTTTATAACTCTTCTAGGTTGTCAGTACTGAAGTGAATGCTAATGATGTTATTGATTGAAAAACAAATGACATACATTTCTTTTTATTTGATGCAAGCTTTGAAAAGGTTTGTCCAGCAAGGCATAAGGAACTATGCAAACACATGTCTGACGGTCATTGGACAAGAAAACGCACAAGGAAGTTCCCGGATACCCAGCTCTCTGCCCCATGCCCCAGGAAGTTTTTCCCTGAAGTGAACACACGCAGTGTGCACTGGGTTGGGGGTGTAGGGTGAGAAGACTGTCACTGCGAGAAGTGCTCTGCCAGGCGGGGGTTCTCATGACAGGCCTGGGAGCCAAGGCCTCTGCCAAAGCCAGTTGCTATTCTGCCAAGCGTGTGACTAGGACCTTGTGTCACCTGGTAACAGAAGCACATGCCTGAGGAGGTTGAAACCTCTCTCATCAAAGCACATTGACCAGAACCTTCCACACCTGGGCAAATACCTGAAAAAAGCCAACCTGGGAATTGTCCTGCTCCTGTAAAGTTCACACAGCCTGTGACCCATTCCACCCACTCTGCTCTGTGCCTCCCTCTATCTGCTCTTTCCTGGTTCCCCAGCTTCCAACTTGGCTGCAGTTGTTGCCTCCCAGCTGTTGTCTCCGGTACAGTTGACCTGGAGGGTGTCTTCTGGAAATGGGCCTCCTACTTGGTAAGAATTCTTCCTCAGGCACCATCCCAATTTCACCTCCGGGCTCCCCAGTCAGACAGTGGGTGGAAGACACAGCACATGCCTCCTACCCTCACCCCTGCCAACCTTGGCTCATTATCTAACCTCCCCACCAGGGAAGGGGACTTGGATAAAGGGGAGCACAGCAAGGCGGGTACAGAGGCACTGGGAACATGGCTTGTGTGTGAACATTAGCCATCCTTTTTTCCATCAGAAGGGAGAGTGTGATGGTTAGTTTCGTACTTTGACTCGGCTACCCTGAGGGATGGCCAGAGTGCTGGTGAAACATTATCTCCTGGTGCATTTGTGAGGCTGTATCTGGAAGAGATGAGCATTTGATTTGGTAGACAAAGTAGAGAGATCCACTGTCACCAATGTGGAGGGACATTCTCCAACCCCTCTGGGGCCTGAATGGATCACAAAGGTGAAGGAAGGATGAATTCTTTCTTTCTTCTTGAGCTGGGATGTCCATCTTCTTCTGCTCTTGGACATCAGAACTCCTGGTTCTCAGCCTTAGGACTCTGGGACTTACTCCAGCAGGCCCTGGTTCTCAGGCCTCTGACTTGGATTGAGTTACACCACTGACTTCCTTGGGTCTCCAGCTTGTAGACCGTAAACTGTGGGACTTCTCAGCCTGCATAACCATGTGAGCCAATTCCTATAATAAATCTCCATATATCCTACTGGTTCTGTTTCTCCAGAGAATGCAGAAATGGTTCCTCCCATAGTTCTAAGAATGGATGCATTGGAAACATTTTACCATTTTAATGGATTTTAAAATTTCTTACATGTGCCATATGCTTTATTGTTCACAAAAACTTTTAGGTACAGTTTTGATTACTGTGAAACAAACTCCTGTGGAACTCTTCAATGAATTCTTTTCCTTATTTGTTTACATTTGTTCTCCCCCATTTTAACAGTTCTGAAGTTGGGATGTGTCTTACAGCTGTCCTCCCCCAGGCATGACCGTGACCGGAGACCGCTCCAGCGTGGTGCCAGCACTGTGTGTTCGCTTCAGTTAGTCAGGCGATGGTCAGCACTACATGTGTTAATTGATGTTTAGTAGGTCTTTCAAAATTATGTAATTCACCTTTGAGAAAAGTAAAGTCGTCACGTACACAGAAAGCACAGGAACAGAGGATTAGGATAAAACGTGACATTAGTGAGCCCAAGAGCCACTATTGGAGGAAGTGACTGCAGTTCCATGTGGGGTTGCAAAGCAACCCCTAGATGTTTTACCCAAGAAAGAAGGATGTCACCATATGGACAGACCCATGTTTCACTGTGTGACCCGCCTGTCACACACCACAGAAAGGAGCTAAAGTCAGAAGAAACTGCCAAATCCCTCAGACAACAGACAAAAGACAGTTTGAATTGAAACACTACTCAGTGGACATTATGAAGGCATCACATCATAATTTCATCAGCAGGATTTTCCCTCCTTACTGGGGAGTCATTATGTAGCACATGTTAATAAGTTAAAGGTTCTCTGCTAGAGGCTTTCACCAGTTCCGTTCCATCTCAGCGCAGCTCAGAGGCAGGAGATGCTCATTTTGCACAGGCTGGTAATTTGGTTTGGTAGAGCTAGGACTTGAGTCTTCATGTACCCATGCCCAGAGCCTGTGCCACCTTCTCTAAGGTCCCACAGTGCCAGTGGAAACCTCCCTGATTTGCCAACCCCTTTGCCTTTTGAAAGAATCTTAGGGGAGGAATGGAACAAAGAGGTCTACACACAAGATGATATCTTGGTTTTTTCTTGGTTCTTCATTCGAAAACTTAGATCTGGGGGACCAAAAACCCTGATGAGGGTATTTATGGAATTTACTTCTCTTCAGTGCACCTGGAATTCAGCTCACATAGCCACCTACCTCATCTCGCAACTATTTCCTGAAGTGGGAAACACTTCTCAACCAGGTAATCTTCACCTGTGTCTGCAGGTGTCATGATCAATGGGGCCCTAAAAGCACCTTCAATTTAAAGCAGGTAAATTGAAGACGATCCAGTAAATGTGCCTGAACGTCACCAGCTAAGGGTTTTCTAGAAAACCCAGTATTAGAAAAGTATTAAACATTTATTTTTACCAAACTCCAGATTCTCAAGAAATAATCAGATGAGATTCTCACACGTAAACATATTTCCACAGCTATCTGGGTGGGAAAAAGAGTCACCATGAAATAAAAAATAAAAACTGCTTGAATTTCTGTCCGTGATTATAATTGCATTCTTACCAACATTTTTAGTTTTACACATGTTTAGAAAAGCGGTTTCTTCTTCGATCAGGATAAAGAACGGCAGCCCTCTTGGGAAAGGCCAGTCTGCGGTAACCCAGCCGGGAACAGGGGTGGAAGTGCCAGAAATATCAGTGGGAAGCTGATGATTCTGAAATTCCTAGTGTGATTCTGAACCCAGGACAATATGTCTGCATTTGGAATTAATGCATCATGATATGAAAGCAGAAAGATCATTATTTAGACTTCATGTATTTACTTCTTTTTAGAGTTGGTTCCAAGGCTCTGAGAATTGTGTTATAAACTAGAGGCATCCCATTAATTAAGAAGAGCTTTATAACAAGCAGCAAAGATACTTGTTACAAGGATACCAAACTGAGCTGGTAGGACCATTCTCTCTTTTTTTTTTTTAGGACAGCATTTAATGAAAACAGAATCAGTACATAACCAGTGTTTTTTATTGTAACCTCTCTGCTATGAAAGGTTCAAGCACATTGTTGGTGTTTAAATAATTAATGACAAATGCAATGTCACTTAATGTTTTATTCCTGTTCATTAGTTACCAGTTTTTCCTCATTCATCAAACCAGCTAGGGTTACTCACTGACTCCTAAGAAAGAGACAGTAGATTTTAAAATAATTTTTAGAGAATCATTTATAATTATACCTGTTCTCACCCTTTTCCTGCCTGACTTCATAGGAGGAAGTGTCCCTCCAGTCCACGGTAAATCACTTATTTATACTCTGAATGTATACGTTAAAGTTAAATTTGCCATCTGTCCCGTCTCTCAAACTGTTGCTTCAAAATTTCCTATCTCAGTGGATGCTGCCATTGTTCATTAAATTTCCCAAGAAAGCATTAGGGGTCATCAGAGAGTCCTCCCCATTCCCACACCCCAGCTCCACCCAACTCTTCAATATTGTCCATTTTACTGATTTAATATATTTGTCCGGCACTTACATTTTCCTCTGTCTCCCCAGCTACCACATCAGCCCAGGTCCTCACCACCTTTCAAGACCCTGACAATTCATCTCCCTGCTATAATATTTGATATCCCTACAATCCATTCTTTACACCACTATCCAAATTATTTCTCTCCATGCAAATCTTCTCAAAACTTTTTAATGATGTTTCACCATCTTAAGGAAAAACCTCAAGACCCTTAGCATGGAACCAAGCCCTTTACGCTGTGGCTCTGCAGGCCTGACAGCATGATTCTGCGCCATTTCCCAACAGGCTCCCTCTGGTCCAGCCCTGGGTAAGGACTCACTGTTTTGTAGATGGACCACGTTTCCTCTCTCTCCTTTGCCTTTGCAAGGTGGTTCTCTCTACTGACCATGTGCTCCTTGTCTGCCTACAACATTCCTAATAGTTCTTTAAGACAAGCTCATTCTTTGATAACTCTGGGAAACATGGAGGGAGCCCACGCTGAGTTCAAAGTCAGTTGTAGTGGTGCCTTCTCCTGTTTCCTCAAACCTCCATCAAGGTGCTTGCCAGGCAGCTTTTTTGTTTCTGTTGATATACCTGTCTCCTCTGCTGCACTGTAAATTCCTTGAGTGGAGGAGTTGGGTGTTCTGTTTTTCTCTCTCCAGGCCAAGCAGGGTGTCTGTTGCTTGGTAGCTGCAGCATAAAGGAGCTTAATTTTTTTTCATCACTGCTGAAAACTTTGCTTAAGCAAAGTTATTTTCCCTTTTTCTTTCTGTATTTTAAACTTTTGTCCCTTATGTATAACTCATCTTTAAAACAAACAGCAAAACACTTTGTCCATCTTAGCCCCTTCATCTTCTCCCTTTTGTTGAAAGACTAGTCCAATTATTGCTTTTAACTCCTATCCTCCTGCTGATTTTTCAGCCCACTGAAATCTGACTTTACCTCATTGCTTCAATGAAATTGTTTTTTTCCCCAATGATACCAATTACTTTCTAATTGCAAAAGTTGTTTTTTATATTAAGTGATTGTTCTTGACAATTTCACATTGTTGATCTGTCTCTCATATCCTGAGAACCTTACTTATGTGGCTATTGTGATATCATTTCCCCTGGTCCACAACATCTCTGAACACTAATCAGCCCATCAAGCCTGCCTTCGTTTATGTGCCGGGTGTCCCAAGGAAGCCCTTATTAGGTCTTTTGCCTTAATTATCCTGAGTAATTTCACCTTGCTCCATATATTCAGTGACTATCTATATGTCCAATGAACTCAAACATTGACCTTGAGAACTCTTATTTCCCCACTTGTAACAATTTCTGTGTCTCAAATGCCCTCAAATGTTATATGTTAAAGGTGAATTGTTTCCTCCCTCAACTGGCCTTTGTAATATTTCCTATCCTAATAAGTTAGCAATAGTCAAGATAGAATTAAGGGTATTGATTACTTGTAATCTTTCTCCAGGTTTCTATGCTAAATCACATAGTTAATAAATTTAAAGGAAAAAATTATCCTCTATCTATATTCCAAGTTAGCTTTTGTATTAGCTATCTATTGCTACATAACAAATCACCACACACTTAGCAACTTAAAAAAGCATATATTTATTATCTGAAAGTTTCCATGGGTCCGGAGTCCAAGGATGGCTCAGCTGGGTCCTGGCTCAGGGTTTCGTAAGCTGCAGTCAAGGTGTTGGCTGGGTCTGGGCTCTCACATGAGGCTCAGCATCTTCTTCCAAACTCCCGGATTGCTGGCAAAACTGGTTTCCTCGAAGCTGTAGCCCTCATAGCAGCTTGCTTACTCAAGGCCAATGGGAGAGAGTCTCTACTCGATTGTCCTCTTTTAAAGGGTTTATCTGATCAGGTCAGGCTTACCCTTTGAATAAACTCAAAGCCACTGATTACAGACCTTAATTGTACCTGCAAAATCTCTTTACCTTTGCCACGTAATGTAAGTAATGTAACATAATTGCTGGAGAGACCTGTCTATCTCTTTTGCCACATTCTATTAGTTAGAAGCAAGTTATAGGGTACCCCGCACTCGAGGGGAGAGGGTTATACCAGGGTGAGGGTCACTGGGAGTCATCCTAGAGTTCTGCTTACCACAGCTTAATTCTTTAAAAAGAAATGTGGGTAATGGCAAAAGCCAATAAATGGTTCTAATTTGGAGGCATTAAAAGGTTGAATACAAAGAAGAAAAGTACAGGATTTTAAAACCTCAAGTTAAAAACAAATAAAATGAAATCTCAAGTATAAATGGGCATGGCACACGTTTTGAGGATGGAGAAAATGGTTTCCTGTGCTTATCCTCACTTAGACTTAATGCCCTGGGTGGGAGACTCCTGCAAGTATCTAAACTTTAGATCATAGCATACAAACCAAAAAGGCACAATCAGATAAGTAGCTTGAAAGACAGACATTTAATTACACAACTGGCTTAACTATTTTACTATGGTTAGCTGCATTTGCATTAAGAGAGGATAAATGTAATAATGTCTATAAGTAAGTCACATGGTTTTCCTCAGTGTCCTTAATTTGACTTTTCCTTAGTTTTTTTTCTTTCAATACTTTTGACATGCTGTGGTTTTCATTGGAAATGGCTAATCTTTCCTCAGGATATGTATGCAGTTCAGGTATCTCTTAAAGGTGCTTTCTTGCAATGTATGATGACATATCTACAGAAGTTCCTAGATTCTGACTCTCCCCTTTCCGGCCCCCTCCCATCCGTAGCTCCTTTTCCTTACTGTGTGCATCACCCAGATGTTCTGAAATTAATGCAAATGCCATTAGGATATGAAACGTAGTAAGAATCCTACTACTTTAGGGTCTTGCTTCTGAGGAAAAACTCTTCCACTGGAATTTAGTAAAAAGCATGACTTGGTGGATTTATATCTTTTTCTTGACATTGGCAATGATATTGCAATGCCATTGTATACAGTTGGTGTGAGGTCAGCTTGCAAATCCCTATAGATACGTGGTTACTTCTCTACTTTCCCTCTCTCTTGCTTGGGCAACTGCCACATTGATGCATTGGAGCCACTCTTCTGCATTCTTCTCATCCTTGGCCTTGAAAACATAGGTTTTATTGTCTGTGAAGATTTCAAAAGCCCGAGGGAGAGAGCGGTCCCTGCGTTTTCTGGCCAAAACTTTCACGCTCTGTACTTTGCTGAGTTCTATTGGTGAGTCATCAGGATCATCTTTCTGAAATGCACATGGGAAGTAAAAATCATGAGCTGGTTCCCAGAGCATGAAAAGATCTCTGGCTACTGGAGAATTTTCCAGGAGGATCAGAATCCTTTCACTTCATAGGGCTCAAGAACTTGGCTATTTTGGGCATTAATGTCTCAAATAATTGTTAGAACAATGAGAGTGAGCAATTGACTCTTTGTTATTGTATCATAAATTGGCACAAGATAGCCAATTTATAGAAATAACTGTATATTGCCAGGTATAATGTGCACTTTTTTGCCCAAACTTTTGAGGGAAAAATAAGGATGCACGTTAAACATGGGTAGTAGTAATTCTGTATCTACAGAAATGTTTTTAATTCTTTTATTTATGCTTATGTGTTAAAAGTGTAACTCCAGAAAGCAATAATGACATCTGTATGCAAAATAATACTCTGGAATACAAAATTTTTATTGTTTCTAAATATAAATAAAAATTGAATTAAAAAATTTAAATGAAAGATTTTTTTTCCTGAAAGCTTGGGCCAAAAATGTAGGTGCACATTGTATACAGCAAATATGGTATACAGTGGGATTGGGAAAAATGCTTAATTCACAGTTTTTTGATTTTATATCATTTTCTATTGATATTAACTCTGTATTAATAGAGAAAGATGCAACAGTACAATTTGGAGTACTATTAACTCAGAATGAGATTACTCAGAAGACATGAAATTTAATTTTACTTTGTGCTATTTCTGAGAAAAGAGTATTAATTGAATAAAAAGGGTTTCAATGTTTAAGTAGATCAAACTCTGTTTGAAACTCTGTGGAACTTTGGAAGCACGATTTGTTTACAAACATAAGTGAAGAAATATTTAATGACTTACATTTTTCTTGCATCAAAGCAGAAGTCTAAGCATCTCTAAAACACAGGTCATCACAACAGGCTAGCATGAACAGTGCGAAGGGATCAGATACTTCTTTTAAGCATTTTCAGGTCTTTAACATCCCTGAATCCATTTTGTGTACAGGAAAATGTACCTGTGGTTGAGGATCCCATCAATTCCCCTTTTCCACCTTTCCTATACAATTACCCTTCTTTCACTTTGCAATGAAAAGACACCCTTCTCACTCATCCCAAACTTTCTATGGTGTATTATGCAACTTGGAAATACCTCAAGAGCAAGAAACAAACAAACAAAAAAAGGTAATTTAGAATATTGATGTCAGGGAAGCATCCTCCAAACAAGGTGACATACTCACTTCTCATCTATTTCTAACAGCATTTCACTTTTTTATGTTTAATAATTCATAATATAATAATACATTTGGTATTATGGCTTTTCATAAATGATATAATATTTTTAAAAGATAAAAATTAAAAAAATCTTAACATTTGGAGACCGATGGTCACAAGAAATTAAAATTAAATTTCAATTTATATTCATAGTTTTACTGCAGTAAAAAATGATAGGGTGATTACAATGAAATGCTGTGCGGGAGGTAGAACAAAAATATGATTTCAGAGAAAAAATGAAACAAAGTAAACATTTCTACTAAGAACTAATTTTAAATTTTTTTTAAAAATTAATTATTTATTTATTTTTAGAGAGGGGGAGGAAGGGAGAAAGAGAGGGAGAGAAACATCAGTGTGTGGTGGCCTCTTGTGTACATCCTACTGGGGACCTGGCCTGCAACCTAGCATGTACCTTGGCTGGGAATTGAACCGGTGACCCTTTGGTACACAGGCCCACGCTCAATCCACTGAGTCATACCAGCCAGGGCAAGAAGAACTAATTTATGTAATTTTTTAAATGGATAGTGATAGGTGTCAAATTGCTATGAGATTTTATTTCAATGGTTACATTTAAAGGAAATGTAATCTTTTTATTTTAAGATGACAATATTCATAGTTCAACAGAAACTGCAGTTTGTGCAACTGTTTAAACTTTTGATAAAAGTGTTGATACAAGTTAAAATGCTATAGGGTAATATAGATCTTCCAACATTCCTTTAGGGGGTATATAGGATAAAGTTTGAAGATATCTGTAGTAGACAATCCTTTGCCAGTTTATTTTGCTTTACAGTATCTGACAGTAATTAAATGGTTTTTTGAGGTTAGTTTATAGTATAGAAATTATACATGAAAGAACTGATCAAGAAAGAAATGAAATCATAGTAATCTAAAAAGGGACAGTGTGTTAACCAAGATAGAAATGGACAGGAAGTCAAAGGACACCATTGCCTAGTTTGCTGGTACCGATTAAGACCTTAAGAATGCAGCGGTGTTCTTAACAGTAGAAAATAACACTATGGTCTTTTAGTTTTTATTTTAAAGTGCACATTTTTCTCATTTACAAGAAAGGCCCTTTACGATGTGGCTGAAGCTTTGGCTAGACTGCTAATCACCGCTGGGTTGCTGTGTGCCTGGGGTGAGGGCGACTTCTCTGTGGTCCTCACACCGCACTGTACTATTTCCCAATGTTTGAGCCATATGTTGCATCAGATTTCGGGAATGTCAAGCTATTATTTCCTGATAAAGATGTCAAACAAGTCAGCCAATTATAAAATAGCTTATTCTTCAAACTTTGTTAAAAAGCTCTGAGTCAAGAAGCATTAAAGGTCATTATTTAAGTTCAGGAAAAACACTCTTTTCTACTGACTCTGCTTTGTCTCAAGGGATCTGAGAAATCACTACAACTTAGCTTCTACTCCTGATTTCTTTACTAAAACCGGGAAATTCAGGTGGCCATTTTTTAACACTTTAAAAATGCTTCAAGGTGAACCTATGCTAAAAAAAGTTTCTTAAAATCTCGAATAACTGTCTAAATTGAACACACCATTACACTTCTCTTTTAAAAAGATCTTCAGCTACAGAAAAATCTATCTGTATATTTTATAATACACACAGACGAAGAAAGTAACATGAATTCAGTATAGGTGTCATCCAAGTCTCTTTTTTTCCATTCAAAAAGTTAACATGCAGTTTTATTGATTAAAAGAGCACTGATCAGAATTTGTCAGTTTCAGATATACCATTCTTGATTCCTGTTGGGTAATAAACACAAATAAACCTCATAATGGGCACTCCAAAGATACAATGCATACATATGTTTTCAGTGCATCATATTTTTAAGTAATTTAACACCTTTCCTTAATTCATTCCAACACAGTTTGGTTTTGGTTTGCCCCTGGCTCTGCATTTAGTGAGTCTGGGAAGCAGGGCTTTGGTGTCATGCTTCCTGCCTGGGCCTGACTCCGGTTCCACCCTACCTTACCAGCTCTGTCTTTGGTTAAGCCAATCAGTCTCTTTGAGCCTTGTTTCCCCGACTGCAAAACAGCAGTGGTAATGGTGCTGACCTCACAGAATTGTGAGAGGCAAGCCGGTGTGGCACATGACAAGCAGTGATGAGCTAACATCATTACATTTCAGAATAGCCAAGAAGTAGGTCAAGATTTCATTCCCCCTGGTCCTGAGTGAGTAGTGTTTAATGATAAATAAAACCACTTTGACAAGGAGGGGGTAACTTTACATTGTTAATGGGAGATAAGTTCCCCACTGAAAATTCAGAATACAGATTTTATTGAGTATCCTAGTTCAGATGGAAAATTCTATTAAGTATTTATTAATTCTTTTAGAATCTCATTTTGTTCATTAACTGATTATTACATGAATGAAAGACTAATCTTTTTTCCCTAATCAAACTGAACTTGTTGATTTCAAAAGTTACTGAAAATAAATCAGCCTTTATTTCTTCCTCCCTGCCCATGCTCCCCTTTCCTTAGGTCCCTGTGTCTAAATATAATCTGTAGTCACAAAAGAAATCACGGTCCATATGATGAGCCATACATTTATGTAGGTGATCCACAAGGAAACAGGAGGCACGGTGTTTCGGTCAAGAGCAGTTTATCTTCTAAAACTTAAGTCAACAAAAACAGTCCCCATAATAAACTTAAGAGGGGTAGTGAACCAACTAACATAGAACTCAACAGAATAGACAGTGAAGGGAATGTGGGTAATAAAATAACACTGTAAAATTGTAAAATGGAGAAGGAAAAATATATTGGTATTTTAACTCAAGACAAAAAGCCTACCGAGCTGGTTGGTGTCAATCAAGACCTTAAAAATGTAAGTGTAATAAACAACAGAGGAACTTACAGACTTTCCTTTTTGAAACAGAAGTTGATTTCCAGCCAGCGTGAAATAACGGGTTTTCCACCTTTTGATGAACTTCCATCTGACTTGCTTCTCTTTAAGTTTGCCTTCTATGAGAGGCTGGCCATCTTGATTTACAACTGTTGAAGGTAACAGAATGATCAAGCCATTTATTTTCCATTATTTGTTTGGCAAGTGATCAAAATTCAGAATTGTCCAGTGAACCAGAACCCAGTACGCATGTTTGGAAAGTTGGCTTATAAATTATGAATTTTGTTAACCTCTCCCCCTTTGTCCCTAAAATAATGTGCATTTTAGATATGTTGATGGGAAAGTGTTGAAAGACCTCATAGAGATTTTCAAAAGAAATACAGTTCACAAAAAGAGCATCTGGTTAGCAGTTTCTAGGGGTTCATCCAGCTAGCCAGCTTTTCTGTGCTTCTAATTCCTTTGCTTCATGATACTCTGTTCACATGAACTGCCTAGAAATATAATTTCATAAATAATCACAAACCAAGTATATTTAGCTATTTGGCAGCAAAAGTCAATACAGTGCTCCAAAAGACGTGTTTTCCAAAAGCCATAACAGCTGCAAGGCAAATTTACCCAGTTCTTTTGAACATGATATTTCCACCGTCTGGAGCACACATACTCTCTTCACTCTCCATATTCCCATCTTCGCCTAGTCAACAACTAATCATGCATGTTTCAACTCCAATGTTGCTTCCTTTGGTAGACCTTCCCCAAACCCAGACCAGAGTGGCTTTGCCTGTTATATGTTCTCACAGCATCTGACAAGTTTCTTTTATATCAGGCATCATCATCTGTAAATTGTTATTGGTGTTTATCTGATTAATGTTTTCCTTTCCTGTTCAAACCAAAAGCTCCATGAGGGTCGTGTGTCTGCTTTGTTCACTGTTGCCTCAGCAGGCATCTAATATGGTGCCTGGCAAATAACAGGGAGTCTGTAACTATTTGTTGAATGAATAGAATAGTTTGACATTGAAGTAGAGTGTTTATGATTACACATAATCATAGAATTAGAAGTTCTATTACCATGTTGCAAGTTTAGATGTCAAACTGAAGAATTTCATTTCTTTAATCAATAACATAATATTCAGTCTTTAAATTTATATAAATGCACCTGATTTCTGGGGAGTATGACAATATTTACTTATGTAGATTTATGTTCAATTTTCACAGCACCTTGAAAGTGATCAAATTTTTTTCTATCACTTGGAAATTTGGACGGTGCCTGTTTGACCATACGAACACAGCTGATCCTTCTCATCCTACCATTTCTCTTTTCTAATGTAGGTTGTACAAAGTATCTCAGAGGAGGACTTGTCCACCTCGACTGCATTTTCAAGGTAAGAAGAATGAAATGTGTAGTTTTCATAAACCAAGTTCTAATGAGGCTGGCTTGACTTCTTTTTCCTTGTCTAATAATTATTCAATTGGATGTCCCATTGTCAATCCCAAATTAAGTTTAAACACAGAAAATACATATTGAATATATTGTTCGATAGCGATGGGGCTATCATAAAAATAGAATGGAGAGTGAGAGACTTGGGGTTGGTACGCATGCATTTAAGTGTTCAGAAAAGAGCTTGGACGTTCGAGGTGATGTTTGATCTTGAGAAGTCAGTGTTGAGAAGTGACTCCTATCTCCTGAGAAGCTTCGTGGTGGTTAGCATTGTGCATAACAGAGAATGGGGAAAGCAAGAACTCAAGAAGTATTGACACTCAAATCAAGAAAATTATTTCAGTGCTCTGCTTTGTTTTACTAGGAATCATCTGACTCGGACCATTCTTTTTCATTTATTTATTTGTTTAGAGAGAAGGGAAGGGAGAGAGAAAAGAGGGAGAGAAACATCAGTTGCCTCTCTTTCACGCCCCCACTGGGGAACAACCCGCACTTGTGCCCTGACCTTTTTCTTTGCGGGATGACACCCAACCAACTGAGCCACAGCAGTCGGGGCTGATGTAGACCATTCTTAAAACTAGTAGTGTTCTTTGCAACTTTACATTTTCCATAAACAAGGGGCTTCCTCTGGGCAGCCCGTACTCTGCAGCTACCCCAGGTAAAGCACTTAGGATGCCGCATCTTCTCCAGGTGCTCTGCTGTGCAAGAGCAGGAGCAGCCTCCCCCCCCCCCACCCCACCCCCGCCGGTGTCCGCCTGCCTGGGCTGCATGTTCAATGAGTGTTTACTAACAGCGTGCTGCGCTGTTGAGTCATGAAAAAGGCTACAGCTGCCTGTGTGGGAAGAGGAAGGAAAGGTCCAAGAGGAGAAAAAAGGAAACAAAAGACTCAGCAACAACAAAAAACCCAAGCTAAGATTAGATTTTATAAAATTTTAACACCCATTTCTCATGCTTTCCAATTAGAAAAAAATTGCTAATCTAACTGTAACATTCAAAGATTTTGAATAAAATGTCAGAAGAGTTAGATTTGAGTCCTCTGAACTAGTTTTCTGATCAGCAATGGGAAATAATAATAGTTATCTCCTGCTTAACAAGGATGCCGAGAGATCAAAATCAAAATGAAGGGAAATTCATGTGAGGACACTAGGTAAGTGGCAAAGTACTCCCCCCACCCCACCACTACTTTTATTAAAGACTTTACTTCACAGTTTGTAATCACATTGCTTTTTTCCATGGTTTTCATGGAAAGATGATCTAATGCAATGCCATGTACTAAAGTTTCCTGTTTTAGTTTTCCATATTTATTCAAAGAAGCATTTGAGATAACCATGTGATCTGAGCTGCTTTGAAAACATGATTGGTTTAGGTAATATGTAAGCATGTGGGTCCTCTGGATCTGGGACAGGAGATTAACTACAAGTATTTCTCCTCAAGGCAGATCTGAATGTTTCAATTGAAAAGTATGTGTCAAGGCTGACAGTCCCCAGAGGGGAGAGGGGAGGGGATTCCAGGGGAAAAGGGGAAGGGTTTGGAGCAACAAGTATGAAAGACACATGGACAAAAACTAGGGGGGTGGATATGGGAGGGAGGTGGGGAGGGTTGGGGCTGTGGGCTGGGACAGGAGTAAAAGGCAGAAAACTGTACAAGAACAGCAATTAAAATAAAAAAAATAATTAAAAATAATAAAAGAAAAGTATGTGTCAAAAATTTGTGAGGAGCACTTGGCAAAGTGGTTGAAAGGCTGTTTGAGACAAAGTAGGGAGGGGATATTATGCTCACGTACCACATGCGGTAACAACAGTGAAGGACTCCAGACACAGTGATAGGCTTACTTGGGAACAAAGGAAGAAAGACTGTAGAGAAATTGCTAAGCGAGGGCTTTTCACTGTAGCCTAGAGAAAATCAGCTCCAGCAGAAAAGTCCATGGAAAGGGTTTTAGGAAGGAAATGTTAGCAGAACTCTAATGTAGCTACATGTGAGGGCCCTAATTTAGGCATCAGAGTTAGCTTTAGGTACTTTTGTAAAAGCCAGGTTATTTGTAGCTATAGGATTAATTTAAAAATAGTTCCAAGAGGCAAAAAAAAAAAAAAAAAAAGAGAAAGACTTAAAAAATTTTTTGCAATTGTGTCTAGCATATGCATGACTGTATATATCATTTTAATAGTCTATTGCCCATCACACGTCTTTGTAATCAATAATTCTCATATGATATCACAGTCTCTTCATGGGTAAAACATGGCACTAATTCTTTCTAAGCATGATCATATTTCATTTGAAAAATGCAATATTCAGTGAGACCATGAGGGACTGAACGTGTGTCTAAAACTACCTTGTATGCATGTAATGCATACAGGATATTTAAATATTTTCTCACTTGCAAATAAGCACATTATTTTATTTAAAGCACCCCAATTTGGCTAAGACATTCTCTACCAAGATGGATCTCTTCCTTTCTTTAATTATCAGTTGGCTGAAAAAACTACGGAGTATTAAGCTGAATTATTTAGTGTAATTGGAACCCAAACTGTTACTATGTTTACCAACATAAAAGTCTTTAGAATGCTAATATGAATATTTGTATAGTAATTGTATTTCTTTTTTTAAAAAAAGATTTTATTTATTTATTTTTACACAGAGGAGAAGGGAGGGAGAAAGAGAGGAAGAGAAGCATTAATGTGTGGTTGCCTCTTGCACGCCCCCTACTGGGGAACTGGCCCGCAACCCAGGCATGTGCCCTGACTGGGAATTGAACCAGCAACCCCTTGGTTTGAAGGCTGGTGCTCAATCCACTAAGCCACACCAACCAGGGTGTATAATTGTATTTCTTTTGTGTACCAAGCATTGAAAATATTTGTTAATAAAAGATGAATTTTGAAGGTGTTCATCTTAACAGGAAATTGGTGAAGAAGAATGAAACAATATCAGACAGACACTTTAAAGCTCAGAAACCCCACAGCAGGAAGAGTAAAGTAATAAATAATATCCCTCTGTCCATTGGTCAACCATCCAGCCCTCCCACACATACTTTCTAGCACAGACAAACTGTAAGGCGCTGTTTGGATCTGAAGCTCAGTTCAGAGGGAGCCTGAATTTATCATCTTACAGAGAGATAAAATATTTTACAAATTCTACAGCTCAGTGTAGATAGAGTTGGGAGAATGCCACCACAGAAGTAGAAGCCAAGCACTCGAAAAAGGACACTACTTCTAGCTGTGAGGAGGTAACGTGAGAGCAGGCCCCTGCTGAAGAAGAGAGAAAGAATATTCTAGGAAGAGCACAGAAAAGGGCTGAGGTAACAAGAGGGATGAGTGAGGGAAAGCACATGAAAAGGGAAAAAAAAACCCCCTAAACAAGCTGGAAGAAGCCATGAGCTTAGAAGCAGTTGTGCTGGACTGAAGGCTGAGTGTATGAGGGTGACTCATGGTTTCCCAGGTGTAAGATCCAGGAAAGAGATTTGGTATCAAACAGTCATGGAAAGGTCACACTGGGCTTTATTTGAAAGTTCTTCTGAAGCCCCATTGGAGAATCTTGCTTTTCTTAAGGACCGAGGGGCCTAGGGCCTGCGAAGGTCCAGCCAGCACAGCTATGCAGCCTCACAGACCCCAGGTGGGATCAGCTATGTTTCATGAAGATCGTAGCAGAAAACAGGTGGCACCTCGAGCTGGGCAGCTGGGTGAGTTAAAAAAGGGACTGTCTACACAGATGTGGGTAAGGTATAGGAAAAGCACTGTAGTACTCCGGGCACAGAAACTACAAAGAGGCATTGTAAACACTCCTCTGCCTGAAAAGGAAAAGGCAGAGAGGACACTTAGCATCCAGAGGCAGAGCTGTGTGGAGAGAGCTGCCTGGCAGGAGCTGCGGCCATGGGGAGAGGACACAGTCAACCTACAGTGACCAGGCAGAGAAGAAGCTGGGAATGAATAACCTGACCTCACTCTTCTCCCTCTCTCTCACCTCCTGTCAGTATCCCCAGTGGTTGAATGTAACTGAAAGCCAGAGATAAGGGACACTGGAACACACAGGAGAGGTACCTACTTCATATTCTAAACTGGGGTGTAGGAAGCATGACAAGCAAGATGCTCCCCAGGAAGTATCTCCTGGGGAAGATGTTGACTGAGCTAAATTCTGAGGGACATGTAGCAGATTCTGATGATAAAGGGAGGAAGGGTATTCTAGAAAGGAAAATATGCAAAGGGCCAAGGCTTACAGAGGGGGTATCAAATGCATTTTAGGAACTGTCACTCATTCTGTGTGATGGAACCTAGTGGGACTTGGAGAGCAAGAGGTGAGCATGAGATTCAAGGAGAAACCAATCCTAATGATCCTTGGACATCAGGGATGTAGAGTGGAACCTAAAACTTTATAATGTAACAGAATGAAAAATAATTTCTGTAGTTATATACCCCCTTTTATTTCAAGAGCATAAACATTCAACAATTCAAAGTTTCTATCTTGTTCTAAGATTTATTACAATTCCGAATATGTCTTTGACCAATTTTAATCTATTTAAACATGGTACATTTTAATTCATGTTTAGTCCTTATTATAACAGATCATTTAGGGCTGTACCTAAAACGTCCTCTGGTATTGACCTATAGTTTATAGGGCAAGGGCAGTGCCTTTGGAGCCAGACATCAGTTGAAGCCCAGAGCTTGCTACTTAACAGCTGACTGGTCTTGTGCCAGTCACTGAGCTTCAGTTTCCTCGAGACTTGTCGTGCTTAACAACAGTGCCACCAAAAAATGGCTGTGCAGGTTGTTCACTGCACAGGTGCACTCAGCCAAAGTGGTGAGTAGGGGCTCAAATTCAGCCTGAATTTTTGCTACCGAAGCCATGCCCCTCTAAGTGGACTTCAACCACCATGAATGAAGGCATCTACAAGTGCCACAAAGGCTAACAGTGGCCTCGCTTAGCAAAGTGCCTGGTACATAGTATGGGATTAATAAATAGTAGCTACTATCATCATGATCATGATCATCATAACATAAAATGATCATCCTCACCCTTTTATTGTGATGATGAACAGTTAGTTTTCATAAATACCCTATCCTCACAGCTCTAGGATAAAACCCATCTCCCTCCCTTCAATCTAGAATATAATGAAACATACATGAAAGTATTAGGCATGGTGAGAGTTCAGAGTGAGACAAGAATGCTTTCAAGGTTCAAGGACTGCAGACTTTTAACTTCAGGTGTGACAGGCAACTCAGAGTCCCCAAAGGGAGACAGAGTCCTGTTTTTGAGTAACCGAGCCATTTATTCACCAAGACTTCCATTTTCAAGCCAGTCCAATGGGCTGGGTTGCATTGGGAATGTTTTTCACTCTTTCTGTGGTTTCTCCCTTTTTCCCCTCCAGACTTGCTGCTTGCTCTTAGGACTGTAGATAGTGACCCCCAAATAACTACTATTCATGTTGCACACCAACTTCCAGATTCAGAAATTCCTTACACAATATATGTTCTGGCTTATACAACTTTGGCTTGAAAGCATTGCATTGTGCATAAATATCTCACCATTAACACTGTGATGAATCTAACTTATGATATTTTATTTCTTAGATATTGTTTCTTGATTGTGAAAGATAAACACCTTCAAAAGAAGACAAATTCTGAAAGAAAATTATAAATTTCAGACACATAGGTTTTAAGTAAAAGTTGAGAAAAAAAGACTTCTGGCTGAGATGGAGGCACAGGTAGACACACTTCACCTCACTGCACAACCATAAGAAGGATCATGACTAACCTTAAAACAAAAAACAACTGCCAAAACTGCCAGAAAGTTGAACTGTATGGATGTCCAACAACAAAGGATTTAAAGAAGAAATATTCATCCAGGTGGGTAGGAAGGGTGGAGATGGGAAGTCAGGGCAGAGAGGACACGGTGTGGCAGTGGTGAGGTGGCACTGGTGAGGCAGCAGTGGCAGCTGGTGGAACCAGCAGTCCCACATTCCCATGTGGTAGATAAACACTGGGAGGGACATGTGGGGAAGAGAGGTCCCAGCCCAGGGCCAGACCATGCAGTCCAGGGTTCCAGCCTCATAATTTCTGTCTGAAAGACCAGTGGTAGCCTGGTTGGTGCGGCTCAGTGGATTGAGTACTGGCCTGCGAACTGAAAGGTCGCTGGTTTAATTCCCAGTCAGGGCACATGACTGGGCTGTGGGCCAGGTCCCCAGAATGGAGTGTGCAAGAGGCAACCTATCAATGTATCTCTTGCATACTGATGTTTCTTTCCCTTTCTTTCCCCCTCCCTTCTCTCTAAAAATAGAAAAAAAAATAAAATCTTTGAAAAAAAACAGGGGGGATTAGGGTGGTGGAAGAAATTGCTGGTCTCTCAGGTGAGTCTGTTCAGAGGGCCGCCATGGTCCTAGAATGTACACAAACCCACCCACCCTGGGAACTACCACCAAGGCAACAGCTAGAGGGGTGACAGTCATATAAGGGAAGTGGGTGAAGTGACTGGAAATGGGACAAGGGCTGAGCAAGTGGCATTGTTCCCTCCCCAAGCCCTCCCCCACATACAGTACCACAAAGCAAGTGAAGTAGGTTGCTCTACCCTGGCAAATACCTAATGGTCTGCCTCTTGCAACGTAACAGGTATGCTAAGAGAGGGAGTCAAAGCAGCTCTACCTAATAAACAGAATCGAACAGAGGGAGACTGCCAAATTGAGGAGACAAAGAAATATGGCCCAAATGAAAGAACAGATCAAAACTCCAGAAAAAGAACTAAGCAAAATAGAGATAACCAACCTGTCAGATGCAGAGTTCAAAACACTGGTGATAAGGATGCTCAGAGAACTCATTGAGTGTGGGAAATACATAAGGGTAGAAATGAGGAGAGAATAAAAAGACTCTGGGAAATCTCCAAAAGTGTCAACATCCAAATCATAGGGATGCCAGAAGGAGAAGAGGAAGAGAAGAAATTGAAAACTTATTTGAAAAAATAATGAAAGAAAACTTCCCTAATTTGGTGTAGGAAATAGACATACAAGTCTAGGAAGCACAGAGAACCCCAAACAAGTTGGACCCAAAGAGGACCACACAAAGACACATCATAATTTAAATGCCAAAGGTTGAAGATAAAGAGGGAATCTTAAAAGCAGCAAGAGGAAAGGAGAGAGTTACCTACAAAAGAGTTCCCATAAGACTGTCAGCTGATTTCTCAAAAGAGACCTTACAGGCAAGAAGGGGCTGAAAGAAGTATTCAAAGTGATGAAAAGCAAGGACCTACATCCAAGATTACTCTATCCAGCAAAACTATCAGAATTGATAGGCAGATAAAGTGCTCCCCAGACAGGGTAAAGCTAAAGGAGTTCATCATCACCAAGCCCTTATATGAAATGTTAAAGGAACTTATTTAAGAAAAGAAGGAGGTCAAAACTATGGACAGTAAAATGACAAAAGACTCAGAACTATCAACAACTGAATCTAAAAACAAAAACAAAAACAAACTAAGCAAATAACTAAAACCTGAACAGAATCATAGATATGGATATCATTTGAAGAGTTATCAGCAGGGATGGGAATGGGTAGAATGTTGGAAAAGGTACAGGGATTAAGAAGCATAATTGGTAGGTACAAAATAGACAAGGGGATGCTAAGAATAATACAGGGAATGGAGAAGCCAAAAAACTTACATGCACAACCCATGGACATGAACTAGGGGGAGAGGATTGCTGGAGGGAAGGGGTATATTGGGTAGAAGGGGGTAAAGGGGAAAATAATGGGACAACTGTAATAGCATAACCAGTAAAGTATACTTAAAAATTGAGAAAAAATACGTCTTAAAAATTTTTTCCCCTTGAAATCTCTACTTCTGGGACTTACAACTCCTATGTAGTCTGTGGGGAATTTTTTTTGTATGTATCGAGAGTCTCAAATTTACTTTAATTTCCTCCCATGTTTTTACTGATTTGTGTGTATACGTGCCAGTTGTAATAAAGCCAACTATGATTACAGAGAATATACTTAAGGAGGGATAGAAGCATTAAGTGAGGAGGTCACAGGAGCCACGTTTAGCAGACTGAGCGTCTGTGGTTTTTGAAACCACCAAGGATTGTAATGAATGGCATGTTTGTTATGACTATCCAGGCAGTCTTTTAGAGTGCCATACCTTATCAGCAGTGAGTAAGTGAGGAGACATAATCCAGCATAGATTCTGTAACATCCTACAAGATGCTGTGGGTCCAAACCAGCACAGACAAACTTAATTTGACAATAGATCTTTGAGGGTACTGTTACATGGGCCTGCAAGGCTTCTTTTCTCAATAATTTCATACCAATCAAAATGTAATATGCTTTCCAAGCTTCTCTATCATTAAAATATTGGTCTAAAAAGTCTCAGAGCTCCTATTTTATAATCCTATAGAGCACTGTTTCCCAAACAGTTCCGAGGGCCACCTGCATTGGAATGACCTGGGCTTATTAAAATGCACATTCCAAGGCACCACTCCAAATTCACTGGATCACAATTTTTGGATAGGATGAGGTACCCACCATTTTTAACAAGATTCCTAGATGATTCTTATGTAGCTCAAGAACTTCTAGGACATGATAGTAGCCTCATGATGAATCACAGTAAGAGACCATATGATATACAAAATAGTAAAACTGCAAAACCAATAGGGGAAGGAAATTTTTATGACCTTTTCATGAAATTATACAACATATAGCAGTCTAAGATCATAGGCACGCCCTTGGCTTAAGTCAACACTTACAGAAAAAAAAATGCTCAGAATCAATGTTTATGGAATTTGGCTTGTTATATCATCTGTGAAACAAAAATTCTAAAGTCACCTGCCAAGAAGGTAACCTGTTCACTGGTTCTGAGCAATAAGTATGGTTGCTTTTGTGCTTTTATGGGAAGCTATCAAGTTAGATTCATTCAGACTTGCCAAGCAATGACTGATAGGGACCAATGGGAAAAGATCAGGGGTGGTAGAAATGAATGGAGATAATTGCTCAGTCTTAGAATTGACCTTTGAATAAGAAGGGGTTCCACACACATTTCCCATGTTCCCATGTCATCTCATTAATATAATCGATCTCCTGGATAGTTATTACAGGCAACATCTGGCCATAGGATTTTAGGCAGTTGTAAATGTTGAATGCTTTCCTACACTTTCTGTGCCTTGTAGAGCTTTCCTCGCATTGGGGAAAATAGATCTGACATACTAGTTCCATAAGGGGGGTCACCCTGTTTGGGTTGTCTTACCTGCCTGTACATTGTTGGTATTTTAGAATATTCTAAGGTGTTATCTACAATGCATTTGTGAAATCAGTTTACACAAGTTCTATCTGTTGTGGTTGAACACTTGGCCTCAAACCTTTTAGTAATAAATAGAAGTTTTACGATTTCTTCTTTGGAAGGTTTATCTATAACATGTGCATCATTACACTCTGTGTGTATTTAATTATATACATACACATACAATATCTTATTCTCTGTTAAATAAAATGATCTCTCATAATACTTTTCAAAAGAACATATATAAGAAGTTATTGTTTATATGAAAATATATTTGGCACAAAAAGTACACTGGAAACGTCACCATGTGAATATGCTTTTTTCTCTTAAAATGCATCACTGTGATTTCATTATTTTATTTTTTTTTTGTCAGCACTTGCCTGAGAAAAACTTTACTGAAAATTTCCGAGAAGATATAAATTTGGACATTCATTTATTTGGTCAATATTTATTGAGCATCTACAGTGTGCCAGGGACTGAGGATGGATGAGGGGAGCTTCCTTCACAGAACTTGTGTTGACTGGAGGAAATAGACATTCATTAAATGAATAAAAAAACCAAAATATAACAAGTGTTATGAGGAGAGTATGAGGTAGTTTGAGGATTAGTATTGGTTAGGGAGGTTACAGAAGGATTCCCTGTAGCAGTGAATTTGAGTTGTAATGGAGAGGCTAAAATCTACGTTCATTAACTAGGTAAAGATGGGCAAAAGAGCACTTGGAAAGAAAAACAGCACATACAAAGGCCTGATGATAGCAGGAAGAAGTGTTGTGTGTATGGGAAACTGAAGGAAGGTCCTTCCCACCTGAGCGAAGAGGAACAGACAGCGCATGGGACAAGACAAGGCTTGGGAAGCTGGGAGAGGCCATTGCATGTGAGTCTGTGAGGGGCATGTTATGGAGTTTGGTCTTCAAAATAAGAGTCGTGGGAAGCTATTGTAAGGTTTTATGTAGGGGCTGGCACAACTGTTTTTTTCTTTTTCTTTGAAGAAATCATTTTGGATGAGCGTGGAAGGGAGATCAGAAGAATCCAGATGAACTCAGTTAGGAGGCTACTGCCTGTATTTTAGATATAGGTGATGATAATTTGCTCTAGGGTGATGGGGAGAGACAGATGGAGTTGAGAGCAATTAAGAAGGTAAAATCCACAATATCGGGGGTAGACTGGCTTGGGATGAGAGAGAGAACAGTGGGCCTCTGGCTGGTGCAACAAAATAAATGATGTTGTGTTTACTGAGATAGGAAATTCTGGAAGAAGACCAAGTGGTTTTTAGGACAAGGGTGAGACAATCATAAGTTTTAGTTTAAATGAACCGAGTCTGAGGTGCCTTCGAAGCAGTCAAGTAGGCAGTGGTAGATGTAAAGCTGGAGTTTGGAGGAGAGGCCTGGACTGCAGATACACATTTGGGAGTTGTCCATCAAAGTGATTACTAAGCTGCAGATCCAGCAGAGATGGGCTAGGGAGAGTGTGTAAAGTGAAGAGAAGAGAGATGCCCTAACAGTGAATAGCTGGATAGAGAAATGTGGGCCTGGGAAGGAGGCTGAGAAGTGTCTAGAGTCAGAGGGAAAGCAGAGGAGCATGTGTTGCAGAAGCCAAGGAAGAAAATGTTTGAAGGAGGAGGAAATGGTCAACAGAATTGAATGCTGCTGCAAGGCAAGTAACACAAATACTGGAACATGTCCAATGCAGGGGTGACTTGCATGACTCTAAAGGCCACAGAGATAATGGACTTAGAAGCCAGAGAGAGAGGGCTGAGTCAGAGGCTAAGGATGCAAGGAAATGCAGAGACTGAGCATTGACAACTCATTTGGCTTTAAAGAGGAGGTGAGAGAGAAGCAGTAGGTGAAGAGAAAGGAGAGGCTAAGTCCATTGAGTGTTTAGAAGCCAATGGGAGGATTCAGTTGGGATGGAGAAAATTGAATAGAAAAGAGAGAAATGGTAATCTGTACTATAGAGTTTCTGAGAAGGTAGGGAGAATGGGATCCAAAGTAAAATATGGCCACCCCTACTGAGATATGGGATGGCTTCTTTCTCAGTGGTGGCTAAAAGCACCTCTCTGTGTTTTTACATATGTGGGTTCATGGTTGAAAAACAGGTTTCATTTGTAATGTATTTATACAGGTAAATAAAAAATGAGGATCACTCTGAGAGGTGATGACTAGAGCTTTTAAAAATGTATTTTATTTTAAAAACTACATACAAATTTTTTAAATCAATGCCATCTTAAGCCTGTAAAGTGGTAGAGACTGATTCACTCACTGTAGTCTGTCTTACTAAAGTATGCATCTCCTCCTCCATATATTGTCTTGACTCAGCTTATTCTCTAAGTACAGAAGGACACATTTCCATGAGTGATGATTGGTTTGTAGATAAGCACAGAGTGACTAATGCTTTGTTGAAAGTATAAGGCCTATGAGACACTTCTACCCTGTATTATGATAAGATTGACGATCCATTATAGAAAGGCAAAAAGATTAGGAAAGGGATGTTGGAAGAAAAATAAATGTGAACCCTGGAAGGGTGCTAGGTTATTGATCCTAGCTTATTTCTCATTGAAGCTCACAAGTTATTCTGAGCATACTATAGGCGCTATGTGTATGTATGAATGGAAATCTTTTCATATAACATAAATATTGCATATCCATAAAGTGTTGAAACTTTGTACACAGCAAACATTTTCTCCTTATAAAAGTTTATTCTGCAAAAGATGTTAATTCAAATTTACACTTCAGTGAGATTTTTTTAATTATGAGAAAAATTTCAGATTTTTAAAAGTTAGATTTTAAATTTGCATTTCAAAATAAATCCCATTTTTCCATAGTCATCCTACTACTTATATGATCCATGAATTAATCATCCATCTCTCTGCCAAATACTTGTTAAACACTACTGTGCACCAGGCACTGGGTAAGGCTTACAACGATGACTGTTCCATGGTTCTTCCTGCTCCAGTTTATTGTCTTGTGGGGGAGATGGATGGCAACATGCTGTGTACACTACGGACGTGTGGGCAGACCATGGAAGGGACGGGGAGGAGAGAATTTATTCTGCTTGGGAGTGGTGTGTCCATGTGTGCTGGGGTGTGTGCGTATGTGTGCGTGTGTGTGCGTGTGTGAAGGAGAGAAAGATATAAATATACAAGATATATATATCTTTCTCTCCCCATATATATATATATGTCTCTGTCCATATATATATATATATATGGAGAGAGAGAGAGAGAGAGATTGATTTTATAGAGAGGAATGCCCATACCAGAGAGGCATAGACTTTTAACATGGGAAGGGGAGCCCTGGCTGGTGGCTCAGTGGATTGAGTGCTGGCCTGTGAACTGACAGGTCACTGGTTTGATTCCCAGTCAGGGCACATGCCTGGGTTGTGGGCCAGGTCCCTGGTAGGGGGCATGTGAGAGGCAACCAACTGGTGTTTCTCTTGCACATCAGTGTTTCTCTCCCTCTCTTCTTCCTTCCCCTCTCTCTGAAAATAAATAAATAAAATTAAAAAAAATATGGGAAGAGGGAAGAAGGACAAAGATTCCAGGATAATAACATACCTGAGTTTACAAGTGTATATTTGTCTTGTCATAAAGTTATCCAAAGTATCTTTGAACAACAAACTGAGGTTCTACGTAATCAATACATATTCAGGAGTTGCTAACAGTATACAAACATGAAACACCCTACTCAGGTTCTGCCCTGGTTTTGGTGCTTGAACAACATTCAGCATGTATGGCAATGTTCTGACACATGGTAGGAAGGAAGGTATTACAACACAAATCCAGCCATTGCATGAATCCAAAATGGGTTTTCTTTTGTCACCTTTAAAGTTTTGTGAACATGGACACTGAAATCAAATGGAAAAGTTCCATATGAATGGACTCACAAGGCTATTTGTGTCCTACAGTCTGGTCCTCAGAGGTCATTTAGCCCATTTTCACATTGGTGTCTGGAATGGAGGGTCACCTAGCCACACTGAAGGTGTCCAGGAAAGGATAGCCACAAATCTCCTTACAAAGGCTTTTCTTATCCTGATACAGTTTTGAAACTATCTCTACTGGCCATGTGATACAATGACTACACAGCACGCTCTTATAGCATGAGTATTGGACTTCAAGTTCTAAACAGGAATCTTGATAGCAGGTTGTCCAGAAGAAATGCTTTCATTTTATTTTATAGCCAAAAGAGATCTCCTATGACAATGACATTCAATACCTAAATATCTAAGGATGCAGAGAGTAATCACACTCGGGAATGCTCAGATTTGTAGAGGAAGACACAAGCGTCAAAACCGAGCCTCTCTGTTATTCTTTGCAGGGCGTAAGAACAAAGGCATCCCATGTCTCAAGGAACATGAGTGAAAGTCAAGACCCAGTTTTCCCTCGTCCTTTTCAAAAATGTGACTGAAGAGAAAGCCAGATGTGTTCCAGGACGGCCAGCTGACTAACTCTTACTGTTAACGCACACCAGCAGTTCCAAGATGTGAGGGCGACTGATAAAAGTGATTTGCTTAGTTTTCCAGAAATTCTGTGCTGTTAAAACTACTTGCTCAATCTCCATTCTCCCGTTCCTGTGGGGTAAAGAGATTGGCAATGAACCTCGCAGGCAAGAGTCCTGGAATTCTTGAGTTATTTCAGTAGTTTTCTAATCTATGCTGGACTTTTATAAAGTGATGATCAGAAACTGAATCAGCAATTGGAAAGGCTGGAAATAGCGTCTAATGTACTGTCCCCACGTGCAGGGGTGACTCGCATGGCGTTGTGCAACGTCCCTGCTCTTCTTCAACGAGAATAAGTTGTCGGGAAGGTAGCTCACTTGCTGGTCTTTCCAAGACCAGGAAATGGAGTAATTATTTTTTGAATTCCTAATATTCCATGTCCTTAACTTGGATGTGGCCTAGAGATTGGAGTTTCAGGTTCAGGAGAATTAACCTGGATTAAAATCCTACTTCTACTGCCTAGTAGTTGTGTTGGTTATCTTAGGAAAATTACATAACCTCTCCGTGTTTCAGTTTCCTCATTTGTAAAATGGAGTCAATGATGTAAGAAAATGAGAAAAAATGCATGTGAAGTTTAGCACATGGTTGACATGATAAATGCCAGCCATTACAATCTTTTTAGGATCTTTGCACTATTCTAGCATTTAGTTTCCTCTGACTTCACCTGTATCTAATTGGATAAAAATATATTTTATGAATACCAGATATTAAACTCTTATGAATTTCTGTGTGTTGATGGGAAGATGAGCAGGATTTGGTGGAGCCATGAGACTTTTTCCTGAATAGGGGCGTGTACTTAAAGCCACCGTGTGAGCCAGCTGGTTTGCTGTCGATTTCTGGAGTCCAGTAGCTTAGTCTATACCCTGTTAAGAAGCATTTATATTTTAGGGTGTCTAATTGACGTTCTAACTGCCTCATGCTTTGTTCCTCATTTTTGGAATAGCTGCAAATATTTTATTTATTTATTTTTCTTTTTTATTGAATTTATTGGGGTAACACTGGTTAATAAAATTATATAGGTTTCATTTGTACAATTCCATAATATATCATCTGTATATTGTATTGTGTGTTTACCACCTCTGCAAATATTTTTTGAGTACTGGAACAATGAATACTTGACAACAATTTTTGTATCATTTGCTAGTACCTTAAAAAACAAACAAACATACATATAAACAAATTTAAATCCAGTTTCTTCAACCTTTTGTCCTAGACTCCAGTCCTACTTCTTTAGACCCTCCTTCCTGTGGCTGACAGGACATCTGGACCTTGAGTGGGCACTGATAAAACCCAGAGCAGTAATAGGACTTGGGCACAGTATGTCCAGTACTAGACAGAAAGGGAAGTGAGCTTTTTTTTTTTTTTGTGGTGACTTCTCTCAAGGAGGAAACAAACACCAACCTCCATTTATCAGATTCATAATGTACTGGGTATGGAATAGTGATGTATTCGACATGGTTCATGCATAATTACAATCTTGAAACATCATATTTTAATATTCAAGGCTTTGCTTTGCCATTTCTAATATTCATTTATTTATTCTTTCATAGGCTTGCTCAACAAGTATTTATTGCATGCTAAAAATATACAAGGAAGTACGCTTGATTTTTCCATCTATGCCTTCGAGGAGACATTCAACCTCAACAAATGTGCATTGCATAAATGAAAAATAAGATGCAAGTACGATGCTAGCTGTGCATACCCAAATCACAAAGCATTTATTCCTATGTCCTGGTCATCCTTAAACTTACAATTCAAGCAGGACTTGAATGCAAATATTATCTCCATTAATAATATATGTGCCATCAGTGTTTTGTTAGATCTTTCACTTAGATTAAACATATAATTTATATGCTTATATAAAAATAAGGAGATGAGATTAATAACCTACATAAAACTTTTCAGGGATTCACGAGCTTTTGGTGAAAATATTAATTTAAAATAGGATTTCTCCCTGGCTCAAACCCCCTTTCATGTAGCGAAAGGAAATGAGCAAAGAAATCCAAGCACACTGAAGTTTTCAGGGCCAAACATTTTGATTCAATATGTTCTGCTGTAAAATATTTGGCCTTGTTTGAATTTTTATTGCTATATGTTCTCAGTCTATATTTAACTGTGAGAAACACAAATAAGAAAGAGTGAATGTGCAAAATATTCTTTTCAAGTGCATGGCAGTGAATTTGAGAAAACATATATTAAAGGAACACTTTGTGTTTTTAACTTTCAGTCCCTGCCCTGAGGCCCCCCTTGGCCAGATTCAAGGAACTGTTTATTGAACTAAGGACTCAGCTTACTTGGAGTGAAAATTCTGAAGGGCCTCTCAGAGCTACCTGATAAGCACCTTGCTTTGCTGTGCTCTCAAAATTTCTTTTAGGCTCTTTTCATAGGTGAAATTAGAAATGTTTATTCAATTCCCCAATTCCTTATTTGCTTGAACTTTTTTTTTTTTAAATCGCCACTCAAGGATATGTTTTTTATTAATTTTATTTTATTTTTTAATTTTTAAAAAGATTTTACTTATTTGTAGAGAGGGGAAGGGAGGGAGAAAGAGAGGGGGAGAAACATCAATGTGTGGTTACCTCTTCAGCACCCCCCACTGGGGACTTGGCTGGCAACCCAAGCATATGCCCTGACTGGGAATCAAACCGGCAACTCTTTGGTTTTCAGGCTGGCACTCAGGTCACTGAGCCACACCAGCCTGGCCTGTTTTTTATTAATTTTAGAGAGAGGAGGAGTGGGGGGTGGGGGGAGAGAGAGAAACATTGATGTGAAAGAGAAACATTATTCAGTTGCCTCCCATCCCGTGGCCTGACCAGAGACCAGACCCACAACTACGCATATGCACTGACTGGGCATCGAATCCACAATGTTTGGTGTACGGCAGCACGCTCCAACCAACTGACCCACCTGGCCAGGGCTCAGATTAACTTTTGAAAAATTGGGGTGTTCACTCTGGCCTCAGCTCTATCCTGACTGTAATCAGCCCACAATCTGCGCCTTGCAAAGGCTGCATCCGTAACTGCCAGCTTCTTCCATCCATACCTTTCCTGTGGGGTAACACATTTTAAGCAGTGCCTCCCCTCGGTCCCCTCACATCCCCATCAGGCCAAATCAACACATTTTATTTTTCTATTCAGCCTCAACATTTTGGCAGTTAGCAAGAGGACAGACTCGTCACAATGGGTAATCTCATAGTGGCACAAAATTCTGAAATGAAAGGCACAGGCACAGGGTTATAATCGGTGGTTCTCTAGAGTAGAGGATGGCTCATCCACAAAGTGGCCTTAGTGTGACAGTGTCTTAACACTTCTCTCTTGGTCGGCACTGGGGTTCCACTGGTGTCGGCAACTCTGTCCTCTCCGAGGGGAAATCTCTGATGACATATTCCAAGGACAGCATAACTTTTGAACATAGGCTTATTACCAACCAATTTCCACTGGTCAGAGTGGGGCCAGTGTAACCAGGAAGCAGAGGGTGAAATGGTTAAGAGTGTGGGCCCCGAAGGCAGGTCGAGTCCCCATCCTGCCACTGTGAACTCATTACCTGTGTGACTTTGGGACGTTATTGCTCTGTGTCTCAGTTTCCCCATCAGTAAGAGCTGAGATAATATTGATACTAACCTCATAAGATTTTTGTGATGTTTAAATGAGGTATCTGATATGTTTAGCACTGAGCTTGGCTCATATTCACTAGCAATGACTATTTTTAGGGAAGGAAAGTTGACTAAATTCCTTGGGCAGCAGAAAGAAAGGGGGAGGATGAGTAACTAGCTATGAAGTTATTCCTCAAATAATTTCTTACTCTTTAAGGAATTACTTTTACACATTTTAATTGTAAAGCAAAAGTGTAAGGGGTGACTAGTAGATGACCCATTCAGTGTGCTCATTCATTCATTAAGTGTGGTGTCATTTCTTTGAAGCTCTGGACGGAATGTTTCTCTTTCTCCAAACCTCGGGGTCATTTGGGTGGAAATTAAGATGGTTCCAGGGCAAAATGGCCAGACCTGCTTTCCTGGCAGCTGCATATGTAAGGTATTGTTTCTCTTGCTCACTTCTGGTGTATGTGTTCTCTCCCTTTCAACATCTCTTTTTCTCACTCCCACTTGGGTGAGATACCTTTCTCAGCACGAAGCAGAGGCAATCAGGCGCACTTCTGTGCGTTATTACAACTGAGGATGTTTATGCAAGAAGAGGGCCAACTAGAACAGCGGGGCTCATAGATCCTGTCAATCCCAGGGGCGCACATGATTCTCAGCAGTAAAGGGGGCGTCTCTCACCGGTTGCTTTTTCAGGGTTGTTGCACATGAAGCATTGCCATGCTCCTGCTGCTTCGCTGAAGCCAAACACGTCAAAGAACCTCACTTCTTCCAGATGGAGCTGTACCTGGTCCAGATCCTGTTTCAGGAACACAAAGCACAGGGAACATAAGCTGATGTGCCTGCTGCATAGGATTCTGAAACTGGAAAGGGGTCCTGGAAGCAGGAGGGCCAGTGTTCGATTTTAGTACTGAGGATGAGGAGGGAGTATTGAGAAGACCTCTCTCACTCCACTAAGGAAAGAACAGCATCTGAAGCCCTTTCAAGGGAATGCTCTTAAATGCAGAGGGCAGTGCTCTTAAATGCTGGGCGCCAGGGTAGGTGGTGACGGGTCAGAGCCTTGAAGTGGCCCAGAATTTTCTTGTATCTAGCCACAGTTCCAGAGTTTCTACAAAGAAGGGACATCTAAGTGACAGTGTGGTTGAAAGGAACACTATTGGGGGATTTGTCTTTTAGGTACCCTTTACATGAACGCAAGGATCAATTATCCATATCAAAAATCATTTTTATTAGGTTGGTTTCACAGGGGGCTGGTGGAAATTATGGAGGAAGGCTTAATCCTTTAGCTTTTGGCTCCAGGATTGTTTTAGTAGTTTGCTTTATCTACTAAAAAGTGTATGCAAAGTTTGTATTCTATTCCATAATATGGCTATATTGGTCTTAACGGAAAATAATGTCTTAAATTACTTATCGGTAAATTAGTTAACTTCCCCCTCGAAATGGCTGAGCAGAATTGACACACCAAGAAGACTGCCCATGTTTTAGGAGCCCTGTGGCATTGTGCCAGTGTATTCCTATAGAGAGAGGTTCCATTACATTGTAAATGGATGGAGAACTATTAGCCTAACCAAATTAAATAGCTTTACTGTCCTCCTGAGGCTTTCCTATTATGTAAATGACTTCTATCCTCTGCTCCAGGGTGGCCAGAACCGCACTCTTAAAAGGTTGCATTCCTAAGAGGAATTTAATGTCCTTGCTAGACTTGTACATGCCTGGCCAACTTATGTGTTTGTCCTCTGTTGAGCTGTGATTTTGTTTCCTTTCCTCTGGTCCATACACCCTTATCTTCCACCCATAGTGACAGCTCCTAGCATGTCCAAGAGCTGAAGGATGGACTGCTTATGGTGGATCTAAAATAGAGAATGCTTGAGTGGCAACCCCCATTCTACCCCAGAGTTCTGGTTTACCTGGTCTACATTTCTTGACAAAAGTGAGAAATATGCTAGACTCCAAGCTCCTTGAGGGCAGAAATATTCTTCCTTGTTCGTAGTTGCATCCCCAGAGTCTAGTCCAATGTCAGGAATGGAGTGACATCATTGGTTTGCAGGCCTAGTTCAAAGTTTACTAATGGACTCTACAAATGGTAGTATGAGAATTTCAAAGGGATTTCTCTTTAGGGAACATTTAGGGAACAGTGAATTTACATTCACTGGAACATAAACACAATGAAGGCAGGGGGTTTTGTCTGTTGTATTGGCTGTTATAACCTCAGCACCTAAAAGTGCCTGTCACATAAGCAAATATTTAATAAATACATGTGGAATAATGAAAGGCATAAACTGGGACTAGAAATGAATACTTTCAAACCTCTTTTATTAAAGACTATTATGGCTCATGTTCTTGGATTGGACATTTTGAAGGCTCCACATGCTGAATATAGCATTTTTGAATTGCTAACATTTAATACCATATTTTAGGCTTTCCAATAGGCTTGTATATATACAATGTTGTTTCAACAAAAGTGATTTCAAATGTGTTCAATGAAAAAAAGGGGACTTAATAAAATTTTTTTAAAGCATGTTCCCAAGATAAAGACTGAAGAAGCACCTGGGAGTTTTGTAGATTTCAAAGGATGAAATCCATATTAGAATTTATGGGGGAAACGCAGATGTTCATAAATATCAGTTTCAAAACTGCTAAGTCTCTGAAGTCTGTACTTAGCCATTGGCATGCAAATCACTTCCCTATTTTCCACACAATTTAAGTTCAATTTTTCATTCACCACAGACACTGATAGCAAACAAAGTGCTTAGAAGAATACATAAAAGTCCTTTTATTTTTCCTGTTCTGAGACCAGAAATGTCCCAGGTTGTTACCTATAATCCACATTTGTCTTGGTAAGAGTTACTTAACAAGCTTGAGACAGATGGAAGCTCTGTCGCAGTGTTCACATTCTGAAGTCAAAAGCAGGTGGTTACAACCTCCTCCTTCAGAGGACTTAGGTGTCATGCACAGGGAACTGAGTGAAGGAGATAGGTGGCAGTTCCACGAACCACTGAAGTTGGCACGAACAGCCAACTTGAACGGAGAGACAGATGAAACACACAGAGATCTCAATAGCGGTAGGAAATCAAAGCAAAACAAATCACAAAACAAGCAAATACAAACCAACAACTAGTGATAGATACATTTTTGAAAATGTGGCCTCTTGATATGTTTGAGGTCATTATTCCTCTGACTTAATCTTCTTTACCCTCCCAGGTTCTGAAGCTTTCCCAGGCCTTGCCCAAGAATTTCTGTATGGCTTCCACTTTATTTTTCAAGACAAGAGAACTAAGACTATCTTGTTTAGAGAATTACAAACTTCTTTTAAGACAGACTCCAAAAAGTAATAAAAATCATTCATGTCTAGAGTCACTCCCTGAGTATTTCATTTCTGTGGGATTATAGTGGACAGGCCCTAGAGTGACACCCTCCCCCAATAATTTCCATCTCCTGGTGTTCATCCCCTTGGATAATCTCCTCCCTTAAGTGCTGGAGGGATCTGTGTGTTGCTTCTAACCAAGAATATGGCAAAAGTGATAGGACATCAATCCACTATTATCATAGCGTACACATACACGCATACACACAAACCAACGTGTCTTGCTAGATGCGAAGAGAGAGTGCCCTCCCGGACTTGAAAACATAAGCTGCCATGTTGTGAGTTGCCCATGGATGGCAGGGAACTGTGGGTGGCCTCCAGGACATAAAGGTGGCCTGCAGCCAACAGCCAGTAAGAGTTCTTGGCCTTCAGTCCTACAAACCCCAGTAAATGGTTTCTGCCAAGAACCTGAATGAGTCTGAAAGCAGACTCTCCCCATTTAAACCTCCAAATGAGAACATAGCCCAGGCAATATCTTGTAGCCTTGTGAGTCCTTGAGGTAGGCACAAGCAGACTCCTGACCTCAGGAAATTGTAAGATAACAAATGCATATTGTTTTAAGTTGCTAGGTTTCTGGTAATTTGTTATGCGGCATTCAGAATCAATACTGAGAATGTGCCATGGAGAAGGGTAGGCCACCCTGCTGGCTGATTGTCAAAGAAAACCCTGCTTCTGCATAGAGGGGGCACATTCTTCCAAGTGCACTCCAAATCAGGCCTCAATAAAACCCGAGGAATATGGAAGTCCAAATTATTTCAGCTGACTTAAGGAAAAAAATATATATATAATCATAGTAAGTATACATTAAGAAGCACTTTTTCTAATAAACACCATATAATGCAAGAGGAATAAAAGCCCCTGGAGGGAAAATGATGTTTTTAAGCAGCTGATTAAATGAGAGTTCCTCCAGTTTTAGAAGAAAATCACTAATGAGGGCAGGAATTAGGAAACTATATAAAAAGTCCCATGTGAAGCCTCTTAGGGGAAAAATAAGCCAGGCAGCATGGAAAGATGAGAGGATATTTACAACGTTATTTTGATGACAGTGACGGCATGAGTCAGCGCTATGGATTCCGTACAAGTGCGAAGTGGCCTCTGGGTGTCATAATGTGGTCTGCGCATTGTGAGAGGGCACTGAGAAGCAATTTTCCAGAAACCAGCGAACGCATACATCTGGAAGAAGTTTGGGTTCTGGCACACTGAAACTCTGTTCTAAAGTTATTTTTGCACAGATACTAACATAGGATTGCCTCATGTGCTCTGTGTGCCTATGGTTAATGGGATCAACTCCAGGCACATATTTTAGGTTTGTTTTAAGAAACATGAACAAGAGGTTTTTAAAAAAATCCCCAATATTTGCATATAATGGTAAGGCTTTGTGTCATGGTGGCTACTTCTAGTGTACATATTCTAACTATATAGAGGCCAGAGTGTGAGATAAATTTATTGAGGGAAGAAAATTAATAACTCATCTTTAGATTGTTCACCTTTATATTGCTTATACTGTCCTCCAATGTGTAGGCATGGTGTCTTATAAGAAACACTGCATGTTAAATGAATATACTAACAAAAGGACTCTAAAGAGTATTTATGCTACAATTTAATTTTAAAATTTATTTCAATTTTTGAGAACTATTACCATTGTATTTAATTCACAACATGAAGTCTTGACAGCAACTGGCATCAGGAACCAAGGGTAAATGGATGAAGGAGAGGCAGACTTGTACCCAAGGAGGTGAAAAGTGATTCACTGGGTTCACAGTAGTGCTTCCAGAGGGAAATCGGGATGCACAGTTACTTGTGTTTGGTTGGGATTATTATCAAGCTCCTTCTGGTGTGAATTCTTTGGCCCTCAAGTAGATTAAAGTGCCTTAGCAAGAAGAACGATTTATTTTGTAGCTTCTGAAAATACTTAGTATAGCACTTTGCCCATAGTGGATGTTCAGTAAATTTTTACTCATTGAGACACACAGACTTTATCTCTAACTTATACCAAGTGTAGCATTTACATTTTCAATTTTCATGTTTGCTCAGCAATGACCATGATGCTCTTTCAGAAAATATTTATTTTAAAAATATATACCTGCATTTCTATGTGTATTATGGGAATTCATTTTATTTAATTGTATAAAACAAGTTTTTACATTAAAATGGTAGTAACTGAAGAAGAATGTTTGGCTGATTTCATCAATATAATGTGTTGACTTCATGTTCTCAAGACTCGCAGCTTCTCCACATCACCAGTCCTCAGAAGGTGTTGGCATCAGGAATCCCGGGGGAAGCTTCTAATAAACACCAGATACAGGTTCCACTCCTGGAAGCCTAAAACTATATGCCTGTGTCTGGGCCTGGGAACCTGCATTTTAAATGAGTTTCCTCAAGATTTCTGATATGCACTGACTGGGAAATTAATCCTACACCCTTGGGAACAGATGTGGAGCTGGCTGATCTGTCTCCATTAATTGGTATTTGAGAGATTTGTCAGTCCTCGTGGGCTTATGTTCATACTTTACCACAATAGGTTTCATATGATAAAATATATGGTCTGGTTGCAAGACCAAAAATTCCATTTTTAAAAAGCAGAGATGTTATTATTCCAAATTGTGCAATGGAGAAGGGAGAGGTGAAGTGTGAAAACTGGACCTGTTAGACCTCTGAAACTTGGCGGAAGGCGGTGCTGTGTGGGAGGGAGGTGGGCGACAGGTGGGAGACAGGCCCTAAGTGCAGGCAGCAGGGGTGCTGATCTGGAAAAACTCAGTGCGTTTCAGCGTCCATCCCGGGAGCCACGCATGCGCTATGTTGCGCTGCTGCTCCCGTTTCTATCCCAGATTAATAGGAGAACTCTAGGTACATGTGCACATATGAGGGCAATGTGGCAAGCTTCTTACCATCACTGGAGGTCAAGAAACAGACCTGTTTTCCTGACCTTTGAGTCCGAGTATGTTGGGAGGAACTGAGTGACTTCTTGGCAAAGTCACGGCAATTCCGATGGTGGGGCCAGCTCTGAGGGGCTGGGAGAAAGCGCTCGCCTTTGTTTGACTCATTTCAGAAAGAAGTTCTGAAGAACTCTTTCAAGAACCAACAGATATGATAGAATATTTGATTTGGCTCAAAACATCAAATTATCACACTCACCTAAGGATCATAAAAAAATAATCTGATTACAGAATGTTGACTATAAACATGACAGGGGTTTAAATAAAGCAGTTCATAGAAAAGCTAAGATAAGCATGTGATTTGAGTAGAAAATAAAGGTGTCAAACTAAGTTTCATAAATGTTTGATAATTTCTTTATGTATACCATTAAAAATATTAAAACCAGGAAAGTATTTTTTTTTTTATCAAAGTGGAAGCAAGGACAAAAGATTTTCAATGTTGAGAACGTCAAGAAAACATTGACATTTCTATAGTGGTGACAGCAGTAAAATGTAGTCACCAGAACTGTTGGCAGTGAAAGCCAGCAGTCACACGATCTCCTTTCATACGGGAAAGCAAAGAATTGCAGTGACTGTTTTTTCTAATGGACTATGGCCACCCGCACTTAGCAACCATGTACTGGGTCTCTGCTACAACTCTGCACTACCATGTGGTACTACACAACAGAGGCTGCTGATGTGGAAGAGCTCATGGCGGGCTTTCTTTTTCTTTCTTTGGAAATCAGTTAGTGAGATAACCATGCTCTTCAGCTATGGAGGTTATTCTCTTGGGGGCAAGGTCCCCTCTCTTATTTCTTTCTGTTTTATCCCTAACACCACTTATTCCCAGCCAGCTGCTCTCACCTCCCCTTTACATAAGTTCACACTCTTTTGAGTTTGATATATGTCTTTGAACAAATATACTCATATATTCCTGAAAAATATGTAGCAATGTTCAGTGTATTTTTCATTTTCCTGAGTGATGTTATGCCACAGACTGCCTTCTATTTCTTGCTTGTTTCACTCAAGATCTCTGTCTGGTATTGTATGTGCATTTAGTTAGTTGCTTCTACTGCTGCAAAGTGATATCATAGTGTGCACCCACCACCCGCCACATTTTACCTAACTGTCCCCCTAGTGACGGACGCCAAGGGCACCTCTACCTTTGCACTTACATGAACCATGCCAACAAAAACTATCCTCATACATGTCCACTTGCAGGTGTGAGCAAGAATTTTTTTTGGAATAATCATTCAGGAGTGGAATTGGTGGGTCATAGGTAGGTGTAAAACTGGAGAGGAAATATTTTAATGATTCTGCACAGTTTGGGTTTTCTGAGCAAATTTTACTGAAACTTGGGACCTGGGCTAAAAGCACAAGCTTTAAAAATTAATTTATGACTAATTAGAAGTGAGAGACCATCTAGAGAGATTTCTCTTCCCTACAAGTACAAGTTTATCTTTCAAGGTAGGGATGAGACCCAGGATTTGGAGACATCCCTGGCTGTCAAGCTGGAGACGCTAGTCCTATCCTCCCCTGGAGAGATTTAGGTATATCTCCAAGGGTAAGAGTAGGAGCAGAGATTTGTCTTCCCTTCCTTCAGATGTCCATCCCTATTTAAAGATCCAGATTCACATTTTCAGGGTTCCCTAACTATGGTACAGACCCTACAATGTATAGGATGATATCTGGTTCTCAAAGTGTTGCTCCAGGCAACTGAGGCAAAAGGAAACTGGTGAGATTATTTGTTGTAAATAATAACAATCTGCTCTGCTCCAGAAATCTTGTTTGCTTGAGACATTAAAAATTCAACATTATGCACATCCTTAACTTCACTAGGCACTGATACATTGCTTTCCAAAATGGCTGTACAATTTACATTCCCATCAGCACAGCATGAAGTTTCTGGAATATTACCATCCCACAATCCTTTCCCATGTTTGAGACAAGCCGTCTTTTTGGTGACCACAGACATGTTGGTTTGATTGCAGCAGTCTCCAAGGACTTCTTAAACCACTGCTTCTCGAACCAGGGGAAAAATCAGCCACCCTTCTGTAGCAAGCATTGCATTTCTGTCCATTTTTTATTGCCTTTGCTATCATGAGAAGCATTCCAGGTTTTGGGAATCAGACCACCATTTTTAGGTACAATTATTTTTAATACACTAGTACATACCAACATTTGGCTAGGATCTAGTTTTACTCTAAGAACTGTCATTTTAGTGCCGTGTTTACTATTTGGCGCAGTTACAAAGAGGAATCAAACTACCATGACTCTGCCATGGACTTAAGAAAGAAGGCATTTCTTCCCATGGTGTGGGAATTCCAAACGTCTCATTTAGTCACTCAACAGATGGAGCACAGCATTGGTAAAGCAGCAGTGATCAAGGCAGACATAGTAAGTTGAACTACCCCTCAGTAGAGAACGGGATAAAGTGAGCTATGGTCTGTTTACACAATGGAACATTTTACAGATGCTAAAATGAATGAACTAACTCTATCTGTATGAACAGATATACTTTTAAAAGATAATCTTAAACACAGAAAGCATATCACGAAAGATATGTAAAAAATATAACACACATGTCAAAATTTAAAAGAATGGTTCAGAAACATTCATGGAAATAATACAGACCAACCTTGGAAGAGTATTTACAACAGTTTTCTTCTGTTTGTAAAGAGAAATATTTAAAGTAAATAGGAAGAAATGAAGGCACCTTTCCTATCTTGTGGTTCGATCAGTATCATCTTTATTCACTATTTTGAATTTGTCAGCTATTTCTGAATTTAACAAAAATAAAAGTGATGCAGAGAATACAGTTCAGTGAAGCAAAGAGTCTAGCAGTGGTTAGAATCTGAGAGAAAGAAAAGCTCTGCATGTGTTGGGGGGCTCCCTCGGTACCCCTAACGTCTCTTGGAGAGGAGACCCTTTATTTTGCCTGTATGAGCCTGACCTTGGGGTTAAGGTCATTAAAAGACCATTTCCTTCTCCTGATGTTTGCATTTATTCCTGTTGTGGGGGGTGCTCCATATTAAGGCTTCTTTAGATCTAGCTCTTCAAACTGGGTGATAAAGAAGTAAGCATGAAATGCAAAGTGTTTGAAATAAGTTCTGCTGTTCTGTTTTAGAAAAGCAACCAAACCAGCAGCATACTGACATCAAGTCCCATCTTCGTGTTACAGAAGGGGGTAAATGACAGAAGTGACCCTTGGAAATAAGATTCTGTTTCCCTTGCAGAGTGGTGTGGAGTAGGAAGGTGGTTTCAGGGCCGTGGGGTCCGAGTTTGCGTCCCGCCACTGTCACACTGTCATGGACTAGCACGTCTTGGGGAATACCTTCATTTCTCAGGGCTTGCAGTGCACTCCTCAATCTCTGAAGTGACAGTGATCCCTAAGCTGTCTCCTTTGGAAAGTTTTTGCCCAAAATCAATTCATGGTAATTACACCAAGTGTAGAGAAATAATACAAAGGAGTGATAATGATGATGATTTGAACAAAGCAATCTAAGAAGCTCCTTTTTACGCATATAAAACATAGTGTGTTTTTGTCTCTTAGCTAGATAAATATATGCAAATCTTTCTGAAATGGATGACTTGTTTAAGAAACACTGATGTTAGGTGCCTGAGAAACATATTTCATTCTCTAAAAGCAAGTAACATACTTATCTGTCTGTTTTTGTTACTGTGTTGTCAAACCTAGGGATATTGAGTGTAATGGGATGCAAACATAATAGGATGTAATGCAACGTGAACATTTGAAAGGGGAATAATGACTTGTGCATGTTTGATGGGGCCATAATGAGATGTACAAATAGAAATGCACATAGAAATGTGCATGGGTAATGGTGTAATGAGATGCATAAGTGGATGGGTGTAATGATAAAGGCATTCAGGGGGATGTAATGTGATTTATAAATGGAAGCATTAAATGGGGAGGGTGGAAAGGGCAGGTTGTGATAAGAAGCAGAGAGAAAGAATGCAGTGCTATGCATGAATGGAGGAGCTAATAACATGTGCATGATGAGGATGTAATGAGATAAAAATGGAATGGCATAATGAGGTTCACAGATGGAAGGATGTAATGAGCTGTGCAGAAAGGAGGGAATAATGACAAGCATAAAAGGAAGGATTTAATACTATGACTAAAGAAATGGGCATAAAAGGATGTGAGGACTGAAAGGAGGAGCAGGAAAAAAGGAACATTGGTGAAGGGATGGGAAATAACAAGGTGGGCAAATGGAGCTCTCTAATGAGATGTTGAAATTAAAGCATGCAATGAGGTGTGTCCATTTAGGGAATAATTAAGATACATGCATAGGACTATAATGAGGTGCCTGGGCCTGATCAGACACAGACCATAGTATTCAGTTTTTACAAAGGAGATGAAAATGGTAAAAAATTCAGAGCACGGAGCTACAAGGTACAACTCTATTATATGTCTAAAGGTTACAAGATATCTAAATGGTTACAAGTCCAGAAAGGAGAAGACTAAACAGGTGATTTAACCACAGCCTCAGAATTTATGAAGTAATCATTTTATAGGCACCGTCTGGGGCATTTACTCTGTGTCAGGAGCTCTGTTGGGTGTTTAATTGAATGCACCATCTCATTTCTCCTTCCTAGCAAGCCTGCGAGGTGGTTGGATTAGTTCCTGGTTTATGGATGAAGACTGTGGTACAGGGAGGTCAACCAAATTGTCCAGGGTCCCAGAGCATGTCACTAGTAGAACTGTAACTTAAGCCAAGTCAACTGGATTCCAGTTGCCTTTGCCTTTCTTCAGGTGTGTCTGTAGAAGTAGTCTGTGCCACTTCCTGCTTCAGAATCACCTGGATCACTTGTCAAATATGCAGAGTCCCAGGCTCACCCCAGCGAGTGCCATTTGCAAGATCCACAGAGGCCCTGGAAACTTGCATTTAAGGAAGCTCTCCAGGGAGACCTGCAGGCACTAAGGTCTGGGAACTACTCAGTGAGACCAGCACTAGAGTGGGGGGTATTTTAATTCTTCCTATTAGCTCTGGTGAAAGACTCTGAAGAAAGGGGCATATGTTTGGCGTGAGCTACTTGGGCTGGCTGCAGGGAGACTGTAGAAGGAATTTCCAGACTCTGGCATGAGGCATTAAATGATTCTGTGCACTGTCATTAACAGAGAACTTTAAAAAAAGGCCCCTTCCTTTCAGATTGGTCTTCAGTAAGAACCCCAAATTATATTGAAAATAGTGTAAAATGCAAAAAAATATATCGAAATTAATTAGACTCTAGGAAATGTTTCTTTATTGAATTAAAACAAAACAAAACAAAAAAAAGGATCACTTCTTAGTCCTGTTATCCCTCAGGGTTTTGAAGAGGGTACCGCATCCTTGGAACCTGAAGGTGGCCAATCAGCACACAACTGTCAGCGTTCTAGAAATAAAAGCCAATAGTATCTCTGTTCTCTTTCCTGATATGTCTAATATTGAGACACTTAAATTGCTATAAGTTTTTTGTGTTAAAAGCCCGGAATTTATGTTTTGAAATGAGTGTTAAACTTGAATGACCACTCACAGTTTAGTGACACAGCCGCTGCTCAAAACATTTTAAGTCTCTTTTGGGATTGTTTTTAGAATGTATTCATGAGCCACTTAAGAAAAAGTGTCATTATTTTAGTGAAACCCAGCTTTTAACTTGCAAAACTATTATTCAGTTGGAGTAGTCTCCTTTTATGATAGGCCTGGGTGGACCTGGATAAATTTTTGGCTATGGTGGAAATAAAGCTCATTCTCAAGAGGTGGCACCTTTGCCTTTCCTTTTGTTTGGGGGATTCTTATGGAAAAAGTGCAATAAAATAATATTAGTTACCTTTTATTGAGCACTTATTATGTATCACTCACTGTTCTAAGAATTTTATATGTATTGTATCTTCTAAATCCCATAAAATCCCCTGTGAGATAGGAACTGTATTTTCTGCACTTGGCAGGTAAAGAGGATGAAGCACAGAGGACATTCATAAAAGAACTGGCAGATGGTAGGGCCAGGATATGAACCAAGGCCCTAAGCTTCTAACTACAACACTTCCACTTTGCTTGAAAAGAGGTACTGTTTATTCTAATAGTATAGTGCCCACCATTTGTAAGTATTCACACACTATCTGTGATCACACTGAGGGGAACAGAAAAACATTTCCTCATGCACTGATTATTTAAGGAAAGACCCTAAACCACTATTGGATTAGAACAGGCATTTCAGAGGAACTGCATACCTCTGTTCCCCCAGGAATAGAGTTATTTTGTTAACTCCTTTCTGAAGTGTTTTTCCCCCCCGACTGATGCAGAACATCTGGCTGACTGTGAAGGAATGTTCACTGCAGTAGTAAAATTGACATGCTTCATTATAGGACAGTCTGGCCTGTATAACATGAAGAAAATGCAATGATAAACCAAGGTTTAAATAATCCAAGAAACTATTTCTTATGCCAACTTTAATTTCTTTAAAAAAGCTTATGTACAACAGAGGTAGAGTGTATATGGGTCATTGTTAGGGAGATATTAATAGTGTGTATCAATTAGCTTGGTGTAAGAGTAGCAACTTCCTACTTTTTCGATAGAGAATGGAACTGTCACTTAGGTTCAATGTGTTTACAAAATCGTGTGCCATCACTTAATACGAGTTGTGTATAAGGAATTGTTTAAAGGAAGGGCCCTATAGATTGTTATAATGTATAGCTCTTAAGGGGAAAAAATGAATTCAAATGAAGGTGGAGACAGTATTTTGGGAGGCAAAGCTCAGAATTTGGCTGAACTTCCATACTCAGTGGTCCCAAGCCATCAATAACAGTCATGCTCGTAAAAGTCTCCAGAAGACGTGTCAGTTCTCAAGGACTCTTTTCACCTTCGAGCCTCTCCTCTCACGTTAATCATGTTAATCCCAGTTGAACTATTACGTGGCTACAGGGGAGCAGTGTAAGTCCACTGATACTACATAAACTGTGATAAAAATTCATCTTGTGCTTAAGCTAATACTCTCCCCATGCTACCTAGCATTGTAATCCTTATGCATGGAGCATGGCGGAAATGTGGCCCTGGTCACAGTTAGCCTCTCTCCTTTGCTCGGCTGGCTGTCTGCCTTAGCCTTGGCCAGCCTCGTGATAAATGAGCTCGTGTCCTTGTTTCCAAGGGGAATAGCAGAGCATCTGTTGGTTGTGGAGGAAAAGCAGAGGGTTCTTGTGAAAAGAGGCTCAGCACAAATCTATCATCTTCATCATTTAGAAAATAACTTTTTTTTCTGGGCTCTGAAGAGCATCTTTCTGTTTCTCAAATCAGGTTTCCTATGTATAGATTGTTCTTTAGCATTTTATATCTTTCCGTTTGGTCTGCATCCTAAGCCTCTATTGCCTCTCAAACACAGATTTTCCCTACCTCCTTGAAACTTGGTACCATTTCATTACCACTGAATTAAAAAAAAAGAAAAGAAAAAGAAAAGCTTATTTTAGCACCCTACCAGCTGATCACTGCTGGAGAAAAACCACATTTCCATATTACTTTAAATCTCTCATCTCAGATCCCAAATGAGTGCTTCTCACTGCCTGATGATCCTGCTATTTTTCTCTGGTAAGGTCATTCATGATTGCTTTCTCTAAGAATTTCATTTCAGACATTCATTCCTCAAACCTCCCACATACTACCCCTCCTTTCCCTACCTGACTTTTAGCTGATGGTCTCACCTCTTATTTTACCAAAAAGATGAAAAGCCAACCAAAAGAACTCATTCACTTTTCCACCATCAAATCTACTTTATCTGGGTCTGCATGCAGTGACTTTTTCCTCCCATCTGCTTATCATTTTCACTCTCTCTATTGCATCATCCCAACAACTTACAAACATGCTCTGGGGTTTCCATAGTAAACCATCTCCATACTTGCTCCATTACCAACCCATTCGGCACCAAACTTTTACAACAGCTCTCTACATATGCTGTTTCCCTCCATATTCTTTTCTCCTCATTTTCCTCTGCCAACTCCTGTTTGCGCCTTGCCCTTAAAACTCCATTAAAACTGTTCTTTCCAAGTTTCCCAAATGGGTGGACATTTTTCTATACTTGTCCTCCTTGATCTGGCTGCTGAATCCCAGCTGCGCCCTTTCTCTTTCTTGGGCATTCTCTTGATATCTGTGACCTCTACACTTGCTGGCTTTCTTTTGAATCTTGGCTGCTTTCTGGATTCAATCCTGAACTGTGGCTTTTTCCTCTCGATGCTCTCTTCCAGGTTGCTTTAATCTCCCCAAGGCTCTTTCATCACCTCTGTGCCGACAATGTCCTCATTTATATTTTTGTCCTAAACTGCTTCACATTTGCCTGCTAGACAATTCCACTGGAACATCTCAGTAGGCATTTTACATATAAGATATTCAAAAGCCTCCCTCACTCTCACCTCCCACCCATTAGCTTGTTACATCCCTTTTATATCCACAACTGATACTGATGCGTCCTTTATTTCATCCTGATTAGGGCCATCCCAGTTAAACTACACTCTTCTCTCATCTGGATCAGTAATTGTCTCCTTCACGATCTCCCAGATTCTGCTTTTGCTGCTTCTGATGTATTCCTCACACACTGAGTGATCATTTGAAGACAAGCTAGGTTATGTCTGCAGCACAAAACTCTTTGGTGACTTCCCAGAGACTATGATAAAATCTCCACACCTTGCTGTGGCTTACAAGGCCAGAGGTCAGTTTCTCCAGGTGAACTCTCAACATGCCCTGCTTCCAATGCTGTGGGGGGAGAACGAGATTCCTCCTGGGCAGGCATGACCATCCATTGTGATGCAGGAAGAAGAAAATATTAGAACTTTCACTTTATTTTTCATCTCATCCTTTAATATTTTTATTTTTGAATATGTTTTATAATGGAAATGAGTATAATAATACATGGATATAACTTATAAGTAAATAAATATAAACATTGAGGGTGATGCTCAGAAATATTTTCTGATGGCAAGTGTGATTTAAATTCAGAGGACAATGTTCTAAGATGCCAAGGTTTTGCCTTGCTTTTCTTATTCTTTCTCTTTTTGATTTTTGATCTTAAGGTCTTTGTGCAACATACTCTCTTTGCCAGGAAAACTCATCAGACACCACCTCAGAGAAGTCTTCCTTGACCACCCAACAGATGCTCCTTTCATCACTTCCTTTGGGCATTTTATGTTTTTACAGTCTCCATCAGGGTGGAATTGTGAGTTTATTTACTTGTATATTACTGTTCCCCTTGGGGCAGGGCACGATTGCTTATGTTGGGTCTTTCTGCACAGTGCTTGGCAGAGAGCAGGCATCCCCCCAAATATTTTTAACTGAATGATTGAACTCAGGGTCACATTTACGATGTCTTCACTGTGATTTTTTTTGTCTCCTCATGTCATTGCTGATATCATTCTCTTCACAGGGAATCATTTTCCTCTTTCTTTAAAAAACCCGCTCTTCTCCTAACTGGCTTGCTCTCCATAGGACTGTCCCACATGTTTGCATGTGCCCACACATCCCACCTTCAATCTACCCTCCCAGTCCCCTTGCTTCCAGTTTCCTTTCCTGAATTGCATTCCCATGGAGTTTACCCCTTAATCACTAGATTTACCCTTTACCTGGCTTCTTTGGATAGGTTCTTATTCACACATTTGTTTAATCTCTTTACCTTACCTTTGGATTTTAGATACTGCCTATCAGATATTCCTGGTTCTGAGCTCACAGACTAGGACCCCCCTACCTGCCACTCACCCCTCCTGCCCAGCCCTGGCCTACCCCTCATGTAGGCTTCTGAGATCCCAGCCCAATTCCTATGACCCTGTTCCCATTTTGCTTGCTCTGGAAGGGAGGATGAACATAGCTGACCGCTCTCACACACCAGGATCCACACTGCTCTCCCTTGAGGCTGGCCTCCAACACTTGACATTCACATCATGTGTGTAGAATGACATTTCTCATGAGAATTTGAATAGTGAACAGCCTTTATAATAAATGAGCATACTCCTTATGTACTTCCTTATGCATATTATTTATTGAAGCACTATGTTAACAGTGCATCTCAAAACACTGAATCTAAGCGTCGGGACCAACAGAAGGCCCCCTTTTGTTCCGCACAGGATTGGTGCTTTACTTTTATTTATGCTTTGACACTGCTGCCAGTTACCCTGAGAACTGTCAAGTGTGTTTGTAGCAATGTGGACTGAAAACAAATCTCCAAATGTTAGCCAGATGGGGCATGCTTTATTCCAGCAGCAAATTTTAATTTTTTTTTTGTTTCCATAATGGGCATAGTTTTGAGACCTCATTTCTATGGCATATTGAATTTCCCCAGGCTTTGGGAACTGGAACATGTGTGTCAATAAAGGAGACTTCGCTCTCAGATTCTGTCCTTTAGCAATTACCCAGTCAGTTTTGTCAACTGCCTGGTCCTCTGCTGACCAGAGTACCTCCCCATCTGAAAAGTGGAAATATTAATCGTATCTGTAGTGACTCCTTGGAGGCCGTCCTGCCCATTTCTTAAATAAATCAATGGCTTTTCTATCCTTGTAAAAATCCTTATTTTATCATGAAAATTGACTATCTAAAAATGGAATTTTCTTTATTTCAGTAAGCTTCTCATTTACATTTCCTTACATAAATAGTATAACAGTATAACTAAAAGTGGTACTTTTGTCATAATATTTTTTCCTTGATTATAAGAGAAATACATACTTCTTGGAGAAGATTTAGAAAATACTAGTCCCATCAACCAGAGCTAACCACTGCTAATATTTTGGTATATTTTCTTTTGGTTGTTCGAATGGGCAATCCTTGAAATAATCTTTATATAAACAATTTTGTATATTGCAATGTGGTATTTGTCATAAATATTGTTTCATGTCATTAAACATTTCCCATAAACATGATTTTCATGGTTCCTCAATATTTTTCCATATGGATGGATATATTACTTTAATTCTCCCATCTCAAGAAATATCTCAATGCCTATATTTATATCTCTACGTGTATATCTAATCCCCCTTCTTTAGACATTTAGGCTATTTACAAATCTCTCCACAATACTTTTTTGGTATTTGTATCTAAAGTTTTGTACAAATTTCAGATAATTTCTTTAGAACAGATTCCTAGAAGTAAAATCACTATGTTAAAGGATATGAATATTTTTAAAACTCTTGACCAGTATTGCTAAATTGTTTTTTAAGAATGTTGAAATAATTCACACTTCAACTAGAAATGTGGAAAAGTGTCTAAACTCCCTTAATCTAGCCAGCACTGATTATTGTCCTTTAAAAAATGATTTAAAAAGGGTCATGATATTTTATTGTTAGTTTTTGTATCTTGACTACTAATGAGGCTGAACATTTTTTCTGGACACCAAGCGTCACATTTGCATGTCCTTGGGCCATTGCTTATTAATTTGAAGGACCTTATAGTATCTTAAGGATATTAAACTTTGTCTTTTATGCTTGTTATACTATTTTCATTTCAGTTATCGTATAGGCAGGTTTTGGTTTTTATAAGTTTAATATTTTTATGTAGCAAATCTATCAATCCTCAACTCTTAGATATTACTTACTAGTTTAATTCCATTTTTACAAAGAGAAAGAAAAACATGTGCAAAAGAAAAAATGTGCAATGGATAATGTAACAAATACCCATGAACTTGCTGGACAAACTTAATAAATACTCATTTTTTCCTTCTGAATTTTTAAAAACAAAATTACAGATGACATTGGGATCTCCTTAATCCCTTTTCCAGTGACATTTTCCTCACTCTTTCCCCCACTTCCTCATTATCCAGAGACAACGCCAACGTGAATTTGGTGTGATTTTAAATACGGTGTTATATTTTGATCACAAGTATATGTATCCATAAAAAATGCATCGTGCTGCTTAGTGTGCTTTAAAAATTCATGCAGTCTCTCATACTATTCATGTCATACTCTTGCAACTCGCTTATTAAAATTCAATATTATGTTTTCAAGATTTATCCTATGTTGCTACCTAAAGTCTAATTAATTTCCTTTTACTGTCTGCATAGCATGACTATACCACAACATTTTCCTTCTTTCTTCTACTGATGTACATTTTTATTGCTTCTGATTTTTTGGTGCAAACAGTTCTCAGTTAACATCTGTACGTGTCTCCTGGTGCAGGTTTGTGAGCTTTACTTAGAAATGGAACCGCAAGATAATAGGGCACAATGAATGTATAATATAACTAGCTACTGCCAGATTGCTCTTTTAAAAAGGTTGTAAAGGAAAATTTGTCTTAAACCTTGTCTAGAACAGAAAATATTTGTACATTATAATTGCAAAAATTCCTTGTGGAAAGAAATGAGCATCTCTGTAAAATGCTTAAGCTCTGTTAAGAGAGAACTCAAATGTTTTCATGGAGAGGAGATAAATACATCACGTAATGAATCTGTTAATTAGCTAGATAGGGGAATCCTTTGGGGGGATGGTTAAGCATTTTTAAAATAAACTTTAAATGAGGTTAAGACTTCTGGAAAGGTACTTACTCACCTACACTGACTGTGAGCTAGCTGTCTAATTTAATTATATATATTGTTATTATATATATTTTTATGTTTGAGTCTGATTTAATTATTACATATATTTTTCTTAAGTACTTTTTTTCTATGTTGGTGAACATGTTTTATTCTCATCTGTTGTGTATAAACATTCTCATTTTTTCATGTCTTTGCAAGACTTTTATTGCCACAGTTTTTTATTCTCACCAGACTAATCATTGTAAAATGGTAAACCACTTTTAAAAATTTAAATAAATTATTTCAATAATTTTTAGTGAGTCTAAACATCTTACATCTTTGGTCATTTGAGTGTCCTGTTCAGTGAATTTTCTGTTCATGTTCTTGCCAAGTTTTCTCTTTGGTTGTCTCTTCTGTGTTGATTTATAGAAGATTTTTGTGAGTTATGTATATTTCAAACATATTCTTATAGCTTGTACTTGCCTTTTAACTCTGTTATGGTGTGTTTTGTCATGCAGAAATTTGAACTTTTTACGTAGTCAAATCTGTTCATATTGCTTCATGATTTCTGTTCAGTCAGGTCTTAAGAAATCCTTTCTCACCCTGAAGTCATAAAGGCAGCCTTCGGGTTTCTAGTTCTAAGGTTCTGTTGACGACATTTAGGCCTCTGATCTTTCTGGAGTTGATATCTCTATATAGTGTCTGGGAAGAATCTAATTTTATCTTTTCAATTTGGAAAGTAACATGTCCCCATACTATTTAAAAATATTTTATTTTCTCCTTGCCAATTTGAAATCTTCCTTTTTTATCTAGGCAGCATCTATATATGCCTGGGGCTCTTTCTGGATTCTGTTCTTTATAGTTTATCCCTGCAGCAAGAATCATGCTCTTATCATTGCTTTAGAGTTAGTTTTATTTTCCTAGTAGGAAAACTTCCTCTTCTATGTTCTTTTTCAGAATTGTTTGGGTTTTTGTTTAATCTTAAATTTAAGATTAGTTTGTCAAACTATCAAAGAGTTCCTCATCTTTTCTTATATTATTCCTTATCGATTTGGTTACTGTTATAAGTGGTATTTTTTATTGCATTTTCTAATAGTTATTCTTCAGATCTAGGTTTATTATTGATTTTATATATTGATCTTATATCAATTAACTTCACAGATCACCCTTATAAGTTCTAAATCTTCATTAGATTTTTTTGAATTTTATATACAAATATTTTTATTGTCTGTAAATAATTTTTCTTTTTCTGTATCTCTCTCATTTTTCCTCTTTCAATTCTTATTTCTCTTATTTGCCTTTTCTGACTTTCTCTATTGGGCACTATAGTAAAATGTTAAATATTGGAGTATCAGCTTGCCTAATTTCTAATTATAGAAAATGCTTTTACTATTTTTATATGTATGACGTTAGCTCTAGGATTTGGTATTGAGTTTTCTTTTTCCAGTTTAAAAAACTGTACTTATTTAAAATTTTATTTTTTTATTGTGGGAAGAACACTTTTTAATCTTTATTGTATTTTTTCCATTACCATTTAGTCCCCTTCTACCGCCCATCCCCCCAGCAATCACCACACTGTTGTCCATGGGAAGAACACAACGTAAGATCTACCTTCTTAACAAATTTTCAAGTGTACAGTATATTGTCATTGACTGTAGGTATGATGTTGTGTAGCAGCTCTCTACAGCTAATTCGTCTGACTTGACTAGTCTTTTTTAAAGGGCTTAACTTGTTGTATATGTAGTTAATTATACATTGTACATTAACATATTATATGTGTGTATTGGTGTCAGTTTCTGGACTACATAGTCTATTCCATTTATCTGAATGTTAATTCTTGCCTTAAAAGTAGAATGATTTAATGATTATAGTTTTTATAGTATATATTAATAATTAGAGGAGTTCCCTTATTTTTTCTCTCAAAAATTTAAAAACTAATCTCACCTGTTTATCCTTTTCCTTATATTTCACCATCACTTCATAAAATATCAAAAAACACTGCTAGAATTAAAAATGTAGTTTAGTTCACTTTAATTAACTTAGAAAATATTAATGTCTTTGTAATGTTTGTTATTCCCAAACAAGAACCTGGTATGTCACTATGTTTATTCAAGTCTTATTTCTCTCCATTGCTCTGTGACTTTGAGAAGATTAATTAATTTCTTTTCTACTTAGTTTACTCATTTGTAGAATGGGAATAATAATGCTACCTATCTCAAGAGGTTGTTGTTGGAATTAAGTGACATAATTAGTATTATGTGCACACAACAATGGCTGGCATATTCTAAATGCCCAGTTAAAGTTAACTATTATGATGACAATGAGTATTATTAATTCTAATAGTTTTTTAAATTCTCATATTATCTGAGATCAACATTATCTGTAAGTAACATTGATTTTATTTCTTTCAAGTAGTATACTCTTTACTTCTGTCTTGTATTCTATTTATTCAACATATTATTGTTATTTCTAATGCCTACTATGAGCCAGGCATGCTCTTCAAACACCCAATATGCTGTACAAACAAGACAGACAAGATCCCTGCTTTCATGGCGCTTACATTCTCATGTTGGCTGATGCTTTTGAACAATACTAAGTAAAAAAGATTATAATGGGTATTCAGGTTTTATTTTTGTATATAATAATCATCTTTAGTAGTTCATCTCTAAGTATAATTTTTCTTATAAGACAAGTACTTATCATGCTAAGAAATACCTAGTTATTGACAGTGTTCACTCATTTTATCCAGTCAACACATGTCACCGAGTGCCTGTTGTATGCCAGGTGATGCTCTAGGTGCTGGGTGTATAATGACAAACATATACGCTCATGGAAAACAGTCTAATTAGGGAGATATACCTTAATAAGGTTTTTATATAAAATGTGTGATTATTAAAAACAGGTGTTGAATTTTATCAGATTCCATTTAAATATCTATAGATGATAATATTTTATTATTTTAACTATTGAACTGATGCATTATATTATATTTATTTTTTGTAACCAAAAAAAGTTATAGCATTTCAGTGTCATAAGGATTTTCACAATTGTATTCCTGCATATGACTGGTAAATAGTTTGCAAATAGTAATTTGAACTTTATACAGCAAATTCTTGTTTGACATTGGGAGAATGTTTTTTGATAATATTGGTCTGATCAAATTAGAAAAGTTCAATTATTTGAGAGACTGTTCTTGAGGTTCGTCTTTCTGCCTCTGCTCTGAGCCTCTCTTAATGCATCTGCAACAGATTTGAATTTGTGTTCTTTTTTGAGGGTGGGAAGGAGAGGGGAAAAGTGAGCGAGAGAGAGAGAGAGAGAGAGAGAGAGAGATGTATTAACTTTCTAATACATCTTAGAAAGTTAAGATGTATTAACTTCCTAGTTAGCTAGAAATTAATACATTAGCTAACATTTTATTGAGAGATCACAATGATGGCCAGTGTTCTGAGAGCTCTCTATGTATTAACTCATTCAATCCTCAAACGGCTGTGTGAGGTAGGCAGTACTATTGTCATCTTTGTAGAGGGGAAGAAACTGAGGCACAGAGCCAAAGGCCTCGGAACTGGAAAGCGGCCAACTCAGGTTTTAAACCCAGGTAAGCTGGCTTCAGAGCCAACATGCTTAACTACTCTGGTAGGTATATGAATCAAGATAGGCAGGTTATGCCACCATAACTAACAAACATCAAAATTCAGTCTTTAACAAAACAAAAGATTGTTTCTTTCACATGTGACGTGTGTGGTGGGTCTGGGTGGCTCTCCAGAGTGGCAGTCCTCTGATTGGTGGTTTGGAATTCTAGGTGTGTCTTCTGTTCTGTGTTCATCTTCTGGAAGTTCAACATAAACATTTTCATTTACAATCAGCAGGTTGGGAAAGAGAGGCAACTTGAAGAATAACATACTGGCTTAAACTTCTGCCTGGAGTGACACATCCCTTTTCAAAGTTCATTGGCTGAAGCAAGTCACGTGGGCCAACTCTTACTTCCAGGGGCAGGGAAATGTAATCTTATGTGCCCAGAGTAGAGAAGAACCAGTTATACTGTTGACAGCCCTGATGTCACCATGGTATGAACTTGTACTCTAGCTCTGCTATTGACTTGCTATGTGACCTTCAACAGGTCCTTGCGATTCCAATTTTAACATCTAGAAAATGATATCACTTTATTCAGTTGGTACCTATTATTTATTGAGCACCTGCCATGTGCCAGGCCCCCTGGGACCCTGGAACAACAATAGCAAACACGGTGCAATCCCTGCACCCAAGCCGTCTGCAAGTTAATAAGTACCATACTGTTGACTTTCAGTTCTAAAATTTCGGAATTTTATTAAAAAGTAGCAGTAATAACAAGCCTTCCAGCATTATGTTCTAGAGGCTCAGCCATTTTCTCAGCAGTGTCCCCCTTTCTGAATCCACTTAGCTGCAGCATCCACTCCATCACACCAGCGGATACACGAACGCTCGTCATTTTCAGCCTCTAGTGTACGTATGTGCTGTACACGTAGTAAAAACCAAAGTAGTCTTTGGACCAGTCTCACAGCAACTTTGAATTTAGTGGGCAGAACACTTCATAAAAAATAGAAGCAAATCTGTCTGATTGGGAAATACCTAGGCAGAGAACTTTGCCAAACATTGTACATTCCAGACAGTAAAGATTTTTTCTGTTACTTATGACTAAACCAAATTATAAAACTTTTGAAAATTTGAAAACATTTTGGTCTACGGTTAATTTTTCCCTAGAGGACTATTTATTGGTCTCAAATAGGAGAAATATGAATGAGTATACTTATGAGCATGTGCAGAACTGGTCTGCCAATTTTTTAAAAATCTCTTAGGACTTGAAGTGGCTTGCCAACTTTTAACTTACTAGTTGCCTCTAGTCAATATACAGTTCACAACGAAAACTTTGTAAGAATTTGAGAAGTTGTCTCTAAACATGATGCAGCAGCTTAAAATTTGAATGAAATATACAAAGAATTCCATTCTACTTTGCATTGGTGCAATTGTGGAGTTTCCTTCAGTCTTTAATACTGCATTTCCAGTTCTTAAACCGAAACCAAAAAGTACTGACGCAATAGTTGAATGTGTCTTACTCTAAATAAACTTCTGGTTAATCACACCCATTTCCCGCCCTTTTGCAAGACTCTAGCACTTCAGAGATATTGAGTTAGTTTCACAATATAACAGTTTTTGTCCAATTTGCTACTCATTTGTACTTTGAACTTATTTAATATTGGCATGTTTGTTCCCTTCTCAATAGTAAAATGAGGACCAGACCACAATCATATACTCTCATAAACTTGATCATGTGTGTTCATTACCTCTGGTTTGCTCAGTAAGCATCCAATGCTTCTTTCTGGGTTTTCTTGAAGGCAAAATAAGAATAATCAAGATTTTGAGTATGGCAAGGGCTTAGAGAAGCTGGTGATGTTTACTAAGGAGAGATCAATAACCATTCTCTATCCTCGTTATGCACGTTCTATTCTCCCTGAGTAATCCAATCTACTGTCATGATGTGAAGTGCTGCCTTTTGTCTCCCAAATCCACATCTCCAGTCCTGGTCTTCCTGAGGTCCATTTCACCACCGTCACCACCTGGTTATCTACACAAACAACTCAGACTCAAAACATGTGAGCCAGAATGCTTTATCTTCTCTCCCCACAGAGGCTTCTTTTATGGTCTCTCTTTTCCAGGATGGTGCCGTCACCCATTTAGCCATCAGAGGCACCTGGAGTCATCCTTGGTTTTTCATCTTCCTTATCAGGCACCAAATCCTGTTGATTCTACTTCTTTAATAATTCTTGAATCGCCTTCTTCCTACCACTTCCAGCGTTGAGCTTTGGTTCAGGTATTCACTTCTTACCTGATTACGGTAACAGCTTCCTAAGTTGTCTTCCTGTCTCCAGTCAGGTTTTCTTCCATCTTTCTCTCCATACCCAGGCCTGTGACTTTCCTCACATGCAAATCTGACCACGTCAGTGTATGTCCCCTTCCAATTTCACGCTGTTGACTGGATGGGTGTAGTTCCACATTCTGGTCCTCTCCAATGCTGGGGGCCTGCCCAGGAGGTCTCAGGCCACTATGTCCTGAGAGTTTTGCCTGTTTCCATGTTCCTAAAATGCTCTGTGCCTCAAATCATCATTGCCTACCTCAGCAGAGCTCCATCACCCTGACCATACTCTATCTCTTCCTGCTCATCTTAATTTTTTTGCTTTGTGGTGACTGAAGAGGAAAAGGGGATGAGAGGAAGTATAGAGGGAAGAAATGAAAAGCATTTGAAAAGCCTGGAGCCCAGTTCCCTGATGCACTTTCCCTTTTAGTCCATGGTCGTCTTTTGTAAAATGTTTTCTATTGCATACTGTGGGTATAGTTTTTGAGTGGCTTTGAGTGGGCTGTATTATGTCAGAATTTGAGCTTCAAACAACAGTGTCAAAGTTTAGTTAAGCTACTCCATTTTGTTTGGTCGAGCAGCCTGTGGGAGCCTTAAACTGACGCTAGCCCCCTAATGCAAGTGCGTGTCCCGAACGACAGCCTGCAGATTCACAAGCAAATGTAAATTTCTGATGTGACTTCTCCAACAGCCCCAGGATCAAGGTTTCCCTGCTTCCAAGGCCCTTCACCTTGGGTGCCCATTTAATAAGAATTTTGTGAGGCTTAATGAAAACTCCATTTTTTTAGGTTTGAATTGACCAATCTGTCCTTAGCTTGGGAACCCCAAAGCACTCTCTCCACAGACTCAGATGAAGGCATGTGCCCCAGGTTCTGCCTCCCTCTCTGTCTGCACCTTCCCTTAACCTCTTCAAGTGGCCTCTCAAGGCCTGCTGTGTACTTCCTCCAGGACCTGTGAGTAATAAACTTATCTATTTTAATTTCTCTTGTGGTCTTTTGTTGAATGGGGCTCACCATCTGGCACCCAGTGTGCCACTTAACAAATCATGATTTAGCAAAGTCACAATAGGCGGTGACCCTGTCTACTGATCTCACTCTACCCCGAGTCCACTGTATGACTTAACAAGTGATTTCTTTAAGTCATAAAGAAGAAGGTAAAAGAAAGAAGGAAAACATCGAACTGTTGAGAAAAAGGCAAACTGTTTCAAGATAATCGTGAATTTCAGTTCAAAATAACATATCCTGGGGAAGAGGCATTTACCTTCTGCTGCGGAAATGTGGACTCCATCATGGCTGTTTCAAAGCTGTGAGCGCCAGCTGCCTGGGTCTTCTCCCACAGAGATCTGAGAAATTGCACAGAACGACTCTGTATGGACAGGGGCTCTGGAAATAGGCTCTGAAAGGGCATTAATGAGAAAAACATGTTATCTCTTGTCACAACAATATTGTTTGATTGACTGCAATGCACTATTTGGGCTTGGTCTGAACTTTAACATGGTTTAAACTTAAATAAAACAACAAAGAAATCCATCTTGAAGATCAAACATATGATACATTCTAGGCTATTCCTTTTTCAACAGAAACATTAAGATTATTGAAAAGGATTTTCAAGGCAGTTGATATTGATCTCCATCAATATGCCTAACCTTTGTAACATAGTATTTACTTCTATCATTTCCAAGGCATGTTCTCTAGTTGGAAAATGATTAATATAAATATTCATATTTATTGTTCAAAGCTCTAAGAATTAAGGTATAGAATTAAATCTGAAGTACAAATATCAGAGTTGACCATAACACTGGAAATGAAACAACTGAGTGTTCATTTTGCACATACTCAAACATGAACAGTGTGAGTGGGTATGTGGGAAATAGAAACACTTTTAATCCTGAAATATATAATGAGTGACTATTCATTAAGCTTTAAGATATTCTAAGTCTTAGATAATAAAATCATTAATGTAAAGAAAATGACATTTATACATATTTCATTCAAGCTAATGAAAATAAAATTTTCAAAGGAAGATTTAAATTGTATTTGTATATTTACTAATCAATTCTGTGTTTAATATTCACTTGCATGTTTTGATGTTATACCTAAAAATGTGAGAAGCATTTGAAGTCAAGGGAACAATTTTATAAAAACATAGAACATATTCAACTTCTGGCCAAGATGGAGGCGTAGGAAGACACACTGTGCCTCCTCACACAACCAAAAGAAGGACAACAATTTAAAAACAAAAAACAAGCAGAACTGACAGAAAATCTAACTGTATGGAAGTTTGACAAAGGAGTTAAAAGGTTAACTCCTTTTAACCAAGGAGTTAAAGAAGACTCATTCATTCAGACCTGTAGGAGGGGTGGAGATGGGCAGCCGTACGGAAAGGACTCATGGCAAGGTGGCAGTAAGCAGACCCAGCGAGGCAGCAGATTGTGGACTGGGTGGTTGCGTGCAGATAAACTGGGAGAAACAACTGGGGAGCAGGATGGACTGCACAACTCAGAGCCCCAGCGAGGGGAAATAAAGCCTCAAACCACTGATTGAAAACACTTGTGGGGATTAAGGCAGTGGGAGAAACTCCCAGCCTCACAGGGGAGTTTGTTGGAGAGACCCACAGAGTCCTAGCATATACACAAACCCACCCACCTGGGAATCAGCACCAGAGGGGCCCCCTTTGCTTGTGGGAAGCAGGGGAAGTGACTGACATCCGGCAGAGAGTGGAGCAAGTGCAATTGTTCCCTCTCGGACCCCTTCCCCACATACAGCAGCACAACACAGCAGTGTCGGTTGCCCTGCCCTGGTGAACACCTGAGGATCTTCCCCTTACTAAGTAACAGGTGCACTGAGACCAAAAAAAAAAAAAAAAAAAAAAAAAAAAAAAAAAAAAAAAAAAAAAAAAAAAAAAAAAAAAAAAAAAAAAAAAAAAAAAAAAAAAAAAAAAAAAAAAAAAAAAAGGCCCAAATGAAAGAACAGATCAAAGCTCCAGAAAAAATACAACTAAGAGATAGCCAATCTATCAGATGCACAGTTCAAAACACTGGTAATCAGGATGCTCACAGAATTGCTTGAATTTAGTCCCAAATTAGATGAAAAAATGAAGGCTATGCTATGCTATGCTAATGAAGTGAAATAAAGGAAAATATACAGGGAACCAATAGTGATGGGAAGGAAAGTGGGACTCAAATCAATGGAGTGGACCAGAAGGAAGAAAGAAACATCCAACCAGAAAAGAATGAAGAAACAAGAATTCAAAAAAATGAGGAGAGGCTTAGGAATCTCCAGGAAATCTTTAAATGTCCCAGCATTCAAATTATAGGGGTATCAGAAGGAGAAGAGGAAGAGCAACAAGTGGAAAACTTATTTGAACAAATAATAAAGGAGAACTTCCCCAATCTGGCAAAGGAAATAGACTTCCAGAAAGTCCAGGAAGCTCAGAGAGTCCCAAAGAAGTTGGACCCAAGGAGGAACACACCAAGGCACATCATCATTACATTAGCCAAGATTAAAATGAAGGAGAGGATCCTAGAAGCAGCAAGAGGAAAGGAGACAGTCACCTACAAAGGAGTTCCCATCAGACTGTCAGCTAATTTCTGAAAAGAGACCTTACAGGCAAGAAGGGGCTGGAAAGAAGTATTCCAAGCCGTGAAAGGCAAGGACCTACATCCAAGATCGCTCTATCCAGCAAAGCTTTCATTTAGAATGGAAGGGCAGATAAAGTGCTTCTCAGATAAGGTCAAGTTAAAGGAGTTCATCATCACCAAGCCCTTATTATATGAAATGTTAAAGGGCTTTATCTAAGAAAAACAATATAAAAAATATGAACAGTGAAAGAACAACAAACTCACAGCTATTAACAACTGAACCTAAAACAAAAACAAAAACAAACTAAGCAAACACTAGAACAGGAACAGAACCACAGAAATGGAGATCATGTGGAGGGTTATCAACAGGGGAGGGGGAGGAGGAAAGAGGGGGAAAATGTACAGAGAATAAGTAGCATAGATGGTAGGTACAAAATAGAAAGGGGGAGGGTAAGAATAGTATAGGAAATGTAGAAGCCAAAGAACTTATAAGTATGACCCATGGACATGAACTAAAGTGGGGGAATGTGGGTGGGAGGGGTTGTGCAGGGTGGAGGGGAGTGAAGGAGGGAAAATGAGACAACTGTAATAGCATAATCAATAAAATATATTTTTAAAAACCATAGAACATAAACAAAGGGAATAAAATGTTATTTATATACATACAAAACCATAGATATTATATTTTAGATCAAGATATGATAAAATAATGATACTGGCTTATAAAATCCTATTTTCTATCACAATGATATCCAAGCATTGACTTATGAGACCCTCTTGGTAGTTTGTACATGAAATGTTTCTATTTAGTAAATAAAAATTAATACATTTTTTCCAGAAATACATCATTATTATCATCAAGATGAGCTACTTTTTGTACAGAGTGGGGAAATGTGAAGAATTTTATACTCTGAGTAAGTGGTCCACAGATTTAAAAAGGTTAAGAGCCAGTAACAGTTAAATTGATTATGCAACCGTAATGTGGACACACCTTGGAATTTCTTGATTATTGTCAGAAACTTATAAGCACATGATTTTTTATTTAAAGAAAAGCAGAGCCTGATTTTATTAATCACCAATCCAAAGGAGCATTTATGCTGAAATGAGTGAATTTGAGAGCTCCATGAATGTGTTAAATTGACAGAGAAGAGCATCTGGCCCAGTGTATAAGGTTGAGTTTATAATTATCAAGTCAAAGATTTGATTTATATTCAAATCTTTTGTTGATAGTGTGAAATTGAAGCTTATCCAGACCACATAATATTAAAGGTGTGGAAAAGAAAGCAATCATTACAGTAAAATGAGCAAAGGAGAAAAGCTGTACAAACATGCTTTTTGGTGATTTTGCTTACAGAGAAAGACAAAGAACCAAACTAAGTCAATAAAATAAGATAAAGGGGAAAAAAATAAAAGCAAGTTTCCTTGATTTGTTTTCAGAAAACTGACAACTGTTAAGAACAAAGCCAAAAATCAAACTAAGTACAAAATCACTGATGAAAACTGTTTGAAAACTGTAAGTAAAGTAAGTAAAGAAAAATAAGGTCATTCTTTTAAGAACTAGAAGAAAAATCAATGCTAGTTTTTTTTTTGTATTCCAACGCAATTTGATTCACATCAAAATGTGAGTTGCTCTCTCTAAGACATTAGTAAGTCTTACAGAAAAAGATGGTAGTCTTAAGGCACATCTAAGCTGTCTCTTTTCTTAATTATTATAGTTCCACTTTATGATATATTCAGCTGCCTTTATTTATAAAAAATATAACTATCTGGTTGGTGACTTTTGTAGGGGCTATTATAAAAATATTTTATTAATAGAAAGAAATAAACTATCTTACCACTTGGCCTAATTTTTAAGCATCTTGTAACATTTGAATTCTATTCCTGCCTCCTGTCTTCCCTTACCTGCCTGCATCCACTCATTTTATTTTATGTTTTGACACATTTGCAACAGTGAAGAGGCGACTAGATCAGGAGACAGATGGTCCGAAGTCTACCCTTCAGTTTTCTTATCTGTAAAAATGATGTCTAAGATCTTGTCTATTACTAACACTTTATACTCTATATACAAATTTTATATGAAAATTTAATGTATTTAGGAGAAATACTTCCAAATAAGGATCTCTTTTGATGCTAAAATACTTGCATGAAATTTTGTATTTAATCTTCATTGTATATTTTTCCTATTACCATTTAGACCCCTTATACTCCTCTCCCACAGCCGTCTGCTTCAAATCTTTTATCGCTAAGTTGAAAGTTCCTCATTATGTAATTTCACCTATGTACATATATTTTGTGGGAAAAGTAGCAATTGCAGTATTTAAAAAATGCCAAAAAGGATGTATTGACATACAAATTAATTGGAGATTGGAAGACTATAAATAAAGGCTAGCTGTACATAATGAAAGCCATTCCCCCCAATAAGTTTTTTTTTGTTATTTGTTTAGCAAAAAGTATATTCCCTTTCATTCTCTTTTTTTTAATAGATGCTAGTAGGGTTGGCCTCCTTATTAGTGAGTTGGGGCTTTTTATAAGGAAAATATTCTAAAATATAAAAAATCCTTATTAAAAATTAGTGATGAACTGTATATGTATTGCTGTTGCCTACATACCAAGTTTGGTCAAAGGATAATTCAGTAAAAATGCTTATAAACTCATGCCGCATGACTCATTAAGGGGCCACGATGAACTTAAATCATACACACCTGCTGAAACAGAAACATGATCTGGATCCACGGCTGAGGTTCTGGGCTGATGAGAATGAAGCTGGACTTACTGTACAGGCAGTAATGGCCCTTCAGAGAGCAGGTGAAGAACAACTTGGCTACACAGCTTCTAACAGAGTCTAGAAACAAATACACATAGTGTTGAACATTCGATTCTTCTCCGAGTTACACTTTATATTTCAACACACACACACTTTTAGAAGTACATTCCTCAGTTTTCAATCTGTCAGCTAATACCTCCAAACAACTGTGTGTTTGGGAGTAGCTCCATTTCACAGAATGTAGATTTAAATGAAGATGTTTTTTAAAAAGTTGTTTATGCTTTTTTTTTTTTGTAATTGACGATGCATGAGGAATCTCCAAGGAAACTCACATGGAAGAGAGAAATCTCTCTCCAATCAAACTGGAGATACTGTGTCATTTTTTTCTGGTTGAGCACCTGGAAATAATAATCTGGGAAGAATAAGCAAATGGATGGGGGAAACCCAGGTGTCTTTTAGGTGGCGGATGGTATGTTACAAACCAGGGACACTGATCGCTTGTGCAGGGGCCGCACAGACAGCTTCCAGAATAACTCAGACCAGAGGTGTAGCTTCCTGTGGACCTGGTCTGATTGGAAAAGTTTATTTCATCTTGAAGAGCTTCAGTAGGGAAGCTTTAACAAGATCATCCTTTAGGGCCAAATAAGTAGGGGAGGGTGGTGGTGAAGTAGAGGAGAAGTGGTGAGAAGTTCTATGTAGGAGGAGCCATTTAATCTTTAAGTCCTACAGGATGGGCATTATTATCTCTAGTTTTAAAGATGAAGAAACTTAGCCCTTTTGAGGGTCACCTTAGTGAACCACTCTGACTGCCTCACTCAGCACTGTGACCTTGGTACATGACACACAATACATGCTCCACAGAGAATATCGGGATGAATGCATGATGCTCAGGGATCCAGGAGATGCTGCTGAAGGCTGCCTAATCTGTGGCAGAGGCAGGACGGGAACTCAGCCAAGCTGATGCCACGTTGGAATGCTTTAGGCATTACCATACTGGGGATCTTAGAATCTGTAGTCCTATCAACAGTTCCTGGGGTAGTTCTTGTTTTGGAATTAATATGACATTTTACATGAAACATTTTGAAGATTAATAGATTCAGTGTGCCCTACTATTAAAAATGGAAGTGGATCAGAGTTTATGAAAAGTGTATAGGGACCCTAATAAGGAGAAAGAGTCAGTCCCTGTTTGTGTGTATTAGGGGTCAGGTGTGAAGGCAAAACAGGTGTTTTAGGAAGAGTCTGGAAGCTTTCAAGTAGAGTGGCTAATGAAATCTTAATAATATTGACAATTTTTTTGTGATTCTGAAATGTTGGTATGAAAGACAGCTAATTTTCAGGAAGTTAATTATTTTGGGGAATTAAACAAATGTTGGGTTGATAGCATTTGATATCAAGCATTTGATATCCTTGTTTAAAACAAGAAATTATTCCTGCATTCCGGGTATGAATGGATCACGAGATGTAAAGAGAATTTGAAGGTTCAGTGGAAAAGACCAGGAAGCCTGGCTCTGAGAAATAAAGAAAAGAAGGAAGAAAAGGAAGGAAGGAAGGAAGGAAGGAAGGAAGGAAGGAAGGAAGGAAGGACGGACATTTGCTTTAAAATAGAATGCAGCATAGTATCAGCTTAAAAATGCCCTATCAGAAATTGTTTGACAAGGGTAATGAAAAATATATTTTGACACTGATGCTCTGAAAAATGGAATTTAAATTATTCTATACTAGAGAAATAAGAAACCAAGTATATCATAAGGGCAACCCAAAAATGATATTTGAAATAAACCTAATGTATTGTAGACATTGAAACAGCAACATGTTTTGCTTTAGTAGAAAGTTTCAAAGCAAAAGTTCTTTTCTAAGAACCCAATGCAGTGGTATGTCAGTTGCAAGCTGGACTTCAGGCCTCTGCCATGAAAAAAAGGTTTTGTCTATTTCCCTCACTGAATTCTTACTGATCATTCATGTTTTCTTTTGAAGATGAACATTGCTTTGATTTATTTACTCACCCTGGTCTACCAGTTTTCTATACACAAACCATAGGGGTCCCAGATCACATTAAATTGCCAAGCGGGTGGAGGAGAGACCTTTAACTTAGAAGCATACACACTGGCTGGAAAAATAAATCCACTCTGTGATAGAAGGTTTCTGTTAATACTTTTAGTAAAGCTGACCTGTATCAATATTTTTCTTCTCATTTTTTTCCAGAGCTTTCCTGGCTTGAAAAGTTTCCCCTATGGTATTAGCATTTAGTTGTTACTTTTTCTCTGTAATTTTATCCCTCCTGTTCATTTAATGGTAGTGAATGGTAAGCAGCAATAAATGGTTGTTGAATAAATGAATGAATGTCAGACACTGCATGAGAGCAAGCAGGGCCATGATGTGGAGCCTACTTGTAAGAAGCTTATAGCCCAATAGGAGAAATGTCTATAAACAGCATTGTTTATGAACATCAAGAAATAACATTTGTAAAAAATGGTTTTAGGTCCATGAGATAATGCGGGGCACACTATAATGACCACTCAGAGAAATGAGCAGCTTGTTCTGTTGGGAAGGAGATATCTAAGGTGAACCCTAAAGGATGACCATGATTTTGAACTTAGAAAAAGTGTGAGGAAGACAAGCATTTTTAGGGTAGGGAACACCCTAAAAATATCACACAAAGCATGAGTGTTCAGGGTAATTCCAGGTAGTAAATTTAGTACTACCTGGAAATATGGGTTATTAAGATTCGGTTTACTCATACAATTGATACCCAAAGGTTTTTTTTTTTTTTCCTAGACTTATGCGAAGTGAAAGAAGATCAGATGGGAGAACAATCATTGACACTATATACATAAAATTATTTTAAGTCCATGAAATAATGGAGTTTTGGGAGGAAAACTACAGAGGTAAGAGTACATTTCATTAACATGACTTAAGACTATCGATGTTGACTTTGATCACCTGGCTAAGGTAATGTTTATCTGTTTCTCCACCGTAAACTTACTCTGCCCCCCCAACTTTGCACAGTGTACAAGTCACCATGTACAGCCCACACGTAAGGAGTGGGGCGTTGACTTCACCTCCTTTAGGGCAGAATAGCTACATAAATAATGTGGAATTCTTCTGCACAGATTTGTCTCTTCCTCCTCCAGTTATTTCATTCAAATTATTTAGTCAACTATCCTATCAGTATGCATATTTACGGATATTTATTACAAAATTCAACACTATTTCATTTCTTTCTTTTTGCTCTCATTGTTCTGGCTTTGGTCATCAGTGGTTCCTTCAGCGGGCTCCCGTCCATTTGATGTGCCCCCATCATTGTGTGTGGGGGGTTGGTTTTTTTTTTTTTTTTTGAGTACTTATTTACTTTTTCCTGGATTTAAAATGATCCTGGCTCATCTTGCATGTTTCCTGACTCTGTCTTAGAATCAGCTGTTTCTCTGAGGAGTTCCAGTTCCTTCTATTGGAGAATGGCACTGGACACCAAGATCTGGGTGCTAGGTATGCCTGCTGCTGCTGGACTGTCATTGCTCCTTGGCCCTCTCAGCTAACAGAGCCAGGAACTCATCTGTGTACGCTAATACTTGTACGGGCACATTTTTCTATATGCAACTATCTGTTGCATAGTTCATACTGATGAACTATAAACAGAGTTCATACTGATGACTTTACTTCTAATTCTTTACCATGTGGGTAGTTTTAGCCTTGCTTATCTGTAAATCCCACATCAACAGTGAGAAGCCCGGCTCCCTTTCTGTTAGTATTTTTATCTCTGTGCACTATAGACTGCAGAGTCTCTCTTCCTCTACCTCTCTATCTTTGGCCCCTTCCTACCCTCCCTTTCTGTCTCCTCCTCTTCCCTTTCTCTGCCATCTCTCTCCTCTCTTTCTTAAAAGTCTTTGTGTATTTAGCATCTGCCATAGTGGTGCTTGGCATAGAGAGGCTTCCTTTGAAACATAATAATAATATTTTATTACACTCTTCCTGGTTCCTTCTGGAATGACAAAGATAAAAACAGTAGGATACTCTCATGAAAATAATAATATACTATTAACTTGGATTTTGAAATTTTATTTCATTTTGGTCTATATACTCCACATGGTCATATCTAGCATGAAAGATACAGCTATTTATTAATGTGAACATTCTTTTTTAGTTTCGACACCTGCATTTTAGTTGTATTCCAGATGCCAATTATGTTGTGATCTTGGTAAAAACAACAATAACAACAACAAAAAACTTTCTCTATTGTTTCATGGTTGTAAAATGCTAAAAGAAACCAAAACATTAGGAATGTTGAGAGTATGCCAATTAACATCTTGGGAAACATTCTAAAATTAGAAAAAATTTTAAATCATGAGGTTTCAGAAAGGTGTTATAATTTTATAATAATATGTTAAAACTCTAGTGAAAATTCTTAATTAAGCAAAATCATAGTCAAAAACAAAAATAAGATTTTGGTTTAAATATATGTGTGAATTACTTAAAATATTAGAGAAAGTTAATGTGTGGAATAACTAATATTGGTGTTCATTTTTATACCCATCACTCTGTTAGGAGTTTTATAGAATTATCATTTCATCCTTATAGTTATCTATTATTATCTCTATTTTCAATTAAAAGGTTAAATGGTCAGAGAGTTCAGCGACTTAATGGAAGTAAGATGCAGAACCAGAATTTGGACTCAAGTTCATCAAAATGCAAGACCTGTGTTTTTTCACAAAGCGATACTACCTCCTTCACAGTCACATTGTCTAACATACTTGAACGTGCCTGTAATTTCTGTGAGGACAGGATGGACAATCCAAAATAAATTGTCTATCTTTAACAAGACCACATAAGTTGTTCAGCCCTAGAAATATAACCCAAGGCATTAATTTTTATGTAATTACTATATAGTCAGCAAAATTTACTAACCTGGTAATAGGACAAATCTTTTTTGTGCTTAAAGAGCCATAGCAAATCTATAAAGAGAAGCTCTTTATAGGCCTTCATACAATGGGGATAAGTGGCTCCTTTTATCCTTAAATATGGCAGGAGAAAGTAGGGGAGGGTTTGGAGCTCAGAAGAAATAACCAAAATGAGTAGGCTCAGAGTGCCTTCAAGGTGAAGAAAGCTGTGGAATTAGGTAAAGGGAGGGCTGTGGTGTTAACTTTCAGGGCCTGTGAAGTTCTGCTATCAGTTGATAACTGCATATATTTTTCTACTTATTTACATAGGATCTGAGAAATACACCATTCTTCTTGGGAGCCGAGACACATAACTCATCTCACAGGGCAGTCAGTTATATATAATCTATGCTATCAAACACTTTTTATTTAGAGATCAGTGACTTTCAAGAATAAAAATAGAATATGGCTTTGGTTTTTTTTATAGCTAGTAGAAATATCAAAGAGTTTGCTTTATTTTTTGAAAGAAGGAATGTGAGCTCTTGTTTTGAATTATTCACCAAACTGACACTGTGAAAGTCCTCCTGCTAAATAAGGGTCACATAAATGCATCGGGCTTGATTCCTAGGTTTTTCAACTAAGCTGTTCTCATCCAAACTGAATTTCAGTTCAAACAGGAATGTGTTGCTGAAAGTGCTAGATTGAAGGTATTCACACACTGAACATGTAAAGAAGCAACAAATTCAGAGAAGGCGTTTGGAGGATTTAGCAGGAAGGGAGCTAATTTTATGACTCTTTACTTTGTTTGTAGGTGTAGGTGTAACAAATTATGCTGAACCCTCATGAAGCAGGTCTTGCTCTCCCTGTTTTATTGAGTAGGAAATCTCAGTATCAAACTTCCAGGGAGCAAATGGGCTGGAATTTGGATCCAGGTTCCATAGCTCATTCTCCTTCAAATGGATCAGAAAATGAAGGTTATCAAAGTACCTCAGAAAGGAAGTATGGTTCACTGGAAACATCCTTGGCTCAGGCATCAGACACCCAGGGCTGGACTGGGTAGACTCTTATCTTTTCTCTTGGTCCTCTTGCTTCTTATCTGTGATATGGGGTGGGCTAAAAGCTGGCCTAGGATGTACTTTTTAAAATTTTACATTTTTATTTGCTTATTATCTTTTTCTCTTTAGATTGTAAGCTGCGAGAGAGTAAGGATTTTTTTTTTTTTTACTGTGGTTAAAATAAATATAACATGAAATTTATCATTTAGCCATTTTTAGGTATACAGTTCAGTGGTATTAAATACATTCAAATTGTTATACAATCATCATCACTATCCATCTCCAAAACTTTTTCATCATCCCCAACTCAAACTCTGTACACATTAAATTATAACTCTCAAATTCCCTCTTCCCCCAGCCCCTGGCCACTGCCAATCTATTTTCTGTCAATGAATTTGAACACTCGTTAAATACCTCAGATCAGTGGAATCATACAATATTTAATTTTGAGTGTTTGGCTTATTTCACTCAGCATAGTGTCTTTAAGGTTCATTTATATTGTAGGATATATCAGAACCTCATTCCTCTTTGAGGCTGAGTAATTTCCATTGTGTGTGTACACTACACTTTGCTTGCCCATCCCTCCGTCTGTCACAGACATTTCTGCTGTTTCTACCTTGGGCTCTCGTGAATAATGCCACTATGAACATAGGTGTGCAAATAGCTCTTTTAGTTTCTGACTTCAGTTTTTTGGGGTATATTCTCAGAAGTGGGATTGCCAGATCATATTCTACAGTTAATGTTTTTGAGGAACTGCCACACTAGAATGAACTTTGTAGTTCTGAAATTCTGTGATTTGATGAGGGGCTATCGAGGCACACAAAGAAATGTGTCTGTGATGACTGCTCAAAGCAGGGCTGGGGTTTGCCCAGGGCTCCCAGGACTTGCTCCCAGCACTCCATAGGGACAGATAGCAGCGGGGTCTGTTAGCGTAGATTTCCTCCTTCTGCTCCACACTAGCCAGACCGCAACCACTGAAGCCATTTCTTCCATCTTCCATTTAATTCTTCTTTCATGTGTTTCAAAGACATGGAATTTAAAATACTGACCCAGAATGAATAAATAACACTGCCACTTAACTGTATAAATATCCTAAATTAGATAGAAAAAAAGTAGGAGGAAATGAAACCAGTAATTTGTCTGATGATCTCTTTTCCAAAGTAGGTAAAATAAAACAGGTTTTTGAAGTCAACTGTAAGTCACAATTTGGGGACAAATGTAGAACAAGCTTACCACTCTAAAATACTTTTTTTTCCTTTAAAATATTTTATTACTGGTAAAACACATTAGGAGTAAAACACTTTTGATTTTGCCTGAAAAATGGAGGAAGGCATCACAAGCCAGTGTGAACCACTTACTAAGTTTTAATTCTACATGAATCGCAAAACATATTTTTGTCTTAGACTAGAATTGTATGGTCATTCTTGAATTGAAGTTTAGGAGTTTTAAAAAAATTATCTCATTAAGTTTGATGTAGGAAACAAAAGAAAAGAAATTCCAAGGTAAAAAAAAATTAGATTGTCAAAAGCAAAGATGATTTTCTGAAACAACTGTTTGAAATCATATCAAACAAGTCTTCAAGAGTAGACATTGCTTTAATCATCTCGATATTTCCAGGGCTAGGTTCTGCTATAGGTTCCCAGAAATGTGAGTTGTTGAATCAATGTGTGCTTAAGGAAAAACTACCAAATTTCTCATTTGATGAATCAATTAGAGCCGGAGGGCAATGAGAAAAAAGACTGTCTTGTTTTCACTAAGTACTATTTAAGACATTATTGGTTGAGAAATACACCATCCCTCCTGAGCAGCCGGTTGGCCCCTGGCCATATCACACGCACATGTGTGCAACATCCTCACCCCGGGCAAAAGCACTGTGCTCCTTTTCCCATTCATGGCAAAAATTTCAGGCAGTTGATAAACAAGTGTGCAGATGCTTTTGTTTTGAACCATCAGGAAATGACATCAAGTTATTTTACAAGTGATTACTTTAATAATGCAAATAAAATTCTGAAAAGCAGAGGGAAATTTGGTAATTGTATATTCAGAAATGTGCAAACCATAGGTGTACCATGTCTTATTATTTGGAAAAACAAGTCAAAATTATGTATTGGTGTACGAACGCATATATGAGGTCTGTTTGGAAAAAGTCCAGTCATTGTTAATATAACAAGAATGATTTGCATGACATCAATTTAACCTGACACTCAAGGAGAGTGGGCTGGAAGACGCATGTGTGAACAATGATAACTTCACTGTACTAGTCAGTGGGGGCAGTAGGTGCCATTGAGTGAGCCTGTGTTCCATGTGGTTGTCACATTCAAAATAACTGAGAGAGTAAATCAACAAATCTGCATCAATTTTGCATTAAGCTTGAATATTCTACCATGGAAACTATTCAGATGCTTCAGAAAGCTGCAGCTATGGGCAACTGATGATTGGCAACTCATCATGACAACATGCTCGCTCATGCAGCATGTTGGATAGCTTGGCTGGATACCTTCTGGACAGACCTTGTATTTATATAAGAATGTGGGGAAAAGGTCTGTATGGCTGTAGGTCAACCATTATTCTGGGTTGAGAAGTGAGACTGGGCGTGGGGAGCAGGCACTTTTTATTTCAGATATCTCTGCATTATTGTAATTCTCTCCTTATGGGATTAAATTCATATGTTACATGTATAACCTAAAAAGAATAAATTAAGCATAATGAAAAAGTTGATATTTAAATAATATCTCACTAACTTACCTTACCTGTAATTGAGGCTAATATTTAAAAAGTTTCAAATATATTTTTCTCCTTTTGCCTTCCTGAATTCACCACTTTTGCCCTAATCCACTTGAACCTCCATCTACTTCACAGTCAGGTGGGCAGGTGGTGGTGGGCTGGACATTAGGTAGTTTAGGAGTACAAGGAGAAGGACCAAGGTAAGATAGAATCCAAATACCAGGGTTGGATTATGCAGCATGAAATAGCCTTGCAAGGAAAGCTTTTGCCTTGAGGAAGGATAGTCCAAATTTCTTTACCTCCCTTTAGTCTATCAACCCCTGAGCATGGAGGGCTTAACATTATAGACCTGTGGTGTAGAAAGGTAGGCAGCCAGGTCAGTTCTAAGGTTGGGAGAGAGAAGAGTGTAACACAGGAGAAGTAAAAGAGAAAACTTTTTGGTTCTGGTAGGGGTGACTGTAAAGAGAAGGAAAGAGACAAGTGTGAAGCCATTAGAAATGGGTCCTGACTTCCCCAACTTTGGACTTGGGGAAGGGGAGCACATTTGATAAGTTATAATAACACCGAGAGCGATGTGACCCTTAGGAAGGAGATCCATTCCCAGGTGGCTCACAGTACCAGCCCAGAGCAGCTGACAGTCAACAGCACAGATTGCAGAGCCAGGCAAGGGGAGGCCCGAGGTTCAGCTCTCATGAGTCACCCTTGCCTCAGTTATGGAGAGGAGAGGAGGAAGGATTTGAGGTACTTGCTGGACAGCTATTCACAGAAATCAGCATGGGGGTGAAAAAATATCTGCACAATGAACTGCAGAGAGAAGAGTCTGAGCTGGTCCCAGAGGGGGCCACAGTGGGTGCTGAGGTGAAGTCAGGTTAGCCAGCTAGAGCTATGGTCTTGCCACATGCGCAGTGCTTGGATGGTAAATTACAGCATCCTGGACTTCAGCTGGAAGAGGATGGTCACGCAGCAAAGGACATTATCCATTAGGTAAGAAGACACTCCCTCCTTGTCCCCACCCCTAGGCGCAATGCTCTTCTACCAACACAAGGAATCAGAACCCACTTTCTTATGGCCCCAGATGCCACCTTCGGTAAATAAAGCATGAGAGAGGGTAAAAGAAAACATTTTCATCCAAATGAGAAATTGTTTCTTAAACATACTACACGAATGATCAGTTGGTATCAAATTTAAACCGGGACTCACAATTTCTCCCCTCACAACCCTGTGATTGGTTGCTTATGATTAGTTCTAGACAAAATAATGGTTCATTTCTCTGCATATCTGATTTGTCATGTAAAATTTTATAATCTTACAATAGGAAAAAAGTAATGATAGAGAATAAAATTTCAGTGAATAAGAAGGCTCAGCTGGAGAAATAAATCTTGCCCTAATGAAAAGTTAGTCTTAATAAGAGTCAGGTAGTCAAGGGCAGAGGTGTGGAGTGAGCTGAGAAAGAGCGCCAGACATTTTGCACGTGAGGCTGACACGGAGTCACACGCAGTGAAATGCAGTGTCTCTTGGTGCATCTGTGATTGGTTGTATATTTCTTATGTTAATATTGTTCAGAATTGTACCAGCTTGTGGGTTTATGTTGCTATTGAAGAGTGAGATTTGCCCATGAACCTCCAGCTAATGGAAAATCTTGGTTGCTTCCCTGGCACAGAGACCAAAAACCCCTCCCCTCAGAAGCCATTGTAGGGCCAATGGCTCTGACGCTGCCTCCAGAGTCCAGTGTGCTCCAAGGTGGTGGCTAAGCGCACACACAAGCTGGTGGCTAAGCCCACACACTCTAGAGCTAGACTGTCCTATGTACTAGCTTTATGTCCTTGGGCAAGTTACACAAACTGTGCCTTAATTGGGAATAGTAACAGCATCTATTTCTGAAGGTTGATTTGACTCACCAAGCCTCTTGGCTTGCCTGCAGCTTGAGACTTCCAGTGCTAAACCTGGGTAAGTCCCAGGCAAACCAGGAGGAATTGGAATTGGTCACTTCCATTAATGTAAATGTTAAGATGTGAGCTTCCCTGTCAGAAGTGTGCTCACACAGAGTAAGCACTTGGTAGTGTTTGTTACCATTATCATGGTCTCTGTTACAACTTCTACTATTGTATGTGGAAAAAGGAGTGACCCCTCAGCCTGGTGAAAGCACTTGAATATTGCCACAGTACTGTTTTAACTACGGAAAGGGGGCTATATAACAACCGTTGGAATCTCTAGGCCTTTGAGTGTCCTGAAATCTTCACCTAATTGTTTATTTTATTATAAAAAGAGGTTAATATGGAGATGACCCTGAAGTGCAGGCTGAAATAGAATTCTTTACCATGGAAATAAGTTTCTCTGGGGACATAGAAGAAGATGTAGTGAGAAAGATCTAGTAACAGTGCTTGAAGACATCCACTTGGTCTCTCTGAAATCCTCCCAAGTCCTCACGCTCCAGCCAGGAGCAAGTGAAACTTTTATGTTAATGTTATTTTGAGGCTCAAAAGCACAGAAATATGTTGAGAACACCACCAGGAAGCTCTAAGGAAAGGCTTGACATTTTGCTGTATTCAAAGTATTCTAAGTGAGAAGAGGACTTTCTTGCAGCAGAATAGGGAAAAAACAGCTAACATTAACTGATTGGTTTTTATATGTTGGGCATTATTCTAAGATATTTATGTATGTATTGCCACTTAATGCACACAACAATCCTGTGATATACATACTTCTAGTTTAGAGGGAGAAGTTGAGGCTCAAAGATGGCAATTTATAATGCTTAGGTTAAACAGCAATTAATAACAGTTGAAGTCAAAGAGGGATTTAATTTATATCCAGGCATTTTAATTAAGGAGATCCTATTATAAATTGTGTATCACTTTTATTTACACATTATTTAGAGAATTGTTGATAGTTTTGGTTTTGAATGAGATTTTGATCTTTATAGTACAATTGGATGAGTTATGTGGTACATTCCCACTCATGCTCAAACCTCTCTGGAAGGAAGCCTGTGTGATTGACCCATGAAATCTCAGCTCAAGGTATTAACTATTCCCCCGTGAGAACCACCTGAACTGGTAGCATAGCATCAGGGAAATAAGTCAAGGAAACAAATTGCTTCTGTCAAGTTACCTTTGGAAACTAGAAAGTCTATAGTAGAAACAAACGTCATAATTATAGAAATATTTTTATATAAATTAATGTTACACATGACAGAGGTCCATACATCTTTGAAAGCCTTAGTTTTATTTATTGCATCTTTCAAGTTGTATTCAAGTGTAACTTGCTTCATTCTTAGGTAACCTAAAGTCCAGGGATAATGGCATTAGTCATCATAATTAACACGAAAGAGAGTCAACTTTTTTACTCATTCTCGTTAATTATTTCTACCTTCATTTTCTTATTTCTACCTCTCTAGGCAGAAATTATTTCATAAAATAGAGTAGCAATGTTATTCAGCTTCTAAAACCTCAACTTTCTAATTGTAAATTTGAAATAGCTGGTTATATATTTTGTCCCATAGAAGAAGACAGAAAGGCGTATTGAAGAACTAACATGAAAGTCAATAGAGTTGAATTATCCCTACCTCAATTGTCTGTTTCCCAATGGTCCATGCAGTAGCATGAACTTTGGGGTAAGAATACAACCAACATTCATTCAACAGTGGGCAGGAATGGCCTATTGCCCCCAGAAATTCTGGCATCTCAAATATTTGCCTTGTGTGAAAAATCTGATTCCAGGGTCCAGTTAAAGTCATAAAGTCCCAGAGCTGGAAGGGACATTGAGTGGCAGGCTCTCTCTTACAAGACAGGATTGCAATGGAATCAGCTCAGAAAGCTATTTTTTTTTTAATCTTGAGATTCAAACACACTTGAAAGCACAGCAAACATCACAATTTAGTTTTTCCCATGTATTTAGGTCATGATGGCTTCATTGTAAAATTCAGTAAAGCTCTGGAGAGATAGATCAGTTGGTTAGAGCATTGTCCAGATATTCCAAGATTGTTGATTCAATCCCCGGCCAGGGCACATATGACAATCAACCAATGAATGCATCAAGAAGTGGAACAACAAAAATCAATGTCTCTCTGTCTCTCTCTGTCTTTGTCTCTCTCTTCCTCTTTCTCTCTTTAAAATCAATAAATAAAAATTAAAAATAAAATTAAATAAAATATTTCTACTTTGACAAGGCCTCTATTGTCATTTTTTTGTTTGTTTGTTTCACTGAAAGCCCTCTGTTGTGAAGGGGAATCTGAGAATCAGAGAGCCAAGATGGGAGGTACTGATGACCCAGAGCCTGTCTGAAAATGGCTAAGATATTTAAAACCTATCTATATATTGTGATAGCTTCTTGCTCAAAGGAAATCTGATAGCAGAAAACCATTGGGCTGGTGCCTCCAGGAGAGGACCTTTTACATTCATGAGTTCACAGTCATCTGAGCCACCACACTGTGTCTGGTATTGTTCTGTATGAAAATACTCTACAAGGAAACACTTCATTATTATTAAGTCCTGGGCTGGTCTCTTGGGTTGAAAGAAGTGGCAGCAAAAGAACAGGTGAGATAGATGATAAGGAGTCTTTCCTAGGATTTGGATGGCAAAAACTCAAGAAGTAGCTAATGTGCTAGGTTTCCATAAATGCTTATGAGGAACCTGAAGTGGCCACATGCTCCAAGTACAAATACCACAGAGCTTGCCATTGCCTATGACAGAGCTAGCCACCTATCAAGAGCAGCAATCTTCTATGGCAGGCTATGACTGAGCCATCCCTAGAACCAAGGGAAGCAGACCTGGTGGTTACCCAGGACCTTTGTCACCACTAATGTTACTGGGCTGGGATGAACAGAGATAGAGATACATGAACAGTAAACCATCAGTCCTTACTTTCTCCCCACTGGTGGGACCCACCCATGTCTTCATTGGAATGGAAGCTGGCTCTGAATCCTGTGTAGCTGCTGCCAGAGCCCTCCCCCTTGGAGACTGGCCCAGTTCTTGGATTTCCCTGTGTCTACTTGAATGGACTATGCTGGAAACGTGCCTTTGACACTCATTTGCTGCCAAGAACTGTATCTGTCTAAGAGCTCTGGTTGTCCTGGAAAAGTCGTCCTTTTAGATATGACTTCAGGCTTTGCCTGCAAGGCCACTTTTTACAGCCACGCAGCCTTTCCACTGCAATGGTCCTGGGGGTGTCATTCCCATAGGCCACCCCTTCCTGAGTAGCCAATGCAGAGTCCCTGCTCATCGAATGCATGCGAGCCACACTCCTTGGACACTGTGATTTGGAATTGCATGGATGTGCCCAGAGTAGGCTGGCATTGTACTCTAGTTAGTTTTTTCTCACCCATGACTTTTTACCCCTGTTCTCTGCTCTTATAATAATCTTTATGTCTCTCAACCTCCTGCATGCTTTGTCACTTAGGACTTTATGACTCAAGCAAACCTCGCTTAGCTAACTAAGTCTAGCCCCAGGAATGAAAGACAGAGGGAAAGAGAGACATTGGAGAAATCACATGTAGCTCTTGTTCTAATAGACAGAGACTGCAGATGGCCATAGAATCCCCCTGACCAGAGCCAAGAGCCTTACATATCATCGTAAATTTGCACTGATAGAGAACTGTACTTCTTGTGGTTCTCTCATGGCATGTGTGTGTTCAATGGTAATTAGGCAAGTAAATAATATAGGCAATAGAAATATGATTTTACTTTTTTTTTTTTTTTTTTACTATTTGTGGATTTAAATAAAATTAGCCTGTTCTTTAAGAACTGAGATTTTATCAACATTTTTCTGAGGACATCAGCTTTATCATCACAGGATGAGATCAGCTCTACCTACAGCACAGCAACTCGCAGTACAGATTCTGCTGCTTGACACCTGGGCATCAAATCTCGGGTCTACCATTGGTGTGCCAATTACGTAATCTGGGGCAAGTTTTGTCTTCTATGTCAGTTTCTGCATTTTAAGTTTAGGAATAATGATACTTTAATCAGGGCAAAGAATTTAAAATCAGGCCTAGCATGGAGTGCTTGCTGCAACTAGTCGCACAGAAAGGTTAATCCGTAATCGCACTACAATTGCGCTTATTTGTGGAGAACCTGCTGCTGACTAGTACGGAGTTTGTCACAGGATGTGCCGCCATATATTTTTATTATAAAATACATGAAACAAAATTTATCATTTTAACTATACAATTCAGTGGCATTAAGTACATTTATGACATTGTATTACCTCTATCTAGTTCCAGAACTTCTTAATTACTCCAAAGGGAAACCCCATACCCATTAAGCAGTTGCATCCCCCTCTCCCCGGCCCCTGATAATCACAAATCTGTATTTTGTTTCTATGGCTTTGCCTATTCTGAATATTTCATATAAATGGAGTCATATAATATGTAGTTTTTGTATCTGGCTTCTTTCATTTAGCATAATGTTTTCAAGGTTCATCCATATTGTGGCATGAATTGGTACTTCATTCCTTTTGATGACTGTATAATATTCCATTGTTGGATATGCTATATTTTGTTTATTTATTCTTTCATGAATGGGCATTTAATTTGTTTTCACCTTTTGGTTTTTGTGAACAGAGCTGCTGTGAACATTTATGTGTGTGTTATTGTTTGAACACTTGTTTTCAATTTTTTTGGTATATAACCTGGGAATGGAATTGCTGGGAGATAAGGTAATTCCATGTTTAACTTGTCGAGAAATGGTCATATACAATTATCTCCTTGTCCTTATAATGCCCAAATTTAAAAATAAAACCATCATATTAATCGTGAAGCAGATGTGCCTGAACAGTGACACCTGTGGTCCCTTCCCTGGTCCCCTGATGGCACAGACAGCTGAGCAGCAATCCTTGCAAAGAGTGCTCAAATCAGGGTCATGTCTAATTTGGTGACTGACTTCTTATGATTATAGAAAAGGCTTATTATGGTAACATTGTTCATATTTTTATGTTAAATTTAATGTCATTTCTAATATTTCCAGGAATTTAGCCAATATTCCCTCCAAAATGAGAATACAGAATACAAATCATGAAACTAATTTAAAATTGAACTTATCTTTGTGTGACTCTATTGACACTTTTATTTTGTCTGTAGGGAATCTTAGTTTACCACTAGAAGGAATGTACCTTCCAACTGCAGTGATTAGTCTGACTCAGTTCTAGAGAGGAACCTGAGCACTTATCCCATCACAGAACCTCCGGGGTTAGTTCGTTTGGAAAAAGTCGACTTTTCCTACCATGCACTTGTGATTTTCACCAAATAGAAGTTACATGTCCAAACAGTAAGAATACAAAGTAGTCAACATCAATACAATCAGAAATAAAGCTGGGATTTTTTAATAGAAGCTAGCATAATTTGTAGATGCAAAAGTAATTCTGGAATTTATATGAATTTTAAATCAAATGCATACATATGCATGCATGTGTATATATAAATATATATATATACATTTTGCACGATGCTGGTATAGTTGATGTCTGGCAACAATACAGAGTCACTTTGTGGTCACACTGAGTCAGTGGAAGCCCATGTGTTATAAATAAACATTTGGCTCTTCCAAGCAGAGATTTATCAAAAGTTGTGCAGAGGCAAACAAGGCAGGCAAGCCGTGATCCCCTGCAGGTACCATTCCATGTGCTACCAATTACTTTACAATTCTGCACAATGTATAACAGCAACCAGATTTAGGGCACAGAAAATTTTAGGACATTTCATTATTAAACTCCACTAAAATGGGTCTGTTTACATTTTTTCCCTCTGAGGAAAGAAGAACAAGTCTAAGATTTCTATATGTGAATCAACTACCTCATCACTCCCTGCAGTTGTCAGTTCTGAACTAATACTTTCTGGCCTAGCCACCAGCCAATAGCCTCCAGAGAGCACTCTTAGGAGTGTGATATGTATTTACCCAGAGGTTTGATTATGTCAGATAGGTTGGTGCAAGAGGCAGTGTCTTCCAAACAGTATATATCAACTGTCTCAAACTCTTTGAAACTCTTGCAAGAGGTAGCTTTTAGCAACTCCTAACCAAGCCTGGTTTTCCTAGGATGTCCACTGGGGATCTGTTGTAAGCTGATTTCACAATCATGTGTCTGACATTGAGAAACTAGGGAACATCTTGTTTCATTCACAACTGTTAAATGAAGTTTCACTGAATAAAAAGCAACTAATTTTGTGTAGCCAACATTGAGGATATACCATGAATTTGGAAACCAATTTTAGAACATAAGTCCGTTCTTAAGGGAAACCCAATACATGACCTACAAACATGACCAAAAGCGTCCAAGGAAGGTGTTTTCACATGCACCGTCCCCTCCGTCCTCTTAGAGCATGCCTTCTGAAAGATGTTACAGATTATTTCTCATTGATGCGGTTGCTGTAACAATATAGACACATGTTAAGCTTGAAGAAGTTGATTTCATTTCTTACCCTGCACCAGAGAAATGTCTAACATAATCATCATTATTAATAAATGTTTTGGAGATTTATCAAGTATGAGGTATTAGGCTGGGTACTGAAACTATAAAAAGGCTCATTGAAAGCTTATAATTTAAAAAGAGATATGAGGACTCCATGATTATAAAAATAGCAATCCAAGGTAAAGTGCAAGATTACCAGTAACTGGAATCACTGAGGACGTAAGACTGGGTTTGGACTGATGAACGACAGGTCTGGATAATGGAGTAGAGGGCACCTTGGGGAGCAACGGCATGGGCAAAGGCATGGATGTGGGGAAGACAATGGCGCATCCATAAAGGTCACCTGAGATAGACAGGCAGCGACAAGGCATGAATGCAAGGTCGAGTCCTGACTCTGCCATCTATTGGTTATGTATCCTTCCATGGGCTGTTTGACTTTCTAAATTTTTCTCATCTATAAAATGAGGACAATAATAACTAGAGTGCTGGTTTTTCACCAGGATTAAATAAATGTCTGATTCAGTTATTCTTTTATTCAACAAATATTTATTAAGCACTGTAAAGAGTCTCAGAAAAGCACACTATCCTTAAAAATAAAAAGTTAACCTATCTGGAAAGAACAAGTCCATGTGAGAAAGTATTGGAGCCTGACACCAGAGCATAAACCACACCCAGATACAAACGGTAGCCACTGCCAACTTACAGCCCCTCGGTACCAGTGCTGATACAAAGGCAAACCAATAGCACAGACCAAATGATGGTTTATTTCTATTATCCATAATATATGTATTTCTTTGTTCAATGATTTGCAAGCAATTCTCTATTTTCTCCTTAGATTGTTTTTAAAGGGCAAGGGTTAGTGGGAAGAAGGTAATCAAAATAAAACCTGTGAAAATAATATCCAAGAATATCCAGTCATACAAACATTTGGGGTGATTTAGCTCCTTATAAAGATTTGGTTTTTTAAGTATTAGGAAAAATAATTATGAAAAGGGGTTCAATATAAAACAGACATAGACTCAGGAATTTTCAGAATATCATTCATTCAACATACATTTACTGAGTTCCAGCAGTGAGACATAGGATATGCAATAGTAAATAAAGATGTGTTATCTGTTTTATCTAGTGAGGGGGACAAGCAATAAAAAATAATATAGAAAAATACAAATACAGTAAGTCCTATGAAGAAAAAAACAGTAAATATGCCCCTCTCCCTGCAAACAATATGAGAACAGCTAATTTATATTGGGGTGGGGGTCAGAGAGGGCTGCTCCGAGGAAGCAACTTCTGTTCTGAGACTTTGAAGACAGGCAGGAGTGAGGGGTGAGGGGTGCAGGTAAAGTGGTCCAGCTCTGGGCCCCAGGGTGGAAAAGAACCTGGACAATGGGGCTGGTGGACAGAGTCCTCAAAGACCTCACCACACCTGGCAGCTCCTTTTTTTCTTTTAAAATGTATATCAACCTTGATAGATGACTTCAAAGCCAAGGGGGCCTGGATGACTTTTAAGATCCACTGGCAACTCTTGCAAGAGAGCTTTGAAAAGTATTTCTGGCATCAGGGGCCATCTACTTCCCACGCATCCACAGAAGGATGACTTACAAAAGGTCCTCCAGCTTTAAGAGATCACATTCACACAAAGCAACTCTCATCAGACCAGTGAATTTATAAGAAACAATGTGACTATACTGTGCTCCGAGAATAAAGTGGTAATAAAGAGTGAAACAAAAGGCCGTAAGGTTAGTTTTCTTTTTAAGATTATAACCCCTCCCATGTACCATGCCCCAGTGAGATGGCCAGAGTTCTTCCTGCAGGCCCAACATGTCAAATGCCCACTACTTACTTCTCTCTGGTCTTACTGAGTAGGCCCTTCTCCAAATACAAGTACCACTTAGCACAAATCCAAGTGTAAACTGCTCAGGTTGTCTGCAGGTGTCCTTACAGATGCTCCTGTGCACACAGGTGCCTTAGGAATCCCCATTAATGTAAAATTTAGTAGGTTGGAGAACCCAATGCCACCCTGAGCTGACGGCATCTAGTGGGAAATGATGGCAAGGGAGGCTCAGGGTTCCTTGTATCTTATGCCTTTCCCAATCCATGTGGGGAGGAGGAGCTGCTGAATTTGATTTGATTTTAATTTTACGTTCGTCAAAATGGAAAATCGGTAACCAGCCCCCTCCCCTAATCACCTTCATCGATATTATGATGCTCTAAGCTCAATGAAATGCTGTCTGAGAAGCCACTGTTGAAATGCCCAAAGTGTGTGAGTATGGGATGTTAGCGGGTGTTTGTTCTCTGGCATTCTCAAAGAGAGTAGACCAAACTGAATTCTGAAAGGATGTATGCAGGATAAGGAAATGCAAATTCAAAGAACTGAGGACAGGAGACAGAACATCAAAGAGAGGGGGAAGATAGGAAGATTTATTAAGGAGGAAGGAAGTCAAATCAAAGGGAAGACAATAATGTGATGGTGGTGGTAATAACCCAAGTAGTCTAAATTTTTCACTCTGAGTAGAGCAAACAGGACCTGAATATAACTAGTGCGTGCTTTGGGACAAAAGAGAGAACAGAGTACACCAAGCATCTGTCTCAAAAAAACTCAGGCAACTTTGCATATTTTTTTCTCATCAAGTTTTCAAATACTCTTCTGGGAAAAGAAGATGGGAATTATTTGGCTCAGAGTCAGCGGAGCCTGTTCTATATGACCCGGTGGCCCTTGAAGTGTGCATCTGTCACAACGGCAGGCACCGCTCCCTAACACACTGCCTCTGTCTGTAGGGCTCACAAAGGGCCGTGGAGTGAGATACCCTAAGAGCCCACCAGGCACACCATAGCCACCAGCCTCCTCCTGTCTGCCACCTTCTCCTGTGGACAGAGACCCAGACATGCAGATCAGCACCCCAGAAACCTTTCTGCTATTTCTTGTCTTTTGATTCTGTGCCCCTTCCTTTCTCACAGGATGGAATCTCATCAGTGGGTACAAAGAACAACACTCCGAACATGAGCAAATGTTCCCTTGGGTCTTCGAAAGAAGGCTGGAGGGAAAGGTTTTCAGAACAGCCTGAAAGCAGCAAAGTACTGATGTTAAGCTGCTAGTTCTTCTCGGCACTATTCTTCTCATTCCAAAAGCTCGTTGAATACCCAGCGTTTGCAGTTGGAGTCAGGCTCCACCCTCACCCCATCCACTACAGGGAGGAGTTACAAATCAGCTAAGTGTGGCAGCTCAGACAGTGACTGCATCAAGTTCAGACCCAGTTTGCACCCCTTTGGCACTAGGTCACTATACAGCAGCAGGCTGTGCAACATTCCCCTCATGTGGTGCCTCTCACGGACCACAAATTGTATTACAACACTCTTTACTACCAAGTTTGCATCTCTTACTGTATCAAACATTTTGTTGACATCCTTTATCTGCTGTTTTCTCCTAAAGCTTATGACTTTTAACTCTTTTATTATCATTTAAGTGGAATTGTAGATAAACATGTGTTCAACCAGCCTCATTTACTGAGTCTTGTGTGTGTGTGTGTGTGTGTGTGTGTGTGTGTATTAGGAGGGGTGTCAGAAATCCTTAAACACCATCTGTCACACGAAACTCCAGATGAATGTCGCAGTCACTGAAAACTGATTGTTTAGAACAGGGCTTGATAAACTATGGCTCTGGGCCAAGTCTGACTCACGGACTGTTTGTGTAAATAAAGTTTTATTGGACCACAGTGATGCCCATCCATTTATGTGTTATCTGCGGATGATTTTACACTACAACAACAGAATTAAGTAGTTGTAACAGAGACCACATGGCCTGTCTCTGTCCAAAAGCTTTACTATCTGTCCTTGCTTTTACAGAAAATGTTTGCCCATCTCTGGTCTAGAATGCAAGTCAATAATAGTAATTAATATTGCAAGACTTGATGTAAATATTTTTCTATATTTCAAACATGTTTGAAAAATGTTAAAATTTTTGGAATTACTAAATTTAATTTTGGTGTCAAAGTGAATGCCATGGAAAGGAAAGAAATATATTTTACTAAGTTATGACAAAAGAATACCCTTTTAAAGAAAGGTACTGATCCAGATTCAATATCTAGTGTTCAACAGAGCAGTGAGATAAATGTTACTCATAGAGGGAGATCAGACAATTCCTCACATGTTAAATTTAAAAAGTGTTAGTCTACTCTGCTCTTTTTCCTGGGCTGGGGTCAAGCACTAGACTCTGCACTGGGTGAGCAGGTACAAAGGCAGCTATGAGCTCTTATTGCTCCTTTGATTCTGGTCCATTCACTGGGGACACACCACCCTTACACTCTCTTTTTGAGTTCTTGTGTCTTCAGACTCTCATCTGCCTGGAGAACTTCAGCCCCTTCTATCTGGAGAAAAGGGAGATAAGATGAGAATACAAAGGAATGCACTGCTCGTAGAAATTATTCCATTGTGTAAATGTGCCATAGTTTTTGATCCACTCATTAAGTGAGGGGCACTTAGGTTGCTTTCAGCACTTGGCTATTGTAAATTGTGCTGCTATGAACATTGGGGTGCATAGGTTCTTTTGAATTGATGTTTTGGGATTCTTAGGGTATGATCCCAGCAGTGGAATTGCCAGGTCAAAGGCAGTTTCACTTACACAATAGAGTACTATGCAGCATCATGAAAGAAGGAGCTCCTACCCTTCGTGACAGCATGGATGGAACTGGAGAGCATTAAGCTAAGTGAAGTAAGCCAGGAGGTGAAAGACAAATCCCATATGATCACACCTATAAGTGGAACCTAATTAACAAAACAAATAAGCAAGCAAAATATAACTAGAGACATGGAAATAAAGAACAAACTGACAGTAACCAGAGGGGAAGAGGGAGGGCATAATAGGGGAAAGAAGGGGAAGGGTCATCAAGGAACATGTATAAAGGACCCATGGACAAAGCAGAAGGGGGGTAGGATTGAGGGTGGGAGGTGGAGGTGGGTGGGGCAGGGGAAAGTGGTGGAGGGAAAATGGAGACAAATGTACTTAAACAACAATAAAAAATAACATTTAAAAAACTATCTATAGCTCCTGTCCAAGAAGGTGGTGGTAGTGTAGACTGTGGATTAGTAAAGAGGAGGGGAATTCTCAGATTCTCTGTGGTCCCTAACCCTTATCATTACTTTATTATGGGTAGTTCCAAGCCCAGCCTAACCTAATATGAATGAGTGGAGAGGCCCATCCGCATCTCCCTGTACAAACCCGGCCCACACCAGCTAGTTCCATGATTTCATGTCAAATTAAGTTTTGTTTTGTTTTATTTTGTTTTTAATGATATCTGAGATGGAAGGAAAGGAGTGTGACCAAAACCACAAAAAGACTTTTTTTTTCTTCTTCAAAAGTCAGTAGGGTCATTATTATAATAATCTGATACAGTTCTCTTCTTAATACAGCAAAGGTCATTTTTTGATGAGATTTCTATTATTAGTAAAACACCTCATAGGGATCAGAAGATTTTGCCAAATCATATCTTGATGGATAAAATGAAAGTGATTTTAAAAGACATTAATTACATTTCCTTAAATTGTGCATGAGTTCAAAAGTTAACTATAACAATGCTTGAATGAAAGCATGTGGGAATTTCTTAAACCCCAAGTGTTTGGGAAACCAGGTTCTATTTTGAACTGACGTGGGGTCCCTTCCCCACTAGGGCAATATAATTTCCAGTAAAGGTATTCATGGACAGCACTCAAAAAATCCAAGGATGGCAACGGGTTATTCTTTAAACTTTCTTTGTAAGTTTCCTCATATTTTAGTACTTTAAATTCTCAAATAAACACTTTACTTTGTTTTACAGTAATTTGTATAGTTACTGAATTACTTTAAGAAGACAGAATACTCTTCTTGCCATTGCACATAAATTAAAAATATACAATAATCTAGGGAATGAAAATTTACTATGACAAAATTTCTGGAAACATTAACAAACATCTTGAGTGTTTTATGTATATTTAACTTGGAATTATGACAAGATGATACAGTACCAATGTTGTAAGAAATACAAAGGATGTCTATGCTTGTCTTGATTCTTTTACTGTAGATTCAATTGTTTATAAAAGTTCAAAGGCTTTGTTCAAAAACAAATGAACAAAACCCCCCAGGGTATAACTGTATTTATGAGCTAGTATAATGATAAAATAAAAATTCAATAGAAAGAGATGATAAGGATGTAAGAATAGTCTTAATTGTTTATGTTTACTGGAAAAATTAGCTATTACTTAAATATTTGTAAAGTTGTTTTTAAAGGAACTTAGGAAAAATCATGTAGATTCAGTAAAGAAAAGACAGTCCAAAGTACAATGAATTCAGTTTCTTTTGAAAAGGAATGAGGGCCAACTGGACTAATCTTTAAATATCAGCAATAGGTGAATTTACATATAGATACTTATCTCAAAGCACCTTTCAATGTTTTGAGTTTAGGAAATCTTACTTTTTTTTGCTTAATTTTAATTCTCTGCATATTTTAAGGGAAATGTAATCCACATGTTTTGAATTCATTTACACAACATGTCTAAGCATGACTGAAGCACATGGGATACTTGTAGTTATTTTGAAGCTGCTAAAACTCCCTTCCTTGAGGAACTAAATAACATGTACATAAAAAGTCAGAAGATGACACACTAAAAATTCAAACATATAGAACAAGTAGTTTCCTATCTTCCAAGCCAAATTATCCCTTCTTAAAACCCATATCCTGTGAGAAGAAGCAAAGGACGAAGGGAACCACAAGTTGAGTGCCATGCACAGTCCAGGTGACTGGGCCTGGTATCTCTGAGTGTCTTTGGGAAGAATACTCATCTCCTCTACTGAGAGGTGATAACTGAACAAAGAGTCAGTCAATTAAATAGCAAATTCATCATAAGGAAGAAGATTATTTTCACTGCTTCTGGGACCTGCTGGAATGTCTCATTTGTGTAGTAGTAGTGCTTTTTAAACTGTAATGTGCATATGAATCACCAGAGGGACCTTGTTAAACTATAGATGCTGATTCAGTAGGACTAGGATAGGCCTCAGAATCTGAGTTTCTAACACGTACTCAGGTGATATCGATGTTGCTGGTCCATGGACCATGTTTTGAGAAGCAAGGCTCTGTTTTAGGGTTTCTAAACCATTCCTGATATTCTGGGTTGGATAATTCTTCATCTTGGGGGCTCTTCTATTTGTTGTAGGCAATTTAGAGGCATACACTAGAGGCCAGTAGCCCCTCCCTTTCCTCCTCTAGTCATGGTGATCAAAATGTATCTAGACATTACCAAAAGTTTCCAACCTGGGGACACAATTGCCTATGGTTGAGAACCACTGCTCTGTTGTTATACTTAATGGTTACATGTTTGTTGCATAATAGAGACACCTCTTTTGATGAACCAACCAGCTTCAGGGAGTACAGCATTCATCAAACAAATAAATAGGACTTCCGGCCAAGATGGAGGCATAGCTGGACACACTGTGCCTCCTCGCATAACCAAAATGAAAGACAACAAAGATTTAGAAACAAGAAAACAACCAGAACTGATAGAAAATTGAACTGTACAGAAGTTCGACAACCATTCATCCAGACTGGTAAGAGGGGCGGAGTCACGGCAGGAAAAAGTGGAGGTTTCGGACCTGGGTGCACAGGCAGTAGCTCGCAGATCCCAGGCGTGCAGGCAGTAGCTAGCAGACCCAGGGCGCGGGTGGCTACAGGCAGGCCCAGTGAGGCCGCACAAGGTGGCTGGCTGACCAGGCAGTCCCACATTCGCGCGCAGATAATCCAGGCAAAAACAGGGAGTGAGACAGATCTCGCAGCCCAGGGCCCCAGTGCCAGGAAATAAAACCTAAAAACAGCAATTGAAAACACTTGTGGGGGGTGAGGGGACAGTAGAGACTCCCAGCCTCACAGGAGAGTTTGTTGGAGAGACCCACAGGGTCCTAGAATGTACATAAGCCCACCCACATGGAATTCAGCACCAGAAGGGCCCAATTTGCTTAGGGGAAGTGACAGAAGGGACTGGAATCTGAGAGAGAGTGGAGCAAGTGCCATTGTTCCCTCTCAGACCCCACCCCCACATACAGCTTCACAACCCAGCGACTGGGCTGCCCCACCCTGGGGAACACCTAAGGCTCCGCCCCTCACTATGCAACAGCCACAACCAGACCAAACCAAACCAAACAAAACAAAACCAAAAATGGCTCAAACGGGAGAACCAATCAAAGCTCCTGAGCCAATTCATCTAAGCAACCAAGAGATAGCCAACCTATCAGATGCACAGTTCAAAGCACTGGTGATCAGGATGCTCACAGAATTGGTTGATTTTGGTCACAAATTAGATGAACAAATGAAGGCTACCTAAGTGAAATGGAGGAAAATGCACAGGGAACCAATAGTGATGGGAGGAAAACTGGTGCTCAAATCAATGGAGTGGACCAGAAGGAAGAAGGAAACAACCAAACGGAAAAGAAGGAAGAAACATGAATTCAAAAAAATGAGGAGAGGCTTAGGAACCTCCAGGACATCTTTAAATGTCCCAACGTCCAAATTATAGGGGTACCAGAAGGGGAAAAGGAAGAGCAACCAGTGGAAAACTTATTTGAACAAATAATAAAGGAGAACTTCCCCAATCTGGCAAAGGAAATAGACTTCCAGGTAGTCCAGGAAGCTCAGAGACTCCCAAAGAAGTTGGACCCAAGGAGGAACATACCAAAGCACATCATAATTACATTAGCCAAGATTAAAATGAAGGAGAGAATTCTAGAAGCAGCAAGGGACAAGGGGACAGTCACCTACAAAGGAGTTCCCATCAGACTGTCAGCTGATTTCTCAAAAGAGACCTGGCAGGCAAGAAGGGGCTGGAAAGAAATATTCCAAGTCCTGAAAGTCAAGGCCCTACATCCAAGATTGCTCTATCCAGCAAAGCTGTCATTTAGAATGGAAGGGCAGATAAAGTGCTTCTCAGATAAGGTCAAGTTAAAAGAGTTCATCATCACCAAGCCCTTGTTATATGAAATGTTAAATGGACTTAGCTAAGAAAAAGAAGATAAAAAATATAACAGTAAAAAGACAGCAAACTCACAGATATTAACAACCACACCTAACACAAAAGCAAACTAAGCAAGCAGCTAGAACAGGAAGAGAACCACAGAATGGAGATCACATGGAGGGTTAGCAACAGGGGAGTGGGAGGAGAGAGGGGGAAAAGGTACAGAGAATAAGTAGCGTAGATGGTGGGTAGAAAATAGACAGGGGGAGGGCAAGAATAGTGTGGGAAATGTAGAAGCTAAAGAACTTATGACACATGGACATGAACTAAAGGGGGGAATGTGGGTGGGATGGGTGTGCAGGGTGGAGGGGAATGATCAGGGAGAAATAGGACAACTGTAATAGCATAGTCAATAAATATATTTAAAAAAGATAAAAAACAAATAAATAAACAGCTTTCTTTTTTTCTCCTGGGCAATTATACTTTTATTTATGGACACTGTGGATTTTTAACTGATTTCTGTTTCCCTCCTTACTGTGGCCACTAGGGTGCTCAAAAGTAAACCAGGATTTAACAATTGTGAACATTTTCAGATACAAATGTCTGAACAATAACTCAACTACTAGATTTATTTTATTCTCTATGTTTGTTCTCCCCCCCACATTCAGGGAATCATCTTTTTATTACATATTTTTATAGGCTCTCATACACAATTTGAAATAAGATTGATTTCCATTAAGTAAGGTAAACCAAAGAATCTGAATAGAAATTGACCAGCTAGGACAGGCACAATGCATTAGTTTGCTAATCATATTTGGTCATTTACTGTTTGATAGATAATAATAAATTTGGGCAGATAGTGAGACACACCTCAAAAGTATTAAACAATCTGGCTCATTTTCTCCGAAGAAACTGTAGTAAACTGATGAATACAGATGACTGGAGAAAGAACAAGAAATTAACATGGAAAAAGGTATTTTTTTAAACTTTATAATGGAGATATAACATTAGCCATAGAGTTGAGGCTGAAGAAGAACTTGGCCAAATAAGTAACATTTTACATTTTGCCAGTTTGGACATAAAGCACTTAGAAATAATTAATTTAGAGCATAAAGGACCTTAAAAAAAGGACCTCAAACAATGATCCAGCTGACTTTTTTTCAAGTTGTTTTGAGCTGTAGAACTCCTGGTTTAAACATTTATCAGGAAGGTCAATGTGTAAACTCAGCTAACTCATAGCTGCTTTGCAGGGGAGGGAAAAAGGAAGAGGGGAATCTAAGGCCCTTTGAAGAGGCCCATGGAGCTCTTTAAGGAGCAGAGGTTGAAAACCCATCGCCCTGTAATACACTTGGGATAAGGGTGAGGAAGTGGTGGCATGAGGAGATGCAGAGCCTGTTTGAGGATTGAAACTGCCGGCGAAGAGCTGGGTCTGAAACCCAATCAGAAAGGCTTTAGTTAGACAGGATGCTTGAGAGTCTGGAGTTTTCACCTGGGTCAAAGTTACCAGCATCTCTCTCCAAACCTTTAAAATATGCAAGTTTCTCCTTCCTTCTCCCCTTCTCCTCAATCTCCATCCTCAATCTGATTCTTCAGAGAAGATCGGCGTAACAAGTTTGATGTGTTTCTTCTAGAACTCTCCCTCTCCTTTTCTTTGTCCTGGCTCTTCTTAGCCAGCTCTATTTTTCCTTTTATCATAGCATTTTACACATTCTAACACCTCATGTAGTTTACTTGTTTATCATTCCTATTATTTATTGTATGTCTTTTCCTACTAAAATAGTCTCTATGAAGGCAAGGAAGAATATTTGCCTGTTTTGTTCACCAATGTTTTCCAAGTTCCTGGAACAGTGCTGGCAAGTAGTAGGCACTCTGAAATAATTGTGGAATGAATGAATGAATGAATGAATGAAGAGTGAATAGCCAGGATGAATAAGCAGAGCACAGAGAATTTTTATGGTAGTAAAACTATTCTGTGTGATACTATAATGGTGGACATATCCATACAATGAAATATTACTCAGCTTTAAAAGGAAATGATCTATCAAGCCATAAAGGAACATTAAATGCATATTACAAGTGAAAGAAGCCAATCTTAAAAAGTTACTCAGAAATCAGAAATTAGGAAGTTTGATGTGAGAAGCAGAATCATACTGAGAGTTTCTGCAGCGTGTTATGTTTCCTGCATCTGTGGTTCATTTAAATGGTAAGGTAATATTTTAATGGCTGTTGGATAATTGATGTTAAAAATTTTTCTGAAAAAATGATTATTTTCAATAAAACTATTATTAAAAGTCTGCTGAATCTTTTTTTAGGAAATAAAAAGTTGTATTCTATAATTTTGTACTGGTCTCTAATGTGTCCAGGCAACAATGTGGACAGATGAAACCTAAGAATTCAGTGTCCTTCACTAGCTCTTTTCACCCGATCCGCGTGCACCTGCCAACACGTGACACAGGCTCTGTCTGTTTCAGATAGACGCGTCTACAGTTTGTAAACGTGCTCTTCTCTGAAAATGGGCTGTAACACAAAGTAATGCCTGCCAAATTATCAAATACCAGTACGCTTGATTCCCAACTATGTAATTGCCTGGTTTTGGAAAAACATTTAAAAATCATAACCTGAAGTTTGATGGTTGTTGTGAAACAAACAAGAGGAAATTACTTTTTTTCCTTTTCCTCTGTCATATCAACACCCTTTAGTTAGTCGTATAATCTCTTTTTAGTTCCCTGGCTACCAGCTTTTCATCACACTCAGTGCTCAGAAAAATGGATTTGTTCAGTTTTTGAATGAGATTTGATACTATCCAGGGACCATTTTGTTCCCCTAAAGGGCATATACTGCTAGTTTCATAAAGGAAATAAATGGAGAAATAACATTCACTTTCTTGAAATTCGGTTTGTGGCAAACTGGATTTGAATGTGCCCTTCTGTGGGGACCGTCCGCACAGGACCGGCCCGGACGGCACTGCACACTTGGGAGTAAAGACCATCTCTAAACAACGATGGATAACTGATAATACTCTCCGAGTACAGGCTTCCCTAGAAAAGGGGGAAAATGCTCCTTTCAAAATAATACAATTGGAAGAAAATATTTAAGAATATGAAATATGCCACAGTAAACTACTTCTGCTCCTAAAAACCACCCCTTTTTATTCTTCTTCTCTTTCTTCTGTTAATTTGCCTACTTTAGGGAGATATATTGAAATGCACCCCTGTGCATTTTTGCTCAACTTATGAATATACTTTTACTTCTGTTTATGTATTATCAAGGTCCCTTTAAACCTACTAGGGACATACTCAAAGTGGATACTATGTTAGGGGAACTGCCCATTTCAAAGGGTTTGAATGACTCATTTCATTTACAGGCAGATAATCTTGCCTGAATTTTCACACACACAAAAAAATGGCCCAAGAATGTATATATGCTTACCAATAATACAAACTGTTTACTGTAAGCTGCTTCCTAGTTAAATAAATATACATCTTGTCTGTAGATAAATATCAGGTATACCAAGATGCAGATAAACAACATGCCCTTTTATCCAATAGCATTGTTAAGGTATTTTTCTTTATTATTTTACTGTTCAAAGAAAATTGAATTTTTTAAGAAGGAGGAGTCTTTGAACATATAATTAATGAGAATAAAGTTATTTGATGCCCTCTAGAGGGACATTGCAACATGCTACATTGTGAATTGAAGAGTGTCACATGCTCACCAGTGATGTGATTGCCTGCCTGGGCCTCGCAGCTCCTCTTGGCTGGGGAAGAACAGTGATCTGGTGTTCTCTCAGTAGACTAATCTGGAGTGGGTCTTTCTGAAAGGATTGGTAGGTCTTCCTTATTACCTGGGTGATTCTCATGGGCCATTGCCAATGACTGGAACCAGGATATGTGTTGCCCGAGAAAGTGAAGGGGAGAACATTCTCTCCATTATATCTGTCTGCTTTTCACTAAAATCCACACTTTGGACAAACAGGAACTGATGAGTAAGGTAAAGTAATCCAAGATAAATTTCAAAGACCAAGAAAAACTCTCTAGAAAAGTTTTTTTTCCTAACAAATGGCCGCAAGAGATCACTTCAATGACACGAGGCTTCAGGAAATTTGTAACACCTTCCTATTTGCTGTTTTTCCCTCTCAAATTGTGAGAAAAACCTTTAGGATTTGTCTCTGCCTCCAAATCTTATATTTCTCCCCATAGTTAACTAATCCTAATCCTATGAGTACACCAAACTATTTTAAAAAAGAAAGAAACCTTCCCCAGAACCATTAAGTGGATAAGTGTTATCATTATTACCCCCCAGATTGGACCAATTGAGCAGGAATAGGTCAGAACCAACCTTGGCTTAGGCCTGCCGCTCTATCATCCGAAGATGAGGTTGAACTTGACTACATGCAAAATTTCAATAAGGAAGCTTTATTTGTAATTAATTATGAAAACAGCTTCTGCGGCTTGATATTTACAATGAACTTTATTTTACTTTTGTGTATGCTTGTATCTGCTCAAGTCAGGAAAAATCAGCTCATGTAGGTCTTATAGACAAAGGACACATTACTAGCTTTGAAATTAGCTTTCTGCAAGTCAGGCTTGCTGATATGCTCTACAGATGGGATTTATTTGCACCCAATTGAGAAATACTTCAAAGCTAACAAAGCAGCATTGATGAGTCCTTGTAAGCTTTTTATATCACCCTTTATGGAACTCCAGTGAGGAGCCAGATTTTCAAGGATTCATTTCAATGTCATGCTTTTTTTTTAACCCTAATCATTTTTGTTCACATAAATGAATACCAGTGATTCAGATTTTTAACATGCCCTTTAGCAGATGAACTAAATTCCTTTGGTCTTGTAAGTAAATATGATCAGGCAGTGATATTAGACCATCGCTCTGAGTACGAATACATAACTTGCAGTGGCTGGCAAACCTGCACCCATGCCAGGGGCCTCTAAGGCCCAGCAGGGAATTGCTGACTTGGGAATAACAGGCTCTTTCATAACCAAAATGACACTGCTGACCTAATCACAGCAAGACCTGGCGTCTGACAGTTTTTCCGGACATGCTGATAGATTTGTGCTGACCTCCTTATACTCCATTACCTGTGCCCACTGTGATCATATCTTGCAGTAAGAAGATGGCTGACTGGCGCGGAAAGAGGTATTTGCAATCTTGGTTATGCTGCTGTACTGTAACTGGTGAGGTGCCTGTTCCTTTAATGCAGTCTATTACCAAACTGTTAAGTTGAACCCTATGAAAGTGGTGTTTTTGTAGGTCAAAATATAGAAAGTTGAAGATCGATTTTGGCATAGGATTCTCACCAATACCAAAAGAACTTTTCTAAAGAGTTGTTTCGTCATGTTTTTGTAGTATGGCTCTGTAACACCAGTCTAAAATTACCGTTAACATTTTGTGTTGCTCTTGTTTCCGGCTGGTGATTTGTCCTTTTAACTTTAATGTTGCGGAAGTGATTTTTATGCTTCTTCCCTTTGCTTCTTGACGACTTCGTATAATTTAGCAAGACCAAATACCAACAACACATTGTACACCAATAACACATTAAACATAACAATTTCCAAGCCTAAATCTTTCTTCAATACATTTTTAAGGAAAGAAGCATGATATCATAGAGCCGAGTGAACTCATAAGAACAAGCAAAATTGTGCCAGCCAGATGACTACTGGCATTTTGCTCATTCAGAACAAATTTTATACACAATCTTTGAAATAATAACAACGCGTCCCCTGCAGTCAGCATGAGGCCTTTCTTGGTGGATATACATACAGCGAGTCATATAAATCCTCCATCCCTCACACATGTATCTGCGCAAGGAATTTCCTAAAGACATCCAGGAAATTATACAAGTGTGAATGGATTCCAAAGGATCAACTTAAAAATATCCATACTCAATTTTAGGTCATCCCTTATAGGAAACATCAAAAGAATTGCTGCCTTTTTTTTTTTTAAAGTAAAGATGATGGATTCATTCAATATTTTTAAAAAGAAAACACCCAAGTCACCTAGTTAACTTTTAAACTCCTAAAATAACTCAAGGCAATAAGAAAGGTCACATGTGTTTGATAACTAGATGCTTGAAGTAACTCTGCAGGACTTTTTCACATTTTCACGAGATGAAGCTTAAACAAACTTAACTCACCTTATCTTTAAGCTAAAAACAACACAACCCCAAACAGAAATTATTCTAGTAGATGGAAATGTAACTTTACATTTGCTACAGACTTCCTCTGCCAAAATGGGAAATTCATTTAACTTCTCTCATATTAAATTCTCCAACAAAATAAATAAATACATAGCTTGTTAGTGCAAAGGGCAATGGTAAAGGGTTTGTGTTAGTTGAGCTTTATTGATTTTAGCTATTCCCAAGTCCTGGTGTACTTCATTATCCAAAAGTTATATTGACTACGAGCAATATCACTCTTATTGTCACCATTTAAAAAAAGTTTGAAGGAGACTAATCAATAAATTATTGTAGACACCTTTGAAAATGTCAGGCTCTCCACAGACATGCTAAATAATAATAGTCATTACCAAACCCTTGAACCCCCTCCCTCTCCCGTGTTAGCATGAGACTATTCTCTCCTGTTTTGCAGTGGGAGAAGGGGTGGAGAGTAGATTAGGAAACATCCTCTGGTTCCGAAACCTGGAAGGGATGGTGGTCAGTAGGTGGGTGACTATGAGTTGGATTCACCATCTCAGCTGTGATTCTTTCTGGAACGTGGGCTCCATGGCTTTTTCAACCAGGGCTGTAGCCTGTGAGAAGATGCCATGTCCAAGGAGAAGGCTAGGTCTTTCATCTAAATCTCGAGGGAAGAACATGCCTGCTGCTTAAGTACGATGGTAGGAAAAGACCTAATTGGCTCGACAGTGTCTTGGAGCCACCCAGACCCATTTGACACACAACCAGAGGGTGAGCCTGCCCTAGGCACCCTGCCGTTTGTAGTGCCTGTGTCTCAAACTCATCCCTTTTCCCAGGGCCAGGACTAGGACCCAAAATGAAGGAAGCACCAGAAAATTTGGTACTCAAGATAAATAATATTTGAAAAATTAAAATTCATACAAAAAATCCATGATGAATAAAGTGTCAAAAGCTGTAAATAAAGGTGTGATCAATATCATTACTTGCCTCATCTCCAACATGGCTCAGCAAGACATTGCTACTGAGCAGTCTTCACTTAAAATTTTACTGACCTTTTTGGGCACCTCCCTAAAATATGCACCCAAGAGAAGTGTCAACCCTGACATCCTTTTCTTACTTTGTCTTTTGTTTTCTGACTAGCTCACACTCTCACTGGCTCCTGACCCACATCACCTCCTTACTATGGTGTTGCTGTTTTCTTTCTGCACTCTAACCTCCAGGAGATCAGGGATTGTGTCTCTCTGGGTCATAGGTGAATCTCACACAAAGCTCAGTCTTTAGCATAGCACTTGGCACTTAATAGCTGCTTCCTAAATGTTGATTGAATGCATGGAGCTCAAAGCTATGTATAGATTCTTTGCATGATTATTTGAAAAATACCTCTGGCTGGACCTCTACCTTAAAGCCTGTTTTGGGGGCCACAGACCTCTCTTTAGTATTTTCCTGAATACTAAGGACAAGGATCCAGAAACAATATATCTTGAGTTTCAAAAAAATCAGAGGCATGTAAGTAGATGCCAATAGAATCAAAGAGATGATTGACCTTACTGGGGGAAAAGTAACTAAAACAATGCAGGGGTGTTTCAAAATGATCTGTTTTGCAAAAGATCCAGAAAATGCACCTTATGTCATTTTGAGGGTTTTTTTTTTTTTTCTCCCAGTGATGTGTTAAATTTCTCAACTTTGGGGAGTTGAGAGCACTCACCTTCAATGGTACACTGATCAGGGACTGGGATCTTCTTTCCGATTTCCACAGCGTATGCTTTCACTTTGCTGAGGTTCTTCTTTAAGTGCAGGTAGAGCTTATCTTGGTATTCTACAGGACTCACAGCTGTCTCTAGAGTTTCTTCCTGGTGGTATTTTTTAACTGTTTCTGGCAGATTCTCTGATTCTATATGTATAATACTTGGGTGTGAAACTGAAGAATTTCCCAGCTGTGATCCGTCAGTGTCTGCCTTAAAAGGTGACTTATTTCCTTGGCTAAGTGAGTCTATTTCTGAAAGAGAGATGCTGGCTGGTATATCTCCGCTCTCAATGACTTGCCCATCATCTGAACTCAGGCCCTTTGTTAGCACAGTGTGCAAAGCCAAACTCTTTGACCTGTAAGACAAACAAAGGGGAGGCTGAGACTATAGAGAGCTACCATTCTTCATTGACAAAGAAAAGAAAGAATAACACTGGGCGAAATTTATTTCCTCTCGAGTGTGAAACGGAAAATTGGTGCTATTATCAGATTTGATAAAACATAGACTGCCTAGTTATGTAATAAGCCAAATCTTTGAAGATCTACACTACCTCCCAAAACAAAGATTTAAAATCAATTTCATGGCACAACTGGCTGAAACATGGTGAACTTATATATTTATATTCTTTTTTCTACTTCAGCTTTTTCATCAGAAGAGAAGCTTTTGATAAGTCATTCTCAATATTAGTACATCTATAGAATTTAAGAAGTGTTTTTTAAAAATAAGTCACAGGTTTGTTTCCCATTTGTATTCTCTGTTTTTTTAAAGATTCAATTTATTTATCTTTAGAGAGGGGAGGGAGAGAGAGGAAGAGAAATATCAACGTGTGGTTGCCTCTCACACACCCACTTCTGGGAACCTGGCCTGCAACCCAGACATGTGCCCTAGACTGGGAATGGAACCAGTAACCCTTTGGTTTCTAGGTCGGCGCTCAATCCAGTGAGCCACACCAGCCAGGGCTGTATTCTTTTTTTTGAAAAGGGAACGTCTTTGGATAATTAAAGCATTGTGGAGGACATTTCACTCATGAAAGTACGGAACTTTGAGTGATTATAGGTAAAAGATACTTAAAAATCACCCAATAGCAGTGCTATAACAAAACTAGCAGCAAACATGAAATACACATGTTGAAAACCAGCTAAGCAAAATGTATACCTGCTAAATCTAATTCCTTTTTTTTCTTCCTTGGAGATGTGGCCCAAACTATATCTTCTGATAGATCCAGGGGTATTGCTCTCAGCATTTATTTTGTCTTCAAAAGCCTGTATTTTAACTTGGAGCTTTTCATCATCTTCACTTTCAGCTACAGTGAGCTTGGTTCTTTCTAGCTTCTCAGGGAATTCGATTTCAGTGCTGGTTTTTCTCCTAAAAGAGAAAATAAAATAACAATAAAAATTGTTGCATTCGATGCTGGTCACTTATACCTGTCAGAACAGCATTGCTCTTTAACTGCTTTGTATTGGAAACTGAAAATGTTACCTGATAAATTTTTATTAGTCATTTAGCAAATATTTATTAACAACTATGAACATAGGTCTTTGAAATCTATAACTTATTCTGCCAGAAGTTTAGAAACATGGATGTTTATGTCAACTTTGATTAGAAATACTTTGAAGGATTCAGAGAATAAAAAGCAGTTTTCATGGTCATCTACCATATTCTGTTTAGTTCTCCAAAAGTAAGGCTTTCATATAAAATTTGTGCCAGACATTTTCTAGAAAATTTACATGTGCTCAATCTGTCTGTACTGAAATTGATAGAAAAGAACATTTCAAATAGACAGTGTAAACTCATGGTTCTGTTAATTTTATACAAATCAATGTGACTCTTCCATCTCGCAAAGCAAGGAACATCTTATGTTGGATAAAAGAAGTTTTCCATGAATGATATTAATAGTTCTAAATATCTTCAATTCCAGAATTTATAAAACACACTTTTAATGGGTCATTAAAATTACCTGCTTTAAGGTAGAGGCTATTTGTGGAATACCTTTGAAAGGGCAAACACAGTGCCTTAGATAATTTTTTTTAGGAGCAACGGATAAGCTGCAGAAATAGCTTGCTGATGCTCACTAGGGTGCTGAGTGATTACAGAAATGCAGTCTACATTCATCTTCCCTAACCTGCTTTCTCATATGAGCCTGCCTAGAGCTACTCTCATTTTTATTTATCATGTGAGGTTAGTATTAATTCTCTCTTTTTATATATAAACACAAAGGTTAATAATCCCTAGAAGTCTATTCATCAAGATGGCTTAATGACTCTGTTGGCTTGTCTGTGTGTATTTACTTGGCTCTTTTAGCATTTTTCCCAGAGGTTGAGGAAAAGGCCTCAAACCTACAGAAATATCCTGACCTCTGCAAACATATGACTACTTTTCCCTCAGGGCCAAAGTAAACCTGGCATAGTACTTAGGTGAGGGTGAGAAACTACATTTTTAAAATGGCACTGCTTTTCAAAGAAAACCAAGGCAAAAGGGCTGGTGACAATTTTTTTCAGTTACATTCCACCCACTCTTGGGCCCCAGCTCTGGTGAGCACTGGGGAAGGCTAGTTAGTCAGTAGGGTTGGATCCTGCAGCTTTTGTGGCTGGCCAAGAGAGGGGTCCTGGCCTTAAGAGAAGGTTCACAGTTGGGGGTCCTCAGTGGTCAGAATCCCCTTGTTAGTCCAGCCAAGGAAACATGTTAATGGCGAAGCTGGAAAGAAGAGCAAATCATCCATTAGGTCACCAGGACATCATCTACTGTCCAATAAGCTATTGGCTGAGAAAATTTAAATAAATTTTTAAACATAATTTTATATGCTTCCTATGGTTTTTCACACATAAGGCAAAACTTATTACCCATACCATGCTTGATTGAAACACACACGAGTTGATTTCAGGAATCGGTACATGGGAGTAAGGGCTCATCATGAACATGCTTCCCTTTCTGACTCATATATGATGCTGGCTGCCCACACGCAGATGGGAGGCTCGGACATCCCCCAGCCAGAAACGGTTTCACTTCCCATCATGGATGAAACCAAGATACTGCTATCATTGGATGGTATTTTACAAACCTTGATGATTACCAAGGTTAATGTTAACAGATCCAATAAGCCCTCTCAAGATGAGAAATTTTGGGAGTGTTTATTTTCTATGCATTTCTCTGGTTCTTTATATTTACAAAATGAAATGAGAGTAGGTTGCCAAAAATCTGTTTCAGAAATTGCTATAGCTGTGATTATCAAAACTTAAAAATGTGTAAAGCATAAAGTCCACCCCAATACACACATATCAGATATTGAGCGTTACACAAATTTTTCAATCTCAAAACAAGAGAGTTGTTCAAGGAATAATTTCTCATGAATTTACTAATTTTCTCTTTGTATGCAAAACTCTGGGCTAAAACAACAGTTAAAATAATAGTTTTATTTCGGGTTGGGTCTGGCTGAAGGTCAGCACCAGCAGGGTGCTGGGTGGAAGAGAATGGGCAGGGCAGAGAGTCTGCTGGCTCCCTCCCTGCCAAGGCACGGTTTCCCCCACTGAGGCCACAGCTCGTTGTGAAGAGCATGTAGGCGAATGTAACCTTTTGGCTTTTTTTTTCTCAAACAATCTTCATCTCCAGTGGCTGTGAGTGGTCCCGGTGATTGTCCCTTATTAGTCACTGTGTCTCTGCGGGGGCCCGGAGCCAGAGGCCAGTACTGTTTCTTCCCATTGAGTCCAGGTGGCAGGGAGGGAGGTTTCAGACTCCAGATGCTCTTCTTGCCATCTTATTCCCCAGCCTCCTTGGGCCCAGTGGAAGCCAGTGGTGGGGGTCCTCCGCCAGCTTCCTCAGCTCTGGCTGAAGACCGCTCTTCCAGCCCCAGTCAAAGACAAGAGCTGAAATGGTGGTCATCGGGCAAGCCTAGGAGCTGGGACCCTGAAACCCAGGTAACCTTTGGCCTCAGGGGACACTTAGTACCCCACCAGCTGAGAGCGGCCACCGTATCACCTGTCTGTCACTGCAGTGCCTGTGCCAGAGGCGGAGAGGTGAGTACTTCAGAGCTTCCTGGCCAGCTCTCTGCCCTGCTCTGGCCCCCTCACTCCCTCTTTCACTCACCCTTTTCTTATTCTGGCTGATATGCCCTCCCCAAATTTAAGTCTCTTCTTGTCCCTTTGAGACTGCATGAAAAAAATAGCATTGCCTCCTCCCACTCCCCCCTCCTAAAGGAACCATCAAATTTCACATGATTATACTAAATCTTCCTAGATAATTTTATTGGATCAATTTCTACTTTTTTTAAATAAAATTTTCTTACTTATGAAGACCTTTTATCTGCTGTACTCTTTATATCAATTTCCTCATCTGTGAAATGGGGACATAATGCACTTAACTCACAGGGTTGCTGGGAAGATGAAATGAAGAGAACCAGGGTGAAGACCTGTTCCTAGCACATAACAGGCGATCAATAGATGTTCGATTGTGTTATTATTATTAACTGCTTTTATTAGTGTTGCTTTGGCATTTAATCTGCCCTGTGTGTATGTCACGTTAATATATGAAGAAAACATTAGTGGCTGAGACATGGGCTGATCAATATTACATATCCCAGAGGGATGTGACGTCCCTGGAGAATGCAATGGCATGAGACTTCAGGAGAGGACAGTCACACTGTTCCCTTTCCCTGCCCAGTCTCCCGAAACCAGGTGTTGGTTAGTAAGCCGTGGCCCAAGTGAGTCAGAGCTCTGCCAGCTGGGGGCATGCCTTGGAGGGGACTTGGGGCTTGAGAGAAGTTACGACTTATCCCTGGATGTCCACCAAAAGGGTAGGGCAGGTGTCTCGGGGAGTTGGGGTGTAGGGTTGCCAGGGTAAATACAGGATACCCTGCCAAATTTGAATTGCAGATAAATAACAAAAATTTTTGAAAGTTTTTAGTATGTCCCTAATGTAACACACTAAAAATGTATTATACCATACTAGAATGATTTTGCTGATCATGAAAAGGATTTGTTCTTTATCTAAAATTTAATCCGGATGCCCAGATTTGTGAAATCTGGCAACCCTATTCCTGGTAAACTCCCGCTGCTGGGTGGGTGGGAACTAAACTGCTCATCTTTGCTCCCCTGTGCCTGGCCCACACAAGCACCTGAAGTGTGTGTGGAGTAAATGAACTCAGACTACGCTGACATCTGAAGCCAGCCTGCACCCTCCCACCCCCAACCTTCTGAGTTCTAGGATATGCTCATGAAGCGCTGGCTACTCTTCCTGGTCCATGGGAGGTGGTGTCATTGGACAAATATCAAACGTGGAGAGAAACAAGGGGCACGAAGAGGAGCAAAAAGAGAGATTTGCCTAAGGGCCAAATAAGAAGGGTGGAAAAGCAACAATAAATGCCTGGGCCAGAGAAGTGGTCTCTGGCTACAAGGCTGATGACTAGAATTCTCACGGCAAAGACTTTCTGTTATACACAGTCTTTATTGTTTTCCTGATTTGGAACTTTGTATAACACAGGAGGCAGGACACAGGGGGTAGTAATGAAGAGTCGCCAAGGCAACCAAAGCTGCAAGGTTGGCCAAGGAGAACTTTCTCTCACTGGCCATCACTCCCCCTGTGCTGGTCACACAGCTTTCCTGGCAGAGAGCTAGGGCAAGTTCCGATTCCAATAGGTTGGAAGTTCAGGAAATCGTAGATAAAAGTCTGAGCTTATCATAAACATTCACTGCTTCTTCTCCTCTTGGTTTTTACATTTTAAAGAATTGGAGACAATTTGTTCACAAACAAAGGCCTTTTCCAGAGATAAACTCTGCATTCCTTCTAGAGCAAGGAAATGCACCCCAAGTGTGAAAGACTGGTGGAGCCCTTCATTGGTCCTGTTCGGGGTGGGGGCCAGTGGGCTGGGGTTATTATTTCTTTTCCATTTGTCACTTCTAACCCCAGAAGTAATTTTACGGAAACCTTTGTCAGAGTTCTGTAATCCCCTAAATATTAACTTGGCTTTAACTCAACACACCACATTACAAGGGGCTCAAATGATTTCCAGTCTGAATGATTTCTGGTCTCCGTTGCCAAAGTCAAGTTTTTAAAAATACCTCTAGGGATGCCTGGGGGAGGCCTAATTACCTCCCCCTGTGTGAGTGGGACTCCCCTCGGAAACAAATTGGTCCTTGGGCAGCTTTCCGCTCTCACTAAGCTGGGAGATGAGACTATAAAGCTGGCAGGCATGGAGAGATTGGCAGCCTCTCCTCCTGGCTCCTTAAATCAAAGAAAAATACTACTAGTTAATGTTTGATGAACTTGGCTTACGGTCCCATGTCCAGGATATGTACTCCTGCAAAGTTAACCTTGTTAAGAGAGGAGTGGGAGGATGTAATTAATGGATGAAATCCACTTGAGAGCCCTCAATTCTCAGGATGCTATGCTCATTACTCTTCAACAATTTCTTGGGTCATCAGTCATCATAACAATGACAAGGACGATCCCCCAGTCCCACAGTGCTATTGTCTGTTTTGGGATTACAGTGAGTGATGTTGTTGGACCACTATACTCACATACTAAAGAAAAGGACAATGATAAGTCTAGGCTCTTGGTACCCTATCTTGGCTCAGACCTGCTTGATGGGTAAGAGCAGAGACCAGCAGAAGCCAGTGATATATAGGCACCAGAATGTGGGCATGTCCCTGGGAGGACTCCGCTCAAATGAACTGACTACGGTTTATTTCAGTCACACAAGATTTTCAAAAGGGGGCTCAAGAAGAGATGGCTGTGGGGAAGAGAACTGCACATGGCTTTACAGGGAAAAGCCTTGGGTTCATGACTCCAGTATCCTGTTTGTCGGGGATGTGGCAAAGCTCTTCAAGACTCCACGTCTCATTATTGTCCTTGAACAATGGGATTAATGACACTGCATCACTAGATCGCTGACAGTGTTATGTAAGATAATGGATTTGACTATGTAGCCTACACAGCATGGGCATGAAAAAGTCAAATGGTAAAAACCTGGGTGGCTGTAGCCCAGTGTGGACATTTGATACTAAAAGTGGTGGTTTGTCCTAGTGACACCAAACCTGGCAGATGAGCTGCTTCTGTTCAAAGCCAGGGAGGCCTGTCTAGTCCCTCACACCACTGCAGCCTCCCACAAAGTGTGGACTAAAGGAGAGCGATCCTCCCTACTGGGGGAGCATACACGAACTGGGACGTGGGAAGAGTTGATTTTAAAAATTTCTTTACTTCATGTATAAATTCTGAGCAACTGCAAACAGAGAATTCCCATTAGAATAAAAGTTTAAAAGCTCTGACATGAGAAAATAACCACTCAAATGCAGATGCTGTTGTTTGCTCACTTTTCATTCAACTAACACGAGGGGAATAGGACACGGAAAAACAATGAGCCAGAAGTGCAAAGCCCCTGCCCTTGCTACTCAAAGGGGAGGTGCTGGACATCAGCACGACCTTGGAGGTGGTTGGAGATGCAGAAGCTCAGGCTCCGCCCGAGACCTACCAAATCGAAATGAGCATCGTAACACAATCCCCAGGCATCCCGCTGGCACATGCAAGTTTGAGAAGTGGACTGGGACAGAGGCATTTTCCCTTGATCAAGCAAGGCACCGAAGGGTTTCATTCATTCTGCCGGGAGGTGAGACTTAAAGCAACGTGGGCAGTATTTGGAGGTGGTGCATGGTAAACTGCATGCAGTTCCCGGTCCGTAGTTTTGTCATCCTTAAGACGTTCAGGTCCTGTCAGTTTTGAGGCAAAGGTATCTTGTCAATTTTTGCCACTGATAAACACTGGTTCAGCTGTCCCCCAGATCTCTAGTCAAGATGTCTAGTCAAGATCTCCGAGACAAGAATGGGCAGACTGGATGAGCAGCAGCCTGAACAGAAAGCCACTGGATCCTAACGAATGGGCATCTGGATGTGGCATAAGTCACAAAAGCACCTGTAAGTTATAAAGGGGTATAAAAAAGTAGTAATCAGGGGTGAGAACTGTAAAAACAGTATGCTCCTCTTTTTCTAGCCTCACTTTACAGTCTGGGAACATGAGCTGGTGGCAGGGGCTGGCCGTGGGGATTGAGGTGGCGGCATCTGCTTAAAAATGAGCACTGGGCCTGGGAAGGGCAAAAGTTCACATGTGGCACTATCCAGCTTTAGAGGCTGGAAGAGTAGGAAAATGGTTAACTTTTCCTCTGTGGTACCTCTTTTCATAGACTCCTACCCAGATATGACATCCTACCTTATTTTTAATAGGTAGAATAGCTACCCAGGCATGGAGAAGTATAGTCAAGCACACTGATCACTGAGCTGGAGTAGAACTCTACACAGGACCGTGTGCGTGTGGACAATTCTTAGTCCACCTTAGAATTCAGCGTGTACCTGTTGCAGAGTCTAGCTGACAGCCTTCAGGCTGCCAACTCCTAAAAAGTCCACCTTTTGCCTGATAATAAACATGAAGACCATTAACAATGGTTTTTCCTCAGCTGAGTCATTCCACAATAGCTGTATCTAAATCATGGCTGACGTGTTGTATATTCATTACCTTTCACTTACTAAATCTCTTTCTTTAGGTCCCAAAGGAAAGTTCGGGGAGCAAAATATTAATTACTAAAGAAAGTTCTGAGATTTTTCCAGGCTCAGCTACGTTGAGGATCTAATACAGTGCTTCTCAAACACCCATCTTTTGGTTTTTTAATTTTTGTATGTCACAGGCCAATATTTTTGTAAAAGACAGTAAAAAAAAAAAAAAAGACATTTTATTACCAGAGAAATAAAATGAGTGAAATAAAGACATGGGTCATGCATTTGGGTGTTGCAGCAATGCCAAACTGCTACAAAAGTTCTAAACTCTTATTTTCAAACTCTGTGCTAATCTCGGTGCAGGATAGTAAGCAACAGTTTGCAGATGGGTGCTGGTTCACGAGCTACACTTTGAGTAGCTGTGGCCTAAGGGTCATGCAAGGTGACATCCTCTACTCTAATGCCCACCTGAGCAGGGTACTGACGCTGTAACATTTACTGAGGGCTTTCTATGCACAAGGGGCTCTCCGTTCTAGCCTGCTATGAGTGTTGCTTCTCCCATAACCCAGTGGGGCAGGCTCTACTACTCTCTCCACTTACAGGTGGAGAAGCTGATGCACAGAGATGTTGAGTAACTTACTGAAGGTCACCCGGTAAACCCAGCATTAAACTCTGCCTCACAGCCTTCTCCAACTACCTCTCGGTGTTTGGTTAAGGTGGCATCTGAATCTACCTCAGGAATAAGTAATACTGATGGCACAGGTGGCAAACACAAGGTCCTCGGACCGAATCCAGCCCTCCACCTTGTTTTACCTGGCCCGGCACCTTGTTTCTACTCAGTGGCAGCACCGAGCTCCTTGCGCCTAGTTAAGGAGTAGTTACATTTATACAGTCCTAAAGTTACATTTGGACCTGTGGAGGCAACCACAAGGCTGATGTGGCCCCCTGTGAAAATGAGTTTGACATCCTGACTTATGGGATTGGTGACAGTGTGGTAACCAACCAGAATTATTTTACCTTGTTATCTGTGAGTAACATCCCATAGGAATGGGCACCAGAACAGAACTGACATCTAATCATGGAGCAATGCTTCACAGTGATCTGAAACATGAATTCTGGCATCCCCTTCAACCAAACCTGAAAAGATGCTCAAAACCCAGGAAATGTCATGCAAACAGCATCCTCAGAATTCAATTACGAATGATACCAAAAAGGAACAGGGAGCATCAGGGAATCAAAATAGCAAAGAACTAGGTCATGGGGTAGAACAAGAACTGCTTTAGCCTCAGCTGTCACCTCTGCACAACGGCTGGAAAGGTCAAGCACCTCTCACCTCTCTCCCACAGCACAGTCTTTCCTTTCCTCCAGGCCAAAGCTTTGGTGTTCCTGTCTCATATGTAATGGGAAACCAAGCCATAGAAGCTTGATGAAAAGCTGTTCTCCTCTTCGGGTGTCTCATATTTTGAACACTGCTGTGTTACAGGAAAGGGGCCTGATTCCCCTGGAAAAGCTGTAACTGCGCCGCTCACCCTCCTGGCAGGGCTGCCCTGCCCCCACCCCAGCCCTCTGTGTCCACACTTGCAGAGTCAGCTCCTCTGGGGCCTCACACTTCCTGGGCTTCCTTCATTGTCTCCGAAGCTGGTAATGATGTCTCCCACCTATATCTCTTGCTGGATTCCTGAAATACCTTTATAGACCTTCACATCACCATAAATGCTGCTTTAAGGAAGGACAAATGGTGGAGTAAATGAACAACAGATGGAACGTAAATGGTACCACATGTCAGACTTAACCTCTTTAGTAAGAAGAGGGGCAAAACCCCCAAACCCTTCCTTCCTCCCCTATGCTGGGAGGAGTAACAATAGGCACAACTACTGCCACAAACGACTGTTACGATGTTCCTTTTATACAAGTGACCAGCTTAGACCTCTCTAGATTGGAAAGATATACATACTATTTATTAAAACTCTGGTTACCTTGGTGGGGTGAAATTTCATTTAGCTTTTTCTAAGCAGGGGGCAGTGCTGACCAGAATGTCATATGTTTTTAATTATGCTCCTGAACCTCCTCGTGTACATTCCCTGAGCCAACAGTTCCTTGCAAAGAATCAATTTCTCTTTGTATAAACACGTCTTGCCTAAAAAAGGTGGAGTTCTTGTAAGCACTTTTAAGACTATTTTCTTTCCATTGAACAAACGTTCTGCATATTAGCTCCCTCAAGTCTGGGGGACACTGGCGGGGCACAGGAAAGACATGTCACACTCAAGGCAGGACTGTGAGTGTGGGCGAGTGGAGAAGCAGTTTGAGCGGTCGTGAGCTGAGGACAGAAGGTCTCCATGGGCAGGGGTGAGTGGGGAAGACCTCACGGGCAAGTGGACGCAAACTGGAGTCTTGGAGAAGGGCAGCCTTCCATGGGAAGAGAGGCACAAAAAGGGCTTTCTAGAAGGTAATAATAAAGGTTAGTGTGGTACTACTTTCGGAAGGAAAAGGCAAAAGTCACCCTTAACATTCCTTTGAATTTCCTTTGAATTATCCATGATGTACTATGACAACTGTACATCTCATCCACACTAACATTTGGGATCCATTGAACTACACTGGAGGAAGAAAGGAAAGGAAACTCCATGAGCTTGTATCTGGGCATTCACACTACTGCCCGCTAAGAACTATCGTGGACTTAGAGGGGAGTAGGAATTGGGTAGAGAATTTTATTTTATTTTTGCCTGTCCTCAAGGTTTACTCCATTATGCCTCTGTAGTCCATACATATATTTAAAGACTTTCTTGCTGTGAGGATTAAACAATATAACAGTAAATGACCCCAGCATGGAATCTGTTGTGTGGTGGGAGCCAGTTAAAAGCTTGATCAGCCCTGACCGATGTGGCTCAGTTGGGTATCCTTATGTAAAGGGAAAGGTAGACAGTTTGATTCCCAGTCGGGGCACATGTGTGGGTTGAGTGTTCGGGCCCCAGTTGCGGTGTGTTCTGGAAGCAACCTATAGATGTTTCTCTCTCACATGGATGTTTCTCTCCCTCTATGTCTCCATCTCTCTCTCCCTCCGCTGCTCTCTAAAAATAAATAAATAAAATCTTATTTTAAAAAAACCAACTTGATCAGACCACCAGACAGTCTCCTTGCAAAATTATACAGAAGAACTTGATCCCCCCGCTCTCTGTAACTTCTGTTGTGGACTCAGTACAGAGACATCATTCTTAAGCTCTTGGACTGTGCATTCAGGGACTGTATATGACCCAGAGTTAGGTTCTGATGTGACTCCTAGGATGTCAGGATGGGAACTCTGGAATGACAGGTCACAAAGGGTTTCACAGTTTGCAAAGGGTCTTTGCAGGCCACATTGCTTGTCTGTACATTAGGGCCATAGATCAACTCAAATCCCTGGCTCTCCCTTGTCATCCATTTCTTTATGTTCATTGCATGAAACTTAGGATAAACCAAAACTCTGGGGCTACTCCAAGGAGGGCAGATTTCCTGGAGCCCTTCTCCTGTGAACATGATCTCCTTTAGTCTGTTTTCCATTCATTCTCTCCCACAGAAAGTTTTATTTCTTTCCCTCCATCTGTCATCTCTTTCCATGTATACTGAAATCAGATTTACCCTGCCCAATTGATTTTGACTATAATTTACTTTTCATTCTCCTACCCACTCCCCCTCCAAGGCCTGATTCTTAAAAACAAAAAATAAACACAAAATCTCACCACCACTACCACCATCACCACCAAAATAAAAACAGCAACAAAAAACCCATACCCTTCATTTAACTGAGCCAGAGGTTTGAGAAAGTTTTCATCACATGCTTTGTGTTAAAACTTTTCTTATAAGCAACTTTTTCTTTTATGACTTTGATGGCTTTGGCTAAGGTGTGAAAGGCGGATCTGAGGGAACTGTCACCTTGCTCTTCAAGTCTCCACTGTGGCCTGGGACTTGGGGCTCCGCAGGGACCCTTCCTGCTCTCTTTCTGCTTGCCCCTTGTACCTTTTCCTTTTGCCACCCTTTCTCCCTATCATTTCTCATTTCTCCTATTTGCTTCCCACCCCTGCCTTCTTTCCATAATTTCCATCCCTCAAAGTTTCCATCCCCAAGTGGGGCCTGAGCCGAACCTCCTACTAAGACCACCTATGACAAATTGTCCCCAACTCCGATGATGCCTGATTAGAGCAGCCTCCATGGCGCCACATGCACTTGGCAAAGGAACCTTCTAGTCTCTGCTCACTGGATGCTCAGCCAGCACACAGTTGCCAGAAGTCACCTTCTCCTTCCCCAGTTTCCCCTGGGTCCTGGCAGGCAAATACTTCGAAGGACAGTGGTTGCCCAGAAGACTACTGAAGGCTCACACAGTTTCAAACAGTATCGACATTTTCCCCTATGTCAACACATTGTTTTAATCCACAGTTGCTGTTATCCCCCTTCTGCTTCTCCAGAGTTAATTTGAAAATCTAAATGCTTTGCTTGGCTGTCCTGTTCTTCAGCCTCTGTTGGTTTATTATTTAGATAGAAACATTTTTTTTCCTTCTAAAACACAGGAACAAGAAAGGTGCAAGTGTGCTTACCTGATGCATTTAGTAAAGCTCACCCAATTCATTCAGTCATTTTGAATAAAGAAGGCTCCTATCTGCTTCAGTTATTCCTTCTCTCTAGGGTGCTAATTGTTTTTCTTTTGATAATCTCCGTAGTTTTGGCCTGAAGTCTAAAATCTTGCCTGCTGGGCTGTGTGTCAGATTTGTAAATTAGATGACATCTGTTTTGAATTTTATCATCTTTAATTTTCTTTCAAGCTCTCTTCACTTATTTATTTCCTCTCCAATTGTAAGGATCAGACTTTGCTGGATGCTTTAGACAAAAGTGTTGACCTTTCTGTGTTGGGGGCCACGGATTAAAATGACTAAAGCTGAATGGTCACAATGAATGCTATTCAGGGAAAAGATGTTGGGAGAGAAGCCTTAGCAACCAGCCCAGAGAGGATGAGCAGTCAATACAAAAGGCTGGCTGTCCACACCAGCATTCTGAAGTTCCCACCGAATAATTACCATCGATTAGAAGGAGATTGACAGGGAGGATTGAACTGGGTGAAGTATTTTGATTAAAGAGGTTGAGGTGGTGGCAGTGGTGGTAGTATGTGAGGTGACTAGTGACCTTCTATCTCTTCACATTTAATTTTCCTCAAATATAATAAAGTGAGGAGAAACTTAAATGCATTCTCATACATGAAGACTCATATTTTGATAGCGAGACCTTATTTTTCCCCCCTATCTACATACCTCCTAAATTCCTCTTTTCATGGGGAAATTGTCTATTGCTTATTGGATTGGGCTTACTTACTTAGGGTTAATTTTCCTGTTAGAATGCCTAATGTAGAACATGTTTTCCCTTTATATAAATCTTTTTCATGCATATAATCTCACAGATGTCAGTTGGCCTCTCGCAACTTTGCATTTGTAGAGGCCACAGAGAATGGGTTATCGGCCGGCCGGAACACGTGCCTGGTTTCACATCGGAGGCATATGTCAGTCATCACTGGCAGAAGAAATAGCCGGCCGGCTGTGCACCAAACACAGAATGGCCCCCCCAAACCCCAGCTGTAGAAACGCTAAACAAAATTTCCAAAACCACACCATGAAAATTGGCCAGCAGTGAATCTGTGCTTGCATATAAATGACAAATCATCCCTTCATGAGGCTGGGTCTGGATTTCTTGGATGCTGCTGTGTTTGGGCTTTTGCTAGGCAGGTCATAGGTCTGTGAAAAGTGCTATTTTTGAATGTAATATGTATATAGCAGTGGTTTTCAACTGGGGCAATTTAGTAATGTCTGGAGACATCTGTGGTTGTCACAACTGAAAGAGAGGGTTGCTACTAGCACGTAGTGGGTAGAGGCTGATTGTGCTGGTAAATATTCTATAATGCACAAGTCAGCTTCACAACCAAGAATTAATTAGCCGAAATTGTAATGGTATCAAAGCTGGAAACCCTGGTATGTAGGCATCTACAATAAACAAGGCAACAATAGATTTTTATGTGCTCCATCAAAACTGTGGTATTGAGAGAAAAAGGTACTTTCAATTTGTCTTCCTTGGATGAACTACTGTTGACTTTGATGACCATTTTGGCCAGATAGCATTCTCTGTTGTAGAGTGTGCTACGAGACCTTTCCAGGTTGGCTCTCTGCCTGCTGCCTCTTTCTTGGTTATCAGCATCATCTTCCAAGTGTATTCACTCAAGCTAGTATCTCTGGGTTTTCATCCACTTTTCTCCCTGTTCTCCTCACCATACATCTACTAGTGATCAATTCCTCATAATCCCGAGCTCTCTCATTATAATGATCTACCCTGACTTCTTAAGTTCCCCACCACCAACCACAATTGAAGGAGCCTATTGTTAAGTTTCCAGCACTAGTATCCTGGCCAGCCTGCTCATTCAGTGCTCCACAATGAGATCCATTCAGTGCTCCACAATGTTAGCTACTTCCTCATTCACCTAGTCCTTTGGTGAGAAGGATATTTGAGTGCCTACTATCTGTTAATTACTGTGCGAGGAGCAATGATCATTCCCCAGGTTAAAATTTTTCCAAGCTTCCATGTTGCTGACAGGACAAACTCCTCGCTTCTTGACACAGCGTGTAAGACTTCTGATAATCTGCCTTTGACCTAACTTTTCAGCTTACTCTCCTACCCTACACTGACAACCTCAAACCAGTCACATTGAACAAATTGTTTTTCCTTAGTCCAGGACACACACTCTTAAGCTCTTTTATGCTTGCACATGAGGAGTGTCCTTTCTATTTGCAGTGTCCTTTCTACTCTTATCTGGGCTATTCTCATTCATCCTGTGCAACTGGATGCTTAGCACATGGACGGTACTCAGTAAACATGGAATGAATTTAAATTTCATCTTCTCTGTGAAACACTCTTCAATTGCCTGGCTGTTGGTTAATATGCCTTTCATGCTCCATAGCTGTGGAGACGTATGCACGTCTGTGAAAGCCCTGTCATGTGCCCTGACTGTGAACCCCTTCAGTGATGGTGTTTGAAAGTACCCCATATTTAGATAAAGTACTTGTGAGTGTCATAATTTACTGAGAAGTTACTCTAGGTTGAGAGAGTGTGTCTGGCTTTCTTTAGAAAGCTTAAAGCCTACAAAAGAAAGTGTAGCTGTCTATTTTATGCCCCCATGGGTTCATGACAGATTCCTGAGTCCACAGTAATCCCTGCTCACCTGCCACTTCTGGGCTTGGTGGTTTCCAGTTGTCGGTTAAGGAGCTTGGCAATGGCAGTGAAGCTGTTGCTCATGCGAAAGATGTCTCTGCTCTGAGGACCCAGGATGGAGGAGAATGTGTCTGTGATGCTCTTAATCTCCAGCAGGAGAATGTGGTGAAACGAGTGCTCCATGCTGGCCAGCTGACTCACCAGGAATGGCAGGCAGCTCCTGGCTCTCTCCTGCCAGGAACAATGAAGAACATGTACAAGAATTGGTGGGAAGGTAAGGCATGACAGCCACTATGAAAAACAGTGCAGAGATTCTTCAAGAAATTAAAAATAGAACTACCATATGATCCCACTTCTGGGAATACGCACCCCTCCCCCCAAATGAAATCATTATCTTGAAGAGATAGCTATACTCCTATGTTCACTGTAGCGATACTCACAGTATCCAAGACATATAAAAGTCCATTGACAAATGAATGGTTAAAGAAAATGTAATATTGAATACATACATATATATAATTGGAATATTCAGTCACAAAAAGAAGGACATCCTGTCATTTGCATAACATGGATGAACCTGGTGGCCATTGTGCTAAGTAAAATAAACCAGATGGAGAAGGACAAATACCACATGGTATCACTTTTCATGTGGAATCTGAAACAAACAAACACTCATACAAACTGAGATGAGAAACGGGTTTCCAGGGGCTGAGAATGGGGGAAATAGGGAGGATAAAAGTGTACAAACATAGTTATAAGATAATATGGTCTGAGGACCCAATGTATAACATGCTGACTATAGTTGATAACACTGTACCGTGTAATTGAAGTTTCCTAAAATATGTGAGGTGATGGATATGTTCAATAACCCAGTAGGGGAATCATTTCACAATGTATGTGTATATCAAGTCATCACATTGTACACCTTAAACATCGTATAATTTAACTTGTCAATTATGCCTCAACAAATTGGGGGTAGAAAGAACAATGAAGAACAAAGGTCTGTATTTAAAAGAAAATCAGGGTCTCATGACCTACAGATGCCAATCCTACGGCAGTTTACTTAGAGAGTTAGCTGAAGCTAAACAATAAGTTTCATTCATAGTGCTTCTAAATTGGCTTCTTTGAGGTTTAAAATTTTTTCCTGACCTTCAGGAAAACTTTTTTAAAATAAAACTTTTTTCTGTTACTCCTTTCTTATAAATATGTAAATAGACTCATTAATCTATTTTGCCAGGTCCAAACCTCTCAACCATCATTAATAATCTTACCCCACACATCTGCCCTTCCCAACTTTGTGTCCTTCTCTGGCCAGTCTCCAAGCCTGTGACTCACTAACTCTGTCTACACAGGAGAAGCCTGGTCAATGGTACCCCTGATCCATCCATCTGTTGGGTGATGCCATGCATCAAACCAGTGTCCAAAGTTTACCTCCTCTCAACAAGACACACTAACTCATTTGTTTACTTTAAGAATCTTTCAACATGTTCCAGGGCTTATGTGCTTGGTCAAATGAATAGATTGTATTACCTAGCTATAATCAAGTAAACTCTCCTAAGTGGCCTAAAAGAAACCGAAGCTGACTGACAATACAAACAGTGTAGTCATGAGTGAATACCAATAAAGTGGCTTAGCAGACATATGTTTTATCCCTATTGAAACTCCTCATCATCCATATTAGGAGGTGACATAATTTAATCAAATATGACTAGGACTTATCCAAAAATTGTTTTCAATTATCAAGTAGGTCATTTGAAATATAGATGTGTGCTCATGATAAATAATGACATACTGTTAATAAATAAATAAAAATAATTTAAAATATGGCTTATTTCATTTTTAATTCATTTTTAAAAATCTCATTTTTATATATTTAAAATTATAATGTTAGTGTAACAGAAAATATGTATAATTATGAATAAATATATACATTAGAAATCGATGCTCAAAATCCTTTTAAGGATAGATGTATAGGTTGAAATTACTCTTCTAACCAGGAATTCCCTTTTATCCCTTGTTCTAGTATTTGAAGCCTTAATTTCTTTCAAGCTACAATTCTTGTTGATTACCATCCTGTCTCCTACATGAAGCTGCCCCCAATGACCTCTGCTATCTGAATTTTCACTGCATTATTAATTACAATAATAATTGTCATTAATTATTTAAGGACTGTTTAAAGACAACCTTATTTAGCACTCCATCATTTGTTTATACTTGCCTTTATTTAGTGACCAAAAAGGTGTTGCATGCCTGTAATATGCCTGTGCTAGACTCTAGATGACAGAAGTAAATGAGAATTGGTATCTGCCTCAGGGACCCTCAATCTTCCTTTCATTTATAATTCCCTAATGGTTACATGTACCAGTCAAGTCTCCTAAAGGGGTTACTTCTCAAACATCAATCATCTGCCTGGCACAGAACTGAGCTGTGGAGTCTATACCCAGTGTGTATGTCTCGGTTTCTTGATTTAAGCAAACTTACATGTCATAATATGACCTGACAAATAGAGTATGGAGTTGCAAAGGAACCTGTGCTTTACAAGAAATATTTATTACAGAGCAGAATCAAGCAGTGAAGTTCCCTACTCTTTAATATTTAATTTGATTTTCAAAGATTCCATTGTATGGGAGCATCTTTTGGGGGAAGTAGAGTACAAAGGTCAACAGCTAATTGAAGAGATAGTTATTCATTTAAAGATAAAAATATTAGATGAATGAAAAGTAGGAGCAACAGAACAAGTTCATGACAGCTTGTTTTATATTTGTCTCATATAATTGCCAGGTTGCAGAAAGGCATGTAAGCGCTCTTGAGACATACGTATAGCTATAGATAACTCCACATGGTTGCTTTCATTTGTGCAAAGTTCCACATGTGAATACATGGCATGCAATGCATCACAGGGACATTTTCTATTTTCCATTTACAGGCAAAACCTGGATGTGGGGTACCTACTATATGCCTGCCACTGTTGTAGAAGCCGGGAACACAGCAACAAAGGAAAAGGATGAAAATACCTGCCATCATAATGAGGCAACAGATAATAAACAGAATGCACATGTAAACTATATAGCGTGTTGGATGGAGAAGTGAGCCTGAGAAAAAAATGGGGCAGGACTGGGAGTCCCAGGTAGGGTGTCAATGTCAATTAGTGTAGTCAGGTCAGATCTCAAAGAGAAGGTGGCACAGGAATTTAACAAGGTATTAGAATCTAAACCATACATTCTCAGTAGCCATAGAGGATAACCACAGTAAACATCAGCCTGGTTGATACAGGGAGGACAGAAGATGTAAGAACTGGGGCACAGGAGAGGTGACATTTTCTTACTAAGAATATAATTTCAAATTTCAAGTAACTTCCTCAGTTCCGATTCAGATTCCTCTTTAGCAACTTCTTCATATGATGTCACAAACATTTCATTTGCTTTACCTAAGTGTCACTGTGGTTTCATTAAGAATTCTTCTCATTGTAAAAATTAGCAAGCCCTTTCTTTAAAGCATTCTTCTTCCTACGGGTAAAGATGGCTGTGTGGGTATTTGCTGAAATCAACACAATTCTGGATGATCTTCTGGCAGCCAAAATGAGCTGAAGGAAAAAATTAATCACAGTGCAGGAACAAGAAAAATCATTGCTCTGGAACTAGCATATGAAACCAAGCCAAACTCACATGTTTTTTTTTCTGAAAGCTTGGAACATGTCCATGTACCTCTCAGGGGTAACAGATATAATTTTGGATTAGAAAGTGTGATGTTGGGGTAGAAGGGGGTTGGGAGGTCCTGATTTCTTTCTTGGCTCTGTGATGTTGACTCTGGAGCCAGTGACTGCATTTTTCAGTCACCCCACTGCAGGGACAGGGTCAGCAGCACCTGTATGCCTTAATTGCAGGCCTGACCTCATCCCCTCTGACATAAATTAATTATTTATTATTCAAATAATAATAGCTGACCCACAGGGAGCACTTAATCTAGGTGACAAGTCTATTGTACACATTTTTAATGTATTTATTCATGTATTTCTCCCAATTCACTACCAGGTAAGTCCTGTGATCGGTGTTACTTTGAAAGGGGGAAACATAGGCATAGGTAGAAGACAAACTTGCTCGAAGTCACACTGCCCTCTGTTCCTGCAGCCGTGCCCTCGCTGGCTGTACCCTAGCCCCTCCTGTCAACAATTCCAACCCACCCATGCACATATTTTTCCACTCCTTTTTCCTATATCTTATTCATGATCAGTTATGTGGTCCCTTCATTTAATGATTTTTGATTTAGTGATATAAACATTATAAATACTTTGTAAATACAAAATAGCCCAGCAGTCCTCAAACTATTTGGTTGCAGGACTCCTCTGCTCTCTTAAAAATTATAGAAGACCACAAAGAGTTTTTGTTTATCTGAATGATACCTATTGAAGATAAAATTGACAAATTAAACATATGTATATGTGGAGACATTTTCAGTTTTTACAGCTGGGGAATGGGAGGAAGGGCTTGTAGTGGGAATCATGTAGTGGATAGAGGCCAGAGTTGATGCTAAACATTGCCCCGTGACTAAGGCTGAGAAACCCTAATTTAAGTGAAACTGGCTTCCTTTTTCTCCCTGCGAGAACGTGGAGGTGAAGAATACAACTATGAGTATATTTGGGTGCTGTTGTCTTGATTTGTGCTAAGGCACTAACCAGTTTACCCATCACTGTTTTTGTTTCAGTGCAAATGTTAATACAGTGAAAAAGGTCAATGATGGATGAATATTACATTATTGGGCTGATGGATCACACTGAGAATTGGTGAACTAAAATCGAGTGTCAGCAAACTTTTCTGTGAAGGACCAGATAGTAAATATTTTTGGCTTCATGGGCTTTATGGTCTGTGTTGTGGGAAAACAACTCCAGACAATAAGTAAATACATATATGTGGCCGGATGTGGCCCACAGGCATTGATTTGCTGATCCCTGAGCTAGATTATATGCCTGCCTAATTGCCTTGGCATTCCATTCATTTTTATCAGTGTGTTTGCTTTTGTTTTTAAAATACTGCCACTCTTATCTTATAAACTCCTTCGTTATTCTTTGTCAGGATAACAGAATGTAACTCAGAATGTAGCCAAAAATGAAAGTGGGGTGCTTGGTTATGATGAAAATAATTTCCCTTTATTAAGCATCCACTGCGTACCAGGTACTTGGCATATGCTTCCTCACTTAACCCTCACAACAACCTTGCAAAATAAATATCAGGGTGAGTATGGATGTCAAGAAGTCCAATCACTTGACCAAGATTACACAGGAGATCGAGTCTTACACAGTGACAGAGCAAGATTAAATGAAGACCTGCCTGATTCCAGAGTCTGAATGTTTCCACTTCGCCTGGGCAGACAAAGACCATTTGGTGCAGCCCTGTGTGCCTCGACCTTCCTCTCTCTTGTACCTGCAGCAGCATCACCAATCGATTATCGTGCTCTTCTGTGCTGGACTTTCCCTAAGACCCTTCCTCAACACAATTTTGATAGTGGTTCTCAACCCTGGCCGCGCATTAAAACCACCTAGGCAGCTTTCAGAACAATTCTAATATCTGCAACCTCCCACCCTCTTTCTTACATAATTTCATTGAATTGGGTGTGGTCCAGGCAAAGGAATTTTTAAACCTTCCAAATAATTCTAATGTGCAGCCAGGGTGGAAAATGACTTGGTCCATATAGAGGTGGGCAAATGTAGGTTTACAGTTGTGAGTATGGGGAAATAAGGGAGTTTATTCTTGTAGATTATTTATGTATTATTATATTATTTATGATTATTAACCTATTTTTGCCCACCCCTGTATAGAATCCCAAAACTCTAAAATTTTGAGAATTTGCTGATTTAGGGAATGTAGATTTGGCCCTACAATCTACACCTTTTTCTTTCTATCCTTTATCAATTTACAAATGAATAATAGAAAATAACATATTTAGCTGCCTATATGAAAATATTTTATCCAGCATCTATTATTTTTGCTTTTTTTATTGTCATTTATGGCCTTTTAAATTTTTTTTTAGCTGAAAATGTTTTTAATTGGGGAGGAAAATTACATTAAAATGTCTCTTTTAGTGCAAAAGAAAACCCTGTATCCAGCAACTGTGACAAGATTACAAAACATATTTTACTTTTTTAAAGCAACCTCACCTGCCCTATTTTATTTTATTTTATTTGTTGTTCAAGTACAGTTTTCTGCCTTTTACTCCCAACCCAGCCCACCCCCCAGCCCTCCCCACCTCCCTCCTGTTTCCACCGCCCCCCCTTGTTTTTGTCCATGGCTCCTACCCTTCGTGACAGCATGGATGGAACTGGAGAGCATTATGCTAAGCAAAATAAGCCAGGTGGTGAAAGACAAATACCATATGATCTCACCTTTAGCAGGAACCTAATCAACAAAACAAACAAACAAGCAAAATACAACCAAAGACACTGAAATTGAGAACAGACTGACAGTGACCAGAGGGGAGAGGGGAGGGAAGATCAGGGGAAAGGGGGAAGGGTTTACAGGAACAAGTATAAAGGACACATGGCTTTTTAAGTTTTATAATGACAAAATCATTGTATTTCTTCGTTGTTCAACTCTTTGAAGTCTCCACACACCAGAGTCACTTGTGAGGATGGTTAGAAATGTAAATCAAACATCAGTGTTTTCTCAACAGACTGTCGGCTTCCTTCCTTAGGAGCCCTCAGAAGCCTGAGAGGACCAGTGCTGCTTAGATGCTGGGGGGTGTGATGTATTTGCTCCATGAGTCTCTTTATTAATGGTGGTGGGTTGCTAGCTCCAGAGCAAAAGTTGAGGGGTTTATATGGATCTATCTCCCCACCCCAATTCTTCAGCTTTGAGAATCTCTGGAGTAGGGGAACTAACTCTTTTAATGTGTCCTGAGATTTCTCCAGTTTTAGCATTGAAAGTTCCTCATCCAAGGAAAGCCCTCAATCAAAGGCAAATTGAAACAGTTGGTCACTCTACTCTGGAGTCTGTGAGTAGGTGGGAGATTATTTCACCTTAGATGACTGCTCAGTAGACTCGCATCGCTGGTGACCATAATGATGTATCATCTCTGTCTCACCCTCTCCGCCTGTGTGCTCATACACATAGTCACTTACCATTGCTCATGGCAGTTATGCTCTAAAAAGTCACTTTGAACACTGAATTATTAGTAAATACAGAGGCATTGCTTGTAGGAGAAATATAAGAATACATTCCTCCAAGCTTCTGGTCATGCATTTTCAGCAACTTATCAAGACAAAATCTTGTTTTATGTATTTCCATTTAAAGACATCTTAATTACTATATGTTGTGAATTCATTAAAATTGAACTCAGAGCCAACAACATGCATGAAGCTTACATATCACATGAACTTTCTCCACAAGGCACATCACACAGCCTTCTTGCCCCTAAGAACACTAGAGAGCACTTTAACACTACATTTGGGGGACATTTAAACTGAAATCACTGACAAAAAGCACAAAAATGAGAAAATTGTGGCACTAAATAGGCCCCCCAAACAACAGACACTTGTCTACAAAAAGAGTTGAAACAAGAAGGTGGGACCTTGACTTGTTTGACCTCAGCTGGGAACTGGTATGGTGGGCAACTCAGATTTTTGGCTGCTCTGTGCATGCTTGTGAATGGCCTCAGAAGTGTCTTGAGTATTGATTTGGGGTTACAAACACACTCTAGTGAGTAGGTGAATTTACAAATATGAAATCTGTGAGGAGGACAGAAAGATAGATCAATCAATTGATCTCAGATCTTTGTGGATATCTTATAAAAGACATATCTGCTTTTATCTTGGTTGATCAGAGTTGAAAGACATTCCAAACTGTAAAGTCATATCTACAGAGCAGAAAGATATTCTAAAACGTTAAGACATGATTTTGCATTAAGCCGTTACTACCACGTTGAGTTCTACTTTCCCAAGTTCGGATGGAGTTCGGTTTGAGTTCAAGTCTCCAGCCTATCTTCCAGTTGGTCTTCCCCTCTACTTTCCACCATGGGCAGATTCTCTTACTGGCTTTAAACTGAGACTTGCTTTCTTTAGCAAGTTACTACACAGTTGTCCCTCAGTATTTGTGGGGGATTTGTTCCAAGACACCCTGCAGATACCCAAATCTGAGAACAATTATCTTCCTTATATAACATGGTGTAGTATTTGCATATAACCTATGCAATCCTCCTATACACTTTAAATCATCTCTAGATTACCTTATACCATGGAAATCCTATGCAAATAGTTGTTCTAATATTGTGTAGAGAATAATGACAAGAAATAAAAGTCTGCACATTTTTGGTACAGACACAACCATTGTAGGCCTAAGTACATCAGCAACAACGGAAGTATACATCAGCAACAACGGAACATGTTTTAAAAAACATTTTGATCCATAGTTAGTTGAAGCTACAGATGCAGAATCCAAGACAAAAGGGCTGAGTATACGCCCAAAATCCATGCAAACTCTGTTTTTACTCACATGGTAATGCTTATCGATTATACATTCTTTCGTGTACATGACCCAATTCGGGTGTGAAGATTGAAGACTGGTGACGGCAGTTTGCTTTTTGCAACTCAACTGTCTACAGCAGAATATGAAAAATGTGGGTAACATAAAATATTTTGAAATCATTTTTTTCTTTCTTTGTTCTTCACATGAAACAAACAAAAAAAAGAGGTGCTAAAATAATGACTTCTCTTTTGTTTTTTGTTTTTTTTTTAAAGCGATCCATTTGGTTTGGGACACAGTGTTAGGGAGTTCTCTCTGCATGAGAACTGAAATTATAAGAAAACCAAAGAGACACTCATCTGCCAATCCTTTTAAATTAGAACCTGAGATGCCTGGTAAAACGTTTACGAAGTGGTGCTCCTACTGGGCATGCTGAAACCTAGTAAATGTTTAGTGGGTTTTTTTTTTTTTTTTTGACATTATGGAATACATGCTACTTGTGAAAGAATATATACAAATATATTTAAGTAATGAAATAGAACATGAGCAGCACCATTGAAGGCATCTGTGTGCCCCTCCCCGTGTTTCTCTCTTCCTCTCTCTGAGCACCTTCCCTGGAAGTTTCATTGATTCTTGTCCAATTTATATTGGAAGACTTTTGGTACCTCCTATTCTGTCTGTTCTGAGTTGAGTATTAACATGTAAAATAAAATGTCAAATCTTCTATTGACCGAAGAGTTTAGAGGCACTCTTTTTAGAAAAGCCAAAAGGATTACCGAGTCAGGGTCATCAGAGACCTGCCTGCACTGCTTTTTGGTTGGGATCTGCAGGCCTGCCTGAGCCACATGTTACTTTCCCATCCCAGCCGCTGCTCAAGCCTCCCCGAACTGCTCCCAGTCTAGAGAGTTATAGCTCTTTCTTCTAGCAATCACCTACATTGTTCCATCGCCTAAAAGAAAAGGGGAGTGGTTAAGCTTTGGGTCTTTTCTGCAGGTAAAGTAGAATTGGCAAGTAAGAGACTAGCAAGGCAAGTAAGGCTACTGGCTGTTCAAATTGTCAATAAATGCAATAAATATTCATGGAGAAAATCCCACCCTCAGAGAACAGAAATGTGATAGTGTCATGTGAGCTCCCCCAGCTGAGCAGGTGTGGGCTGTGTTGTGGTGGTGGCAGGGTGGGCTCAGAACCTTCTTTGTAGGTTCGAATCCTGGCACTCTGACTGGCCAGCCATGGACTTTGGGCAAATTACTTATCTTCGTGGCTCAGTTTAGAGATTTTAATGGTTTGTTTATTTTTAGAGAGAGGGGAAGGGAGGGGGAAAAGAGAGGGAGAGAAACATTGATGTGAGAGAAAAACCTCAATTGGTTGCCTCTTATGTGCATCCCAACTGGAGACCAAACCCACAACTCAGGCATGTACACTGACCAGGAATTGAACCAACGGCCCTTCACTTTGCAGGAAGATGCCCAACCAGCTGAGCCACACTGGTCAGGGCCATGACTCAGTTTACAAAATGGATTAATATCAGTGTCTGACTCATAAAGTCACTGAGGATTCAGTAAGTTAGAAACATCACATGAGAATGCTAAATAAATGTGAGCTATTATCGCTTGAGTGTCAAAAATACTAAATGCAGGTACATTTGAATTATCACAAAAACTGAAAACAGGCTATCTCAGAAGTCACTTATCCCCTTAATTTTTTCCCAGTTAACATGTTTTGTGAATTGATAAATATTCAGAAGTTCTAGAAATGTCCCAAATCCCCAAACCAGCTCAGTATAAGCAAATATGGGCTGATATTTTGGTAACTTGCCAAAAAAGTTTACCTGAAAGTGAAATATGCTCATTTAACTGAGAATGCTTGTTTCCTTTATTTAAAATGGAACATTATTGTCAAAATACAATATAACTCAGGATTTTATTAGATACCTGAACCCAATTTTAGCTTCTTACCTATAAATAGCTAGATTTTTTTCTTTGCAATTATCTCCCAATGTTTTTCAATTTTTTTCTTGTGTCTGAAGTAAAAATATTCTACTATTACAACATGTTCTTTTTTTTTTTCATTTTGGGATTTAATCTTTTATTGTATTTTTTCCCCATTACCATTTAGTCCCCTTATAGCCCCCTGACCCCAGCATATTGTAACATTTTCAATCCCACAAAAAGTTATTGGCATAGGCAAGGCAGTAATGGACAAGCTATCTAGTAATCTATAAATTCTAAAATAAGTATATTAGTAATAAATTTTATTCTTTAAAAATTATGCTACCCAGATAAGGTATGCACTTCTAGCCTTAAAATATAAGCATAAAAATATATGCAAAATGCTTGTACAGTAAGTAGTCATCAAATGTTGTTTATCAAATTCAAAAGCTAAGATTCAATCATTCTTTTTAGGGAATATTGAGAGAGTAAGCTCCCTGAGATCCTTTTTTTGTTGAGTAAAGTAGAGAATAAATAAAAAAAAAATAGTTAAAGTCTCTCTTAGGCAGATAAATCTCCAATTTTGAGCTGACTTTAAAAATAGCATTCCAAAAAGTCACATTCCTCAATTCTTTCTTGTATCCTCTGATCACACCTTCATTTTCATACTTATCAGCTCAGAGTAATTGATATTTTTCTTCCCATTAATAAATAAAAATGCTATTAGAATTTTAAACATATTGTATTTACATATTCTAAATGATTATTTAGTCAATGTAAGTGGAATAAGTTTCCATTCTTTCCTTAGTATTTTTGATTCAGTTTGCATGATTTCAGGAACTCAACGTTTCTGTGGGCACATAGGAGAGTAATAAATCATGCCTAGTAGAGCAACACTGTCTAGGCAAAACAATTTTAAAAATAAGTCGCAGTAATAAAAGTCTAGAAACAGCTGATGAAAACAGATGTACCCTTTGTTTTGAAAGAGCCTGAAATTTTGTAACATGGCAAAAATTAAGGATTAGCTGGACTCAGTTCAACTCTATGCATTTGGCACAGAATGCTAACGTAAATCCCACCCTTGTGAAAGAAAAAAACACAGATATAATTTTGTATTTACAAAGCAGTAATGACTTTTATTTAAATATGGAACTTACTCTGTCTTCCTCAAAAAGATGTTTGTATAAAATTGATTTAGGATTTAAGACAAAAATCAGAGAATGTGAAAGTAGCTTATCATTATGCCTTGCTATTTGAGACAATAATATAACCAAATAAATTATGATTTAGCATGATTTATTTTTTAAAGGGCAGAAAACTGGACACAGTCTTCTGTCAAATAGAATTTTCCAATTTTTTTCAAAATAGCACTGTGACCACATTTATGTTTGCAAACCCAAATCTCTCTCCATTTGTGCTGAGAGTTTATGTCCCAACATCTTTTCTTTATGTTGACCCCCAAGTACTTACAGACCTTAAAGCTTGTAGAAGTCCATCTAATTTGAACTTTGAACATAGTGTTACTTTGTGGGTTGATAAAAGATTTAGAGGTCCTATAGTTTGGGTTTATTCTCTAAAATCCGGGGGCTTGGGAACTTAGCCTCTTAAAGGTAAATCTTTTGTGTGAGTTCAAGGGACCTAGAATGAATTGTACAGAGCCAGAATTTCTTCTCCCACCACACCATGGTCCCCTCATGTAAATGATCTCTCATTGATCGTCCTGAACAATGGTTCCACTATTTCTTTTGCTTCAATTAAGCAAACCTTTGAAAGACCACTGGGGACTTTAGCACTGAAACATTTCTAGAGAACTCAAAGAAGCAGCCCATCTTTAATTACACAATATGTGTTTAGCAAATGTGGTGTAATCACAGAATGATAGAAAAAAGTAACCACAGAGCTTCTGGCCCAATCAAGGAAATGATTTTGAAGAAGGATACTGATTATGGGTCCAAAAAGAAAGAAAAGAAATAGAAAGAAAGAAACAAGAAAGAAAGAAAGAGAGAAGTTGTGTTTGAACCTTCTGCCAGGGGAAAATAAAAAGTACTTTGTGCTCATTAACAATATGGTAAGATTTAGCTCAGTTAAACTATGCATCAGCTACAATTGAACTTTCCATAATTATTCATTATATAATTTACTCATTATGTAATTAAATACAAGATGCTTATCTTTGCACCTACTTATTTTCTTTTTTAATGCTTAGCCCATGTTTATTTTTTAAGTTATATTTTATTGATTATGCTATTACAGTTGTCCTGATTTTTCCCCTTTGCCCACCTCCACCCAGCACCACCACACTCCCTCAGGCAATTCCCCCACCACTGTTCCTGTCCATGGGTCATGTGTGTAAGTTCTTTGGCTGCTCCATTTCCTATACTGTACTTTAAGCCATCCCCATGGTTTTTCTGTAACTACCTATTTGTACTTTTTAATCCCCTAATCTCTTCACCCATTGGCCCACACCCCACTCCCATCTGGCAACCATCAAAATGCTTTCCATATCCATGATCTTTTCCTATTTCAATTTTTGATAGATATGTATTTTTGCCATTGTATTGTTCATAGTTTTGGTCTTCTTCCTTTTGTTAAATAAGTCCCTTGAACATTTCATATAATAATGGTTTAGTGATGATGAACTCCTTTAGTATTTTCCTTGTCTGGGAAGTTCTTTATCTGCCCTTCTATTCTGAATGATAGCTTCACTGGGTAGAGCAATCTTGGCTGTAGGTCCCTGCTTTTTATGAATTTGAATATTTCTTGACAATCCCTTCTAGCCTGCAAAGTTTCTTCTGAGAAATCAGCCAGAAGTCTTATGGGAATTCCCTTATTAGTAGGTAACTAACTGCTTTTCTCTCAATGCTTTTAAGATTCTCTATCTTTAATCTTTGGTATTTTAATTATGATGTGTCTTGGAGTGGGCCTCTTTGCATCCATCTTGTTTAGGACTGTTTGTGCTTCCTGAATTTGCAGGTCTGTTTCCTTCACCGAATTAGGGAAGTTTTCCTTCATTATTTTTTCAAATAGATTTCCAATTTCTTGCTCTTTCTTTTCTCCTTCTGGTACCCCTATGATGCCAATGTTGGACCTCTTGAAGTTGTGCCAAAGGGTGCTTACAGTATCCTCATTTTTTAAAATTCTTTTTTCTTCTTGTCGTTAAGATTGGTTGTTTTTTGCTTCCTTATGTTCCATATCATTGATTTGATTTTTGCTTCATTTACTCTCCTATTGTTTCCCTGTGAATTGTCCTTTGTTTCAATTAGTGTATGTTTTGTTTCTGACAGTTGAGGTCCTCACTAAGTGCCAAAGCATCCTTATAAACAGTATTTTGAACTCTGCATCTGATAGATTGCTTATCACCATTTTGTTTAGTTCTTTTTCTGGAGTTTCGATCTGTTCTTTCATTTAGGTCATGTTTCTTTGTCTCCTTATTTTGGCAGCCTCCCTGTGTTTGTTTCTATGTATTAGATAGAGATGCTTTGACTCCCTTAGTGTCTTGGTAGTGTGGCCTAATGGAGTAGGTGTCCTGTAGGGTCCAGTGGCACAGCCTCCCCTGTCATCCAAGCTGGGTACTGAGGCAAACCCATTATGTGGGCTAAGCACAGCCTCCTCTTGTAGCTGAGCCTTGGTTGCTGTTGGCAGGATAATGGGAAGGATTTACCCAGGCCAGTCAGCTGCAAGGACTGGCTGTGACCACTTATCACCAACCCCTGCCCTCTGTGGAGGATCAGCTGTGCAGGGGCAGAGTAGTGGTGCTCTGATGTGGTAGATGTCTACTGGCTGTGCTGACTGGGGTTTCCTGGATGATACAGGCTACCTGTGTCTTGCACAGGGCCACCCTGTCTGAGCTATAAAGCAATTTGAGATGGCTACTACTTGTGCTGGACTTGGAGATTCCTAGGCGAAGCCAAGCTGTGGATCTAGGCTGGCAGCTGGTAATGCTGGGCTTGGGGCTCACTGAGGCCAGCTGTTGCTTATTTGGGAGGATTTAGGAAGTTGTGAAGCATGAGCCAAGACCAGTCATTCATGTGGAAAAGCCACTGCTAACAGCTTGGGTGGGCCCATAAGTTGGATGGGGCAGAGTCTCAGGGGGAATCTCCAAAGTGGGTCTAACGGTATTAGCCAGATGGATGAAGTCTCAGATACAGCACCAGCCTGCCAGCTCTGTGGGGGCAGGGCCCAGAAAATGGACAATGGTCTCTGCTCACCTTGATGCCAGGCACCTCAGCCTCCCCCTGCATGCCACTAATGCCCCTCAAGCCACCACCCGAGTGCCAGAGCCCAGAGGGAGCAAGTCTAAGTAGGTGAGTCTGTGTGTGTATTCTATAAGAGGAACAGCTTGGGGCTCTAGAAGTTTCTTCCACCCACTCAATCCCCTCTGGTTATTGCATCCAGAAGTAGTGGGGACTTATCTTCCCTATTTACCCAGGATAGTCAGCTGCAAGGACTGGCTGTGAGCACTGATCACTACCTTCGCCCTCTGTGGAGGATCAGCTGTGCAGAGGCAGGGTGGTGGTGCTCCGATGTGGTGTGAAGCTGTCCACTGCCTGTGTAGGTTCTGCGGTTTCTTGGGTGGTACAGGCCAAGGTCAGCCACTGCCTGTGTTCTGCCTGGGACCACCCTGCCTGAGTTATAAAGCAATCTGGAATGTCTGCTACTTGTGCTGGGCTTGGAGGTTCCCAGGTGAAGCCAAGCTGTGAATCTAGGCTGCTAGTTTCAGGTCTGGGAGGCCAGCTGTTGCTTGTTTGAGAGCATTTAGAAGTTTTGAAGAATGAGCCAAGAGCAGCTATTCATATGTAAACTCACTATTAACAGCTTTGGTTTGACCATAAGCTGGGTGGAATGGAGCCTCATGGGACCTCCAGGGTGGGACAAACAGTGCTAGCCAGGTTGATGGAGTCCCAGATAAATATGGCACCCACTTGCACAGTCTGTGCCTTTGTGGTGAAGGGATGGCTCAGAAAAGACACAATGCCCTCTGCCCACCTTTCTGTCTGGGAGAAAGCTGTGTCCCAGCTCTTGCCTTGATGCCAGACACTAGTTCCTCCCTGTATGCCACTGGCACCTTTCAAGCAGCTGCCCCAGTGCTGGAGCTCAGAGGGAGTGAGTCTGAGTGTCTTTGTGCATGTTCTCCAAGAGAGACTCCTTGGGACTCCAGAGGTTTCTTCCACCGAATCAATACTTGCTGGTTTTTGCAGCCAGAGGTTAGGGGGACTTATGTTCCTGGTATAGGAACCCTGGGCTGGAGGGCCTGATGTGTGGCTGGGACTCCTCACCTCTGAGATATCCCTCCCGAATTTTTATACACCACATGTGAGTGAGGGACAAGCCCATTCCGTGTCTGCACCCCTCCTACTAGTCTGAATGGATATGGTTTCTGTTGTTCTGTAGTTGTCAGACTTCCATTCAACTCAATTTCTGCCGGTTCTGAGCAATGGGTGTTCTATATTTGAGATGTCATTTTGATGTGGTTGTGAGAAGAGGTGACCCATGTTTGCCTATGCCACCATCTCGACTGGGCATCCAGCACCTACTTGTTTTCAAAAGAAATGGCCAGATTTTTTCACGGTAGCTGAGATGTAACTCCCCAAATATACGTTAGACAGAAATATTTGGAAGAATATTATTTCATTACTTATAGGGGACAATGAAATGGGAAAATGCAGTTTGCAAAAGTGTAAACCTTGCTTGAGATTGGCAACTTCCGTAGCTAGGAGAGTTGGATGCAGTTTTTGTTGGTACCTTGCCCCCATCCCTCCAATGCTCCCTGTCTTTGTTCCCAGGTTTTACGTTGGATTTCCTTTTATTTTCCTTTCTTGCTTTTAAATCAACTATGTTTTCATTGTGAACTGTCTTAACTGCTTGCTGGAAGTTAGTAACATAAAAAATAAGTAGATAAAAACATGCAAACAAATTGCAACTAATAGTATGGGGTTTTCTAGCCAGGGTGTGCTGAAAAGAAAAGTTTTCAAATATACTAGCCTGGAGAAAACATTAATTACCTTCAAAATTGCCTTCTACCCATCTGTGAGCTCACTTTTATGTAAATGGTGGAAATAAAAGAAAACAGCCTTTTAGGATTTCTAGATAGGATTGCATTGAGATCTTGAATGGACTCCCATTTTGTCTTGGTTCTTTTAGGCTGCTATAACAAAGTTATCACATACTGGGTAACTTATAAACAACAAACACTCATTTCTCACGGTTCTAGAAGTTGGGAAGTCCAAGATCATAGTGCTGGCAGATTTGGTGATTGGTCCCATAGAGGAAGGGGACAAGGGCACTAGTCCCATCCGTGAGGGCTCCACTCTCAGGACCTAATTACCTCCCCAAAGCCCCATCTCCTAATACCTCACCTTGGGGGTTAGCTTTCAACATATTAATGGTAAGGGCACATCATACCATTGCATGGTTTAGTCTTGCCATTTCTCACAGAATAATTCAGAGGAGTCAGGTCATTGTGTCTACTGTTTCCATTGTGTCTAATGCAGAGGTTAATAAAATCTGTGAATCTTGACGTCAAGGTCATTCTCATTTTCTAAGGGAGCCTGTTTCCTTCGGGAAATCTTTGTAACTTCTGTTTCCTCTCATCACTCTCTCTCTGTTCCTGCCAATTTAATTCGTGCCCACCAGTCATAAGGAGAAGGAGTTGGGAACCAAAGAATGCTTTAGGAATGTGGAGCTGTCATTGAGAAGTCAGGCTCTGGGAAGCATTTTTTATTTATTTGGGGGTGGGGTGGGGTGACACTGGTTATTGATGGGCAATCTTGCTTTAGATAAAGCAAGTTCACTTACATGAAGGTAGCTACACAAGAATGTCTCTTCCCCATGACAAACCAAAGCAAGCAACCATATCGGAAAGTAGAAACCTGACAGAATTAGCCTACTGTCATTGCCAAATGACACTCAGAAGAAGGAAACAAATATATAAAGATACATGATGATAGTCTCTTCAACATTGCATTTGGCCACGTACTTGTTTATTAAATAAAATATTTTTTCTTTTAAGCTAGCTAAAGGAAATATTCTTGGGTAGGTTTAGTTCTTAGAGAAAAAAAAAAAAAACCCAGAAAAAAATGTAATAATAAAATCAAAGAATGAGAGTATGTCAGAGCTGGAAAGGACCTTGGGCCTTGGTATTCATTTATTTTGGGCAATCTGAGGGGCTCTGAGCAGCACCCCCACTCCCCAAGGTCACCCTCTCAAAGTCACCAAGGTAAGATGAACCACAGACTCAGAAACACCTCTTACCCCCAGTCCAGTGTTTTGAATGAGGAAAGGGATACTTGCATGGGCTAAGGGCCATAGTCAGGAAAAATGAAGAGATCAGTAGGAGTTTAGCATAACCTGGGGATTTCTGCAATCAACCGCACTTCGTAAATAAAGATTTCAATGATGTGAGATACTTAGGAAAGTTTGTTTTCTATTTCTCTGGGTGAACTGCCAGATATTTGAAACTCTATGGTCTCTACATAGCACTGAGATTGGGAAACATTGCCTGGATCGTTTTCATTTATTCATGTTCTGGAAACATTTATTTTCCACTCATCTCAAATTTATTCATCTTAATTAGCAACAACTATTCCTTTATCAACTTCAGATTTATTTCTTATCAAGAAATAAACTGATGTCAAGACGCCCTTCTCATTGTAATTTTGTATGTGTTATCTACATGTATTCGTGGTTAATGCTAAGAACTATAATAACATGAGCATTTCAGTGAGACAGTTCACAGCTGACCAGTCAACTGTCAGATACACCTTAGGGGATTTAGCTGAGTCCAAGTGAACAAGTATCAAGTTCTCAACTCCTATTCGCTATGAAATAAATTCAGGCTTAAACTTTTTGATAAATCCCTGGGGGATTCTAGAGCAGATAAACCCTGTAGGTTAGGGCTTGGACTCTAGATAATGCCTCTTAACACTTTCATGTGCACACACATCACCCAAGGATCTTATTGAATTGTAGATTCGGATTCTGGTTCCCAGGCGATGCCCAATGCTGCTGGTCTGGGGACCACACACATTTATCAGCAAGCAGACTGACGCATATTGAAAACCAGTAACCACCACCGATGACTGGAACCCAATGCCTATAATTTTCCTGGCCCTCCTCCATCACAACCCACCATGTTACCAGCTAATAATACAAGTAATTACCATTTACTAATACAAAAAATGGATGCTCAGTTAAGTTTCCGTCTTTGCAGAGCAATTAGTTCACAATGATCTGTGGGCCCTCTGCCATAAGCCCATTGCTGGGCTCAGTCGTCAGGAGTGAGGAAGTGTGAAGCATGGTTCTGTGGATAAAAAAGGGGCCACATACTAACCCTGACAAGCTCAGGGGAGGCCTGCATGGTGGTCTCAAAAACTCGGAGACCTAAAGTAACCACAGAGGATGTTCCAAACACAAAAATTCATAACTAAAAGTGAGTCATGGTGGGTACTCATGTCCTAGGCCAGGATCTTCCTTGGCAAAGGTCAACCTTTACCTTAACTGAGCCTGTCTATTGTCTTTTTCCATCTATGATAACATACCTTTGGAATGTCAGTGACTCCCTTTTTCCAGATCCCTTGGGGTACAATCTCCCACCAGAACCCAAGACCACAGGACCCCTCATTGTTATCTTGTTCTCATATATCATCTCTGTGTGCTGCGAATGCTCTTTGTTAACTGTCCTGTACCCTCCAATGTGATGCGCTCATCCATTTTACTCTTTACCCAATCCCAGAGATTTCCGCCCTATTAATCTACCACCAATGGATTTCATGTAACCTTCCTTAAGTGTCCTTCTTTGATTGTAATGTATAAAATAAACTGCAAAACTGGCATTCTCTGGAGTATTTTATTTTTTCTCAATTTATTTTTATTGTATTTTTTTTCCATTGCACTCTTGCTTCCTGGCAATTGTTGTCAGTTTGGCTCTAATAAACTCATAAAAATACCCTACAGGATTGGACGTTTCTTACATCAACAGTTCTTTCTTTCCCAGTGCTTACAGTGGGCTGGGCGTATGTATGTTCATATACTGAATGAATTGAAAGCAAATGTGACCAGAAGAAAATCAGGTGCTAAAACTCCACATTACAGATGTATACGCTCAAGAGTTCAGACAAAGGGAGGTTGCATTTGCTGTGGGAGGTATGGAAGGAAATGCCTCCTCCTTGGATGAGGCTCTCCGGAACAGACTGACCCTAAGATGATTTGAGTGCAAATCATTTCTTTGGAAACTGCAGGAGACCAGTAGGCAAGTAAAGAATGAGGCAGAGAAGGAAAGTAGCTCAGAAATAATGCCTGCGAGTTCTAGGGAAAGGCTGTCTCATTTGGGATTGGGAGTTGGGAGAGTATAAATACCCCATCATTGGTTGAGGGCTGCAGGGGCAGTGATAAATCCCCACGCATCTATCCTGCCATGCATGTTAACAACGTGGCTTGCAAAGTTGGGGGAAGCCGTAGGCAAGGAAATGCCGATGCTGGCAGTTGGAAGTAGCAGACTTACACCGAGTGATTTAAGTCCGAGGGCTGGGGAATGAGGGTGGGGATGGGCAGACTGCTGCTGCCAACTTAACAGAGCTGCAGGATTTGAACTGGAATTAGCAACTACTTCACCCTCTCAACCCTGCTGTGGCCAATGGCCAGTTGCCCTTTCTGGTGAATCCAGGATTCATTTACTTCTTGAGCTCAAGGCTAGAAGGGGCAGTCACTAGGTGGAAACTTTCTGCTTTTCTTGGGGCAAGCACAGGCCTACTTCGTTCGTGGCTCCAGATGTGAGAAAATCAGATCATGTGTCTCTGAAGAGAGGAAGGTCAGGTGGGTGGGGACCGGGCTGACCATTCTCGTTGCAAAGCTGGCCAGGCAGAGGCTCCTTCCAGGTGCTGCTGCATGTGGCCTGAGAGAGCTTTGTGGATTTGGTTAGTTGGTCTCAATTGCAGTTGATAATGACATTGTTGAGAACTGTTGCAACATGTAACTTCTGTAACCATTACTTATACTCTAGCTTTGCAACTATTTGTGGGGACATTTTGTCCCTTCATCCAGCTCTTTACTTTCTTAAAACTGAGGTATGTAGTATTCACTTACTTGTCTGCACCATGAGGGGAAACGAAATATTGTTCTTAGGTCACTTGGGTGTCAGTAATAGAGCAAGAAGGTAGAAGACAGGAACTGTTACTGATGTTATTTAGCTAGGAATGAGAGCAAAGGGAGCTAGACATTGTGTTTAATATACTGGGAAGCATAAGACTACTTGCTAGCCAGGAAGCTACAGCTTCACACTTGAAAGGATCACAGCACTTCTTCAAGAGGATTAACACTCCTCCCTTCCCCTTCTCTGGTGGGAGCTCAGAAGGAAGGAACATGCACAGTGGAAGTCAAAATGGCACAGAGGGAGCTGCTGGACCAGAGGGACCCATCAGTCTAGCCCAGGGAAAGAAGGGATTAGTTGGGAGGTAGACCCATCCAAAGCCTGTGGGAGCGTGGGAAGTTCATTGGTCATTTTGAAAGAGCACCTGGTCTGTCCCATACCTAAGCTGATATGATCCCAGAGGAACAAAGACGTTCTCTCTTTTGCTCACCTGGTGATGCACTTGCTGTTCATTCATATACTCTCTTACCTGGGAGCAGATGACCACGAGGATCTAGCAGCTCTCAGGCCCACAGCAGATGGTGTGGGCTCCAAGAAGACTAAGCTCTCCCTTTTGCCCTGGTGACCTGCACTCACCTCGTGTGAGCCACGGCCATGCAACCTTAGCAGCCATGTGGCCCATGGCCATGTGACTCCACGCACAGGCTCCAGGAGGAGGGAGCCTGAAATGGACAATAGTGGGAAGAAGCTAAGCTACCTGGATGGAGACTGAGACTGCTTAGCAGCTGTCTGCAGGCTCCAAAGGACTGAACTTTGATATGAAGCAGAAAGTCTGGACACTGGCTTTTGTTTGGCCTCCCTGAGGACACAGTTGGACTTTTTCCATGGCAGGACAGAAGGAGATGGGATGTTGGAAACCCAGGGGGCAGCTTCTACCACAGAATAAACCTTAACACACCACTACCCCCCATGCACGGGTCCTTGGAATGCTTTCCCCGTGATCCTGTGGAAAGACCTCATTTCCACCTACAACAGAACTATCTGCTAATCAATGAGAAGTTTCATAATCTGGCTGTATCTGCCTTCCAGCTTCACCCCTCCTCCTCTGCATTCAGTGCTGCAGGCACATGAAACTTCACTGTTTCTAGAAGACTCCAGGCCTTTCCCGAACATCTTGCCCTTGCTTCTGTGGGTATCCTCTTTTCTCCTCCCCTGACATAATCCCATTAGCTGACAAACCCAGTTTATACACATCTCCAGATTCCCCTGTGTTGGGTTATTTCCTTGCTTCTTGATCCAGCTCAGAAATCAGGAGTAGCAGGCAGCAAATTAAATTTGAACCATCTGTTTGTATACCTTTCTAATCCTCATTCACTGTGGGATCCTCTAGGACACAGACCATGTCTTTCTCCTCTCTGTGTTCCTGTCACCAGCACTGGGTCTTGCACCCCAAAAGAATCTACAGCTCAACTCTGTATCATTGAGGGAAGGAAGATATGGAGTATTAGCTGTTATATGAAAGCATGTTTCGTATATACTCAATTTTTTTCTTTCTTTATTCTGTGCAAGAGACTTATTATTGGAATTATTTACAATTAGCATGTAACCTTCTTAAAATATAAAAAAAATGAAGCTGTTTTTATTTTGAGACAAAAGTAATCATCCCTAATTGATGGCAATTCTATAGTACTAAGCAGTAGCTGCCTGGCTCCAACCCAGGCCTGAGAAAACAAATCTCCAGTCACTGAGTCTACCAAAGTTTTAACTAACTTCACCATCTTTGGGGAAACCATAGCTTTGAAGTCATAGCTCCTTCCTCTTGTAGAATGGGCCCCAGATCCTCTCATCTTGATTTGCGAGTAAAAGACCCAAATTGTCTATCTAGCTCCTGTTTTGCAGGATGTTTTTTGCAGTCAGGATGAGGACAGTAATGTGGTTTTTAGTTGCTTTTGTCATTGTTTTCCTTTTCCCCCTGAAAGTGTTTTTGTGGAAGGCCTGCCGGATGTCACAGAAACGCGACCTGGGCAAGATGTGTGTCACTTCTTTCCTTGAAAAGTGTTCATGACTCTGAGCCCAGAGAGGATGTAATAAACACACCCTGGTGCTTGGCCAGCATATCTCAGCCAGTTAGAAAAACAAGGCAGAGAGCACAGGATTTAACACCCACCCTGGCAGCGGCTGCACTCAGAGGGCACACCATTTGATTCTTCACAGGTGCAGACTGCTGGACTCCAGCTAAGGAAAACAACGGGCCATCGCATCCTTCCACATGCCCTGACATCATCTGGAAAGAGCATTTTAAAGCATCTCCTTTCTATTTCCACCCATAGGTCTGCTGCCTTGTAGGTCTGGCACGCGGGCAAAAAATGAACATGGAGAATGTGCCACGAACCAGTGTGCCTTCTAACGAGACTCAGTTTTAATGAGGATTTGACTATTGAGCTAAAATTGTTTCAATTCATCTGAGACTTAAGCAGACGGATAGAACACATGAATTCAATTTAGAGTCTCAAGAATTCAAAGCCATTTCTGAAGGAGTCTCTTTGCCATGCTGACCTATGTTAGGAAAGAGCTGCAATAACAGCTCCAGTTGTTACGAGCGGGCCAAGAGCACTTGCACAGCTGAGAGAGTCTGATGCGCGAAGAAAATTATGAAAAAGCAGAGTGAAAGCTTCCAGAACAGAAACGTTCTATTTTAGTCCTCCATGGACAAGAAAAGTCAGTCTGGCCTACATTAATTTAAACCTCTTCACATTTAGTTAATGAGAGTTTTTAAAAAATGCTACAGACTTATTTGTGCGGTTTTTATAGCCGCTGGGGAAGCTGGGGAACAACTGCTGTTTATGAAAAGCAATGCACTTCCAGTGCACCCAAGAAAATAGGCCTATTTTAAATTATCAGCTTTTTACAAAATGTGGTTTTATTACTGTTTTTGTTACTCTTATCCCCCTTAGGAAAAATGCTGTGCAACATAAATATAAAACAGATACACAGAGATACACTTTGAGACAAAAAATTACACATACCAGTTATTTCCTAAAAAAGAGAAAGCATATAACTACTTTTTCATACCTTTAATGATACATGCGGTTACTTATGGTACCTTGTGTCTTTTTCTGTCTGGCCTTATTTTGACTCATACCATGCGTACCCATCTATCTATACTCTTCCCTTGGAGAAGCAGGGAAAAAGCAAGCCATTTACCTGGTTGCTGTCTTCCCTAATTTGTCTGTTAGACTTAAGTTTCAGCCCCTATCCAAATACATACAATGAGAAAGCCTGGAGTAACAAATCATTGGTTATCCCAGAAGAAAACTTTTCTGCTTTTTGTCCCTCCCATTTTCAGTCTCCATCTGCATTGACTGACAACACATACTTGAAAATGGCCTGTGAGTTGCTGTATAGCTTCCTATAGTGACACAAGAATTTTATGGCTATTAGGCATATTTTTTTTGTAAATTAGGGCAAAAAAAAAAAAAAAAGATCCTGGAGGTAAATTGGGAGATAGAGAAAATAAGGATCTGTAGGGTTATTTTTTAATTTTATACAAGCTTCCCTCTGTTGGGTGTAATGCAGATGGAAAACCCGTGATGCAGCTACCAAGCTGTTGAAGCAGTTTGCCTACACAAATGGGCCCTGATTTGAAAGACTTGAAAGACGCACCCGTCTGGTTCCCCACAGCCGGCCCTGAAGTTCTTACACCGGGCTTCACATGAGCACAGAAGGCGAAGCACACGTCACTTAGTAACTTATTGATTCTGATTTGAATCTACCCCCGAGGCTATCTCTGGTCTGCACACCCCCAGGAGACTGTTATTCCCCTTAAGGACCAAACAATACAGGTTGCCAGAACCAGGCAACAAGGGAGGATGGAACAGCAGCCTCCATTAGTCACAGATTTTGTATTTCAGAAGTTGGAGCAAGCTACTCAAAATTGAATTAGTTCTTCTGCATTTCCAAAATCTTTTAAATCTTAGCAACAGAATCATTTGATACTTGGTACCCCTGAACCTATCTGAAATTTTTACTTTGGTGTCAAAGAGAAACAATTTAAATTAAGTCCTTTCAGATGAGGCCAGGAAAGGATGAGGAGAGGATCCTAGGGCTTGGGGTCACTGGGGTCCTACTGAAGCAAGAAAGTTGGCATAGGGAACGAAGGCCCCAGGCTCTACCCCACCCCTCCCTTTCTAGGTTGGAACACGGGGTATGACTTGCAGCTAGATACCTGTCCCCTGCCCATTACCACCCCCCCAGTTTCCTGGGGTGAGGAAGCGTTGAGACAAACAAAACTACTCTCAGCCAGAGCTGGCAGCCATGCTGACCCTCACTGCAGTTTTGAAGCCTCTCCGCCCCCGGGTCACCATGCCACCATGCAGAGGGGAAGGGCTGAGATGGGATGTGCTGACAACTATTGCCCCTCACCCCCTAAGTCGGAGACCACAAGCCACCCCATTTCCTCCCCTTTCCCATAGTCGATAAAAACCTCCACCCAGATACCCTCAGTGTGACTAGCTGTCTGAGTTTGCCCACACTTCCTTCTTAAGTGCGTAATGTCACTTTAATAAATCAGCTTTGCCAAACCTCTCTGTCTTGCTCTTAAATTCTTTCCTGCACAATGACAAGAACCTGGATGCAGCCAGTGGGTTAAGGCCTCCTTTTGCCTCCCCGTGAGCCCATTGGCCTTACTATGACTGTCTTACACACTAAACATTCCCATCTCTCATACATTCTCTTGTCCCTTTATCTTACCATACACCAAACTTTCTAAACAGAAAGTGATGGGCCCTTTCAGGGCAAAGTTCTTGCTGCTCCCTCTTTGTGGCTGTTTCCTCTTGTCTAGGTGTCCAAGGCCCCATATTCAACTTCTGCCCTCATGCCCCCTTGGCAATGTGCTTCAGTAATTCCCTGTTCCCTTTTGCAAAGAGGTTCGGTAGCAATACACATACATATATATCTTGCCTGCTGGTTTTAGGAATATGGCTCCACAAGATTTTAGAGAGTTGAGTGGGTTCGCTCAAATTAGTTAAGAGCTGATTAGACTACTATGTTTATTCTCGGAACTTCTGAGCTTTAGCATTCTTTAAAGTCAGAAGAAGGACTTTCTAAAGTTGATATCCAGGCATTAGAAAAAATGACAAGGGACATTATTCTTGAGAAAAGGAGCTTGACTGACAATTATAGGTAATTACATCAGGCTTATTCTAAATGAAATAGAATAAAGGAATCAAAGAATATCAGCCAGAAGGGAGTTAAAGTAGTATCAAATATTATTTTTAAAAGAAATGAAACTATATGACAATCTGCAACAGAGATATTCTTTGTCCTCCATAATTCTTCCTGCCCTTGTCTCCATTAGCTGGGCATGTGGCCACCCAAATGCAGACTACACGTTCCAGCCTCCCTTACAGCTAGGTACGGTCATGTGCAGCTCTGTTCTGTTTAGCCAATGGAATATAAACAGTCGATTGTGTTTGTCTGGAAAAGTCTTTCCTGCTTACACTTTCCTGCTGGCTGAAATTCTGACTTGAGAGGTAAAGGTGAGGAGCCATCTTGGGCCGTAAGATAGAAGCCATATGCTCCCTGGTGTGCTCAAGGGTCACAGAGCAACAAAGGAGAAAAACCCTGAGTTTCTGAAACATGAAGTTCTAGACTGACTGCCTTCTGACTTCTTCATGTGCAAGAGAAATAGATGTGTATCTTTGTTTAAGCCACTGTTGTATTGAATATTTGTATTCTGTTAGCCACACCTAATCTGACCTGCTTCCAGTAGTCTGGGAAGGTTTTAACTGAGTGGCATGGCTTGACGGAGGGCGGCAGGATGGGTGATGGATAAGGCCTGATTCTAAGTTCAAGAGAGAAAAATGCTTTAAATACTTTATGTCAAAGGATCTCAAATACTGATCCACAAACAGCTGCATCAGAATTGCCCTGGCAGAGGGTCCCATAAATCCAGAGTCCTGGGTCCTGCTCCTGGAGATTGATTCAGTAGGTATTCTATGGGGCCCGAGAACTTACACAATTAAAAAAGTTTCTCATGGAATTCTAATATCCAGGCACATTTGGAACTATTTGCTCTAGAATTGTTCTCTATTGGGGAGCTGAATTGGAACCATCAAAAATGGTTTTTCTCTGTCACACATAAAAGCATCCACAGGCACATGAGAACCAGAGATGGGGGTGGGGGAGAGAGAGAGAGACAGAGACCGAGACAAAAAAGAATAGTTTAATATTCTGAAATAAGTGATTTTTAATGTTATTTAGATCCCCTCTTTCTGCTTGCATCTAGGAGAGTCACACAAATGTCACCTAACTGACCGTTCTCTCTTAGATTTGCTTTAGTTTAGAAAAACCTACAGTGACATAATGGTTATATGGCTAGTGTTTGTTTTTTTTTTTTTTTTTTTGTAGATTAGAGTTTCTGTGGGAAGTTTTGTCATTTCCAATGTGCATTACTACACTTTAATGAATCATGAATGTATTTGTGACAAAAAGAGCACCATTAAAGTACAGGAAAAGGACACTTTTGAAAGATTCCAGGGCCTCCCACATCCGAGGTTGAAATTTTTGGTCCATAAAAAATCTGCAAGGCCAGCAGATTCAAACAGCTGTCAGCTGAAGTTGGCCTAAAAGCACTTGGGCACATCAGCAGGTTCTCCTGGCAAGAAAGGTGGCACAGGGCAAGTGTTACCAGAAAGAGGATTGTGGCAGGTGAGCGTCATTCCCCGCAGCAATGAATAGAAAGGGATTAGACTAAGCAGCGTCCTGACCAACGTAATCCTTTTACAAAATCCACCCTCATGCTGACAGGTGCAGGCTGCTTGGGAGCTCAGCTCTCCCACCTTCTTTGGGGAAGCTAGAGCAGAAGGCCCTCCACCAGGAGGAAGGCTAGCATTCACCGGCTCTCTACAAATCTCAGCAGAACCCAAGATCCATTTGAACACAACATTTGAAGAGTATCAAGAATACTGAAGACCTAATTCCAGCAGAGTCACCAACTGTCAGGGTCTGAGTCTGGGTAAGTCACTTAACTACTCCAGTTTTAATTTTCTCCTGTGCAGAATCAAGGGGTTGAACTTGATGAACTATGAGATCTCTTTTAAGAATAGTACAATTTTACATTTACCTTATAGGAATCTATAATATATGTCAGTGGGTAAAAGTAAAAGCTTCCCTCTATCAATTATATATTTACCTTTATTTTTAAAAGATAAAAATCCTAAATCCCAATATAAAATTATCAGACAGACGGGCATGCGTGTGTATACATTCATGCACACAACCTTTGGAACTTGAACTTCTGGAAACTTTTTCTTAGTTGTCTAATTCCCACAAGCTCCAATGGCATCCTGTTGTGCTGCTAAAAGATCCCATTAAGCAAATATTTAGGCTAGGACTTTTAAATATCCACGAATGTTTATTTCACTCTCCTGAGTAACATCATCTAGAGGGCTCAAAACATACTTCGTACACGCCCTTATTGACACAATGGCTCTGAACTCTCATTAATAATGAGTATTATTCAGTGCTCACAGATGGCCTCCAGGGTTACGCAGAACCAAGGCCAAAAATGAGATGAAACTCTTTTATTGGTTGTTACTATTAAAACATGTCCTTGAATCTGTCGTGGAGACATTTTAAACTTTCCTTTGTCTCAGGTAATACTCCAGCAAGGATATCCTCGCTTCCTGAACCTTCCACATAGCCCTGCCATAATGTGCCCTTGATCCAGAGGCTGCTCTCCAAGCAAAAGGTTTGAAAGAGAAATGGGAACTCTCAGAAGTCCCGGGAAGAATCTGTAGGTCATAGAGCTCCAATGGAGGGGAAAGCAGAGAGAAAAAAAGCCAAACTTACTTCATCCACATGCCCAACAGCTCCATAGATTCTCGCCATCTGTCCAACGAGGCAGGGGAGTCGCTCACCAATCTCTCTCAGCATTGGAAGAAAGCTGTTCAAAGCTGCTGGTTCGTAGCCTGCTATCTCTATGAGGATGTTTAAGATGAAATCATTGTGGGTCGAGTCCTTCAAATGCTTGATTAAGAAAGGAATACACTTCTGAACCACCTACAAAAAGAGAGAGAGAGAGAGAGAGAGAGAGAGAGAGAGAGAGAGAGAAACAAGAAAGAGAAACAAGGAGGAAAATTAATTGAATCAGGATCAATCTGATATATTTTTGTATTAAATCTGAACTCAATGCATTCTGAGATGATTCCCCTTGTTGGAACTGAAGCAAATCTCCCAAGGCTAGAATTTTAAATTTACAATAAAAATTAGAGGCTTCAGTTTCTTTCTTTTAATCTATGCTCTGCTGTTGAAGAGAAGTTTATAAGTGCTTCAATGCTGCTATTCATAAATCAAGTTTTGATGTGTTAGGTCCTCAGAAGTGTTATATTTCCTTCCAACCACTATGAAAGCGACAATTTAAAGGACAAAGTATGTAAGAGATCTTTGATGACTTTAATCAAAGCCTTCAAATTGGATTAATATGGTTTAGAAACATTTGATAATAAAAATCAGGAAATGGCCCTTACATTGTCTTTGTTTTTTCATTTTTATCTTTAATGAGATAAAAAATTATTAAACTAAAATAATTCCTACTGTACTCCCAATACCTCAATATTTCTTTCTGCATTTTAATGGCTTTATGAATAGAAAGGTGCAATCATTCATACTAAGGAAAATGCAAATTTTTTATGGGATAGTTACTATGTTAATACACAGACATGTTGCCTACTGATAATTTAATAAATTGTTTTGCCTGCTAAAATAAAAGAATTAGAAGAGAAAACCTGTGGGAAAGTAAACAATATAAGCAAAAACTATTTTTCCATCCATACTTCTACTATACTTATTTCTTGTGTTTGTTGTTGGTTTGCCTTTTTAGTTTGTTACTTTTCTGGTAAGATAAACTTGAAATGTAGCTTCTAGTATTAAAACTGAGTCTGATGCACAACTTAGCCTGCTGAACTCGCCACCCACCCCCTGCTGCTCCAGACCTGCTTTCCCCACTGTCTAGGCACAAGTGTCTCCTTTCTCCGTAAGTGACACCATTTTCTGCTTGAAAACTCAAACCAGAAATCTGGGACTCATTCTTGACAACTGACTATTTTTCCCTCATTAGCAACCTTGAGTCCTATTGACTCCACCTCCCAAGTATCCCACAAATCTGTCCACTTCCTTCATTTGCATTCATCCATCCATTCACTCATTCACAAATGTTTACTGAGTCTTTCTTATTTGCAAGGTACAAATAGTCTAGGTACTGGATTTATAGTTGCTCCTGCCTTCATGAAATAATTCACTATCTAGTAAAGGAGACACTTAGTAAAACAAAAAATTACAACAGAAATGCATATAAAATTTATTAATAAATTTCATACAGAGAAAATACAGGTTGCTGTGACTGTTCCAGTGTCCCGGTTTAGGCTAGGGGTCAGGGACATTTAAGCTGAGACCACTGATTGAATCACTCTGCATTTGGCTTATTCCAACAGCTTCCAACTATTCTCCCTGCTTACAGTCTTATCTACCCAATCTCTTCTCCACACTTGGCCACAATGGTGACCCTTTCCTGCTACAATATGTCACTAACTTGCCATCGCCCTCAAGAAAGAGGCTTAGCACACCTTTTCTGAACTGACTCTTATCCATCTATCTAGGCTTAGCTCCTCACCCACATATTCTACTCTCTCCCCAGTCGGGACTTGCTGCATATCACACACTTCAATCATGTTTAATTTTTTAAAGGTTTCTTTTATTTATTTATTTTTAGAGAGAGGAGGAAGGAGGGAGAAAGAGAGGGTGAGAAACCTTAATCAGTTGCCTCTTGTACACACTCGGACAGGGGACCGAACCCACAACCCAGCCATGAGCCCTGACTGCAAATCTTTCAGGATATGAACAACCAACTGAGCCACACTGGCCAGGGCTAAAAGTTTTCTTGATCTGCTAAGTGTTTCCTTGCATCTGTGATTTTACTCATGTGATTCACTTTGTCTATGATTCTTAATGCCCCAATTTTGCTGGATAACCCCTAATCATTCTGGAGGCCTTGGATTAACCATTATTTCCTTAAAAAGCCTTTCCTTCTCTCAGCCAAGTGCCCCTGCTGAAGCTCTAGTCATACCCTAAATGACTCTGAGCAGGTCCTTTCCATGATTTCTTCTTATTGCTTGTCTAGATGTCTGTCTTTCAGGCTGTATTGAAAGCTCTACAAGGTCAAGAATCATTGTATTTTGTACACCACTGTATACTCAATGCCTAGCACAGAGCCTGGCCAGAAGGTGAGTCAATAAATATTTGAGGAACACATCACAGAAAGGCAAGTGTAAAGGATTTAGCATGTGGACACTTCCCCATATACGTGAATAGTTGTACATAGTGTTTAAACATATATACATCATGTGCCATATACAGCATAACAAACTGAAGCAGAAGTAAAATTATCCCACATGTAAATTTAAACTTTACATTCATATCTAGTACTTGTGGAGGAAAGGACTGGGCTAGTTTTAAATGGCACAGATGAACGAACACATCCATAAATGCTGTCTATGCATCGGAAGCACTGTATGTCCTTAGGAGAAACCACGAGAGATCCCTGGCACATACGGCAGCAGCGTCAGCCAGCTGCTCCGGGTCAGGGCAGCACGCTTAGCCGAGGCTTTTAGGAATGGAAAATGCTTACACATTTCCTGCCCCATCCTATAACATTCCGTTTCCCAGTCCTTACTCTTCATGTCCTATTCCTGGAACACGAGGGTCCCTGTGCCACGTGCTTCCGGCCATGCCAATTTCATTGAAATTCCACTCATACACCCCAAGTCATGCAAGAGTATATTATGTCTGTTGCCTCATAAGGAACAACAAAAAGAAAAAGAAGAAAAGAAAAAAAGAGCAAGAGAAAAAAGGGAGAGAGGAAGAAAAAAAGAAGATTCAAGGCAAATATATACGCCTGACCGGAGTTGAATGCATAAAAGAAGCAAAGAGAAGAGATGCCCCAAACAATGCAGACAAAGTGATACCAATTTCACCAATTAGACAAAAGTTGATTACTTGCTATAGTTTCCTGATAATTCAAAGTTTATTATAATGGTGATAGAAAAGATGGGTATATCTTAAAGTTTACCATACATGTGATAGGGAAATGGTGCTTTGGGCTTTAGATAGATTATTCTTGGATAAGGAAGAGTTTTATTTTCCAAACACAGGGCATTTCTTTAGTCTGGACTCTTCAGTGCTCCTCTCTAGGAGCTGCTTCATGTCTCAGGAAAAGCTTGGCCTTTGCTGAGAGCGGAGGGGCCACTCAGACAGTACAGATGCCTGGCAGAGAGCAAGCTGGCATGGCCTTTGTTCAGACCATAAGCCCCATTCCATGGGCCACTGAAAAAGCTCTCAGGCCGGCCTCCTAGCCTAAAGTATCCCTGCTTCCTGTTCAGTCTCCTCACTGCCATTGGAGTCATCGTCCTAACTGCCCACCCCTCCCACATCATGTCAAGACTTCAAAGATTCCCTGCAGCCAATGGCCAGAGTCCCAGTGCCACAGCATTCCAGGGTCTTCACTGATGGGCAGACCTGCTGCCTTTCCTTCCATGGACCCTCTGATTTAGCAACAGGCCACTGATCACCCACAATGGCTGGAACACAAACAGAATCTCATACTTTCAAAGTCCATCTCAAATAGCTGTACTTTTGGGAAGCCTTTCCTCTAGCAGGACCTAGGGCTGGAGTACACATGGAAGCCTGAAGACCACACACCCAAATATTCAGTAGCTTTTAAAAAAATGTTCTATCCCTCTACCTGACATATATATCTTTAGAGCAATTTTTGGCCTCCATAGAAGGAACAGGAAGAAATGACCCCTAGTTCCCATACCTTTCTGCTCCCTTCTCTCCCTACCCCTCCCTGGCTTTGCCCTGCAAGAGTCTCCTATGCATGTATGTGGACACCGCAGCCCACATATGATGAGCCCACAGCTCATGTAGGCCACCCCACAGGCCTGTGGGGTCACACTGTTGGCATGGCCTGTCCTTGAGAGAACAGACCCAAGTGACAGGCTTGGACAAGCCCTGGAAGCAGGATGGAGATATGTATGAAAGGGATCCTGAATTATTTGGACTGTGTTTAGTAGGTGGGGGAGTGGATGGGAACTGGGAACAGGTCCAGATCAGAACCCTCTAGAGCAAGTAGCCTAGGGAAGGGTCCTATCCCTGGCTTCTCTGGTCCTTCCTGAGCAGAATTGATTATTGCCTTTTTTTTTCCTTCCATAGCAGTGTGCTGACAAGTTCGGTACCTTGTCACTGAATTGAAGAACTGTAGACACATCTCCTCGCCCCAGGCTATGGGCACCTGTGGGGAGAGCCACCTGGAAACAGAGCACCATAAGTGTTTCTTCTTAGAAATGGACTTTGAGGATTCTCTGGAGCTTCCAGCCATGAATCAGTAACCAGGAACTGCCTATCTTCTCCCAGAAAGGATAGTTTCCTGAGAGAGAGATTCCCAGAGGGCAGCGATGACAGAAGGGAACCCACCTGCCCCACCAGCCACGTGGAAGTCCACAGACGCATGGCTGATGATGAAGCTATGCCATGTCTGCAATCTCGTGGACTGTTCAGCCATACATAGAGAAGATGTCTCTTTCAAGGGTCAACTGTTGACCCTCCAGCCCTTGAAAGCCAGGTTATCACCAGTCACAGAAGGTGGGTAGTGAGGGAGGCATTCAAGAGAGCATGAAACTGTCCTGCACATTAGCCTCATTGGAGAACCCAAGCACTTTACCTCCAAGTTACAGAGCATTAGTGCCACTTTTATGCAGAAAGAAAAACACATGAATCCAAATTTCACAAGGTCAAAAACCTCTTCATTTAGCTTCCTGTTTTATCAGAAATTAAATGAACCATACTGTCATCAAAAGCCTAGTCCTCATTTCTGGTTGTTGCCATGAATTTTATTCCTCTCTCAGTAAACCCTTTCGCTTTATTCCTCCCATTCCCTTTGCCTGCTGTCTAAGGAGCAATATAAAAGAGAGGAGATGAATTGGGCATTCTCTAGCTCACTGTCTGTGCATCTCAGGAGTCAAGGGTGAGCTCAGGCAGAGCTGATGGCTGAAGGAGGCAAGTGGGGGCTGCTTTAACACAAAGGGGAGCGTTGATGGGAAGCAAAGGGTTGGACAGTTCTCCCATCATAACTTCTCTCCACCAGTTAGGATCCTGGCATGTGGGGTGTCCATTCACATCACTGTGGCTGCTTCCTAAACCCTTGCTTCTTCATTCTGGCATCCACACTCCACACCCACAGTACCTGCAGGAATCTGTATTCACTCTCCTCCTTGTTCAGTTCAATTCTTTTCCTCTTGTCTAGCTCAACTTTCTGACTACCATCTTCTGCTGTGGCCCTGGAACTGTCATTTGCTTTACCAGCCACAGCCTTGCAGCCTCACTTTTTTTTTAGTGTTCTGAGGCCAAAAGATCTCACTGGTTAGATTTAGACTGAGTTTACGATGTAGTTTGGGCTGACCTGCAGGGCTTTGGGAAAGTTATCGAGCCAGGGTCAGCCTGCAGAAAAAGGAAGCCAAAGCCAGGAGTCAATTCTGAGAGATAGGAATAGAGAAAGTGTTTCGTTCAACATTATTTGAACTTGTGGATCAAGCCTCATCTGAAGGTTTTTTCCCATCACAATAGTTAATAAATTCCTTTTATTGTTTACACCACTGTGGGTTGGGGTAATCTGATAATCACAAGCACCCTAATTGCCGTATTTTGCCATGTACCATGCACATTTTTTGCCCAAATTTTTTAGGGAAAAATAAGGATGCACGTTGTACATGGATATAATGATTACATACCATGGGTATAAGAATCCCATGTATAATGCACACAAGAACATGGATGTGCACTATACATGGCAAATATAGTATTACAATGTTTTAGTTGAATCCAAAGAACGATAACTATGTAATTTGCTAGTTAGAAAATGAGCCTATGCTCTCAATGCAGGCTGATTTCCTCATGCACCAAGGCAGGCAAAGGTCTTCTCCTTACCTGGGAAACCAGAGAGTCCTAGGACTGCATGGCCACACTCAACTTGAATAAAGCTGTCCTGAAGTGGCTACAGATTTGCACATTTGTTGTGTTTTATTACTGTACCTGTGATAGTTACCTTTGTGTTTCAACTTCACTGCGTCAGTGGATGCCTAGATATTTGGTTAAGCATTATTCCGGTGTCTGTGAGAGTGTTTCCAGATGAGGTTGGTGTTTAAATCAGTAGAATGAGTAAAGCAGATTGCCCTCCCCAGGGTGGTGGGCCTCACCCTGTCCATCAGGGGCCTGAATATGACTGTTTGAGCAAAGACATTGGTCCTCTTATGCGCTCAGACTGGGACTTAGACCACCAGCCCTCAGGTTCTCAAGTTTTTGTACTTGCACAAGAATTCACACCATCAGTTCTCTTGTTTCTAAGGTCTTCAGGCTCACACTTGAATTACATCACTTGCTCTCCTGGGTCCTCAGCCTGCGGATGGCAGATTGGGGGACTTCTCAGCCTCCATAATCACATAAGACAATTCCTCATAATAAATCAGAAATGCACAGACACACGCATACAAATCATATTGGTTTTGTTTCTCTGAAAAAGCCCAAGATAGTACGCAACTTCTGCCATCACCTCCTGACTTTTATGATTCTAGAAAACAGTGGATGAGCACTTTCATTTAAAGATGGGTGTGAACAGACACATGAGAGAAGTAACCTGAAGTGCACACCCTGTTCACATAGCCAAAGACATGCCTGGCTGTGTGGACCATCAACTACACGATGTACTCTTTACCTCTGGTTGCTTTCTCTTTGCAGCTACGTGCAAAAGTCGTAGGAGATGGTATTGTTCTGGTTGTTCCAGCTGAGGCATCAAGGCCAGGAGTTCTGTCAGGTGTCTGTTAATTAGATGAGGCTGTTTTTCATACACAGCAGGTAACACCCTCAACAACATGGCATTACCTGTTGGAAAGCAATAAAGGGAATGACGACTTGATCAATCCATGAGCAGTAGAAATAACATTACCATCGGTGCAATTACCTTTGCACTTACTAAATAGCATGAGCTGATGACCAAGTCTTCTGCTGAGATAACATTGTACAATACCTTATGCTACTTATTCCGAAAAATCATGAAAGCACAGTAAAATGATTCCATAAAAGAGAATATTTTATGAAATGACCAGTATTATTATCTAATGAAAAATTTTCCTGAGTAATGCACCATGGGGAGAGAGAAAATTCTGACAGTAATCAGACACACCCTTCAGAAGGAAACAGCTCCGAAGAATCGCTGATGAGAACATGCTGTTTAAGTAAAAACTAAGCAGTGTCATAAGCATGAACCTAAATGAAACTGAACAACAAAAAATAAAGTGCAGAGGAATATATTCACATTCCTGAGAAATACCAGGCACATGATTTAGACAACGGACATATGGAAACTATGCCTTATTTTTATGAAGAGTTAGGAAAGTAGCAATGCAAATTTAAATCCCCAATTTCTGCACTATTTCAAAGGAAGTTTAGAATGAGCTTGTTTGTCACATGTGATTTGCCTCAAAGACATGTATGAACAACTGGATTTAAAATGGCAATATCTCAAGAATAAATATTACATAAACTAGAGGGATTTATCTGCAAACAACATATGGGAAACATCTGCCTATCACTTTATGGTATGGATTTTTTCCTCAGGATCCTCTCAAGTGCTGAACATCTCAGGAGAACTGGTTCCTATGGATTTCTTGAACAAGAATTTTCTTGCCTCTATTTACTTTAAATTTGGCTCTGTATATAGAAAATATACACAGAAAGAATCCCATACACCATGATTATACATATGTAGACCTTTATTAAATGGTGGCGACAAGCCCATACATAAAGGACATTTAGACATGAGAATAAAGAAAGGAAGGTCAGTATTTTCAGAATGTCAATGACTAAGTTTAATGAAAGGCTGATTCTGGATCAAACTGAATGTATTTGAGTGACAATAAATCATGAGAATTGTTTTTTTCACATGTGGTCCATAGAATTAGTCTCAAACAGATTTTCTCAAATGCCCAGAGAATGCAAGGTGTTGGAAATACTCAGGGTTTTCTTTTAAAGAAAACGTTACATCCATTGAAAAATGTAGTTTTATTTTGTTTATTTTTACCAAGAGCCTTTCCTTAAAAGGAATTTTGAATGTGTACAGAGCACACTGCATCACAGAGTTCAGTCACGTAGACAAACCGATCAGCTCTGACAAGCGCCACGATGATGACGGGGCTGTCCTTGGAATCCGAGACAGGAAGCTGGAGCGAGGGCTTTTTGGTGTGATACCACCCCCCACAGGCCCTGGGAGCCTTGAAGGGGAAACCCCAGATGAGTCTGTTCTCAGTTGACTGGAATTTTGATCAAATAATACAAAAATAAATATGTAAGGACTTTTTTTGAGCTAGAAACTGATGAAGACACTTTGTAGGAATGCGTAAGAAATTATTTGAGTTAGAAACTGATGTAGAAATTCTATAAATTCCCTGAATGAATGAGTATATTCTTTTTAATTATGAAATAGTCCCACCATTAGACAAATGCAGACAATAACATAAGAAACACCGGTGCATCTACCAACCAGCTTTGTCACAACTTAACCTTCTGCCATGATTGCTTCCCATCCCATTCATTTCTTTTTCTCCCAGAGGCAACCACCACCCTGACACTGGTACTTATTCATCTTCATGAATGCTTTTACACTTCAATTGCATGTGTATGTAACGATAAGCACTTTATAGTATGATTTTGCATGCTTTAAATTTATATCAACAGTATCATATTGAACATATTTCTTTGAAACATGTTTTCCCCCCAACCAACATTATTTTGAAGTTTTATCTCCAAGAAGCTCTCCATTTACTCTTACAGCTGTATAGTATTCCTTGTATAAATATGCAACAGTTTATTTATATACTCTATGGTTGAAAGATATATTATTATTATTATTTGCTTTTATTAATAGTGCTGCAATTTTATACTTATTTCTTTGTGTATAAATGGAAGATATTCTCCAGGGTACTGTTTCTGAGCACATTGTACTAAGAAATTACCTGGGCAGCTTGTTAAAACCCAGGGACAGTTTCAGCAGGTTGAGGTTAGGGCTGGAGAATCTGATTTTTTACTAATTTCTGAGGTGATGCTGATGGTCCTTAGACCACACAGTTAAGTAGTAAAGCAGTGGGTAGGTCCTTGGGAATTAAGTTTCTAGATCTTCTAAAATTTCTTTGCAAAGTGGTTGCAGTAGTTTTCTATAGCTACCATAAGTAATTATGAAAAACTCAGTAGTCCAAAATAACACAAATTTATTATCGTATATTTCTATAGTGCGGATGGAAGGCTGATGTGAGTTTCACTGGGCTAAAATTCGGATGTCAGAAGGGCTGGGTTCATTCCCAGAGGTGGTGGGACAGAATCTGTTTACTTGGATTTTCCAGCCCCTGGAGACCACCAGCAAGCAGTCGTTGGCTTGGAGTCCCCTTCCTCCATCTTCAAAGGCATCCACATAGCAACTCTCTGACCCTGCTTCCCGTATCACACTTCTTTCTCCAATTCTCTCTGCTGCCTCTCTCTCTTCCACTTTTAAGCACCCTTGTGATTACACTGAGCCTATCTGGATAATCTAGGACTTCCTCCCTATTTTATATGACAACCTTAATTCCATTCTCAGTGCAGTAAAACAAACTGTGTTCACTGGCTGTGGGGACTAAGACGTGGGCATCTCTGCAGGGACATTATTCTATCTGCACCATGACCGTAACAATTTACCAACATGTTTGTGTTGCTCTGCATCCTTGCCAACATTTGGTCTTGACAGACATTGTTTTTTTCCACTCTGAAGGGGTGTCAGATGATATCTCATTTCTTTGTTTTAATTTTTATTTCCTTAATTATTTGTGAAGCTGAGCACCCCCCTTTACGTGTTTACAGATCATTTTCTCTCCCACGATTTGGCCATTCACATCCTTTGCCTATTTTCAGTTGGGGTGTTTGTGTTTTCTTACTGATTTGTAGACGTTCTTTATTTTATCTAGACACTAATTTTTATCAGTTTTAAAGTTGCAATCTTAATTTAGTTGATTTTTAAAATTACTTTATAATTTATTTTTGTTGTTGTTATTGAGAAATCTTTCTTTACCCTAAATTCACTTAAAAAGTTTTCCTATATTTTTTCCTAAAAGTATTATGGTTTTGTTTTTATATTTGTCTTTAGTCCATCTGGAATTCACTTTTGTCTATATAAAGAAGGGGTCTAATTATATATCCTTGCATGTTTATTATTAAAAAAGGTCTCAGGTCCGTTTATTAAGTAGTCATTAATTGCTTCCCTTCTGATTTGTAATACCTCTTTCCAAAATAAGCTTTCCTATGTGTCTAGGTCTGCTTCTATGCATTTATCATACCTTCACCAATTACACATTTTCTTAATTATAATTAACAATAATAAATCATTGTATCTCAAAGGGAAATTTTATTTACCTTCTACTTCTAATGCTTGTTGGCCCCTTTACATAAATATTACTATTAATTTGTCAGCTCCCTTGAAAAACTAGGGAGGAGTTTTATTTTTTCCACATTAAATGTATAGACTAATTTGGGACAACTTTGTGAAACTGAGCCTTCCCACTAAAGGACATGACATATCCTTCTATCCATGTAGACTCTTTTTTGTTATATCTTTCAATAAACTTTTATATTAGTTGTAATTTATTAAATTGATTCATAAGTATCCCATATTTGCTGTTGCTATTGTAAGTGGAAGATTTTTTTTTTTAGAAATATATTTTCACTTGTCTGCTGGTATTAAGAAAACAACTGATTTTATGTCAATCTTCCACTCAGCAAAACTCGCTCAGTTCTCTTATTAATAGTCCGCCTTTAGAGTTTGTTAAGTTTTTCACATATGGATAATCAGCTCAGAATAACTGATGACAACTCTGCTCTGTTTCCTTCCAACCTTATTCCTTATGTGGCTTGTTTTTGTCTTAGTTACTGGCTGGACCTCCAGCACTTTGAGGAATAGGATCAGTGTCCATGAGTATCCTTTTGTTATTCCCATTTTCAAGAGTATGTTTCTAAGGACTCACTATTTATGTACGTATGTACGTACATATTATATACGTACATACGTATATACATACATATTTATGTACATACATACGTATATATTATGTACATATGTACAGATTTTTTTGTATTTATGTTTTATCAGTTTAAGTTCCTGTTTCCTAGTTTGAACATGAATGAATGCTGAATTTTATTAAATAAATTTTCTGCATCTGTTAACATGACTATATTTCTCCTTTAAACTGTTAATGTAATAAATTGCTAGATCTAACATTTAATCAATCTTGAGATCTTGAAATAAATTCAACCTGGTTATGATGTATTTTTACGCATAAGTTGCTGGGTTTGTTTGGCTAATATTTTATTTAGAACTTTTGCATCTTTGTTCTTAAAGGACACTGGCCTGAACTTTCTCTTTCTTGAACTGTCCTTATCTCTTTTTGATATCATACTTACTAGACATATAAAAAAATTAGCACATTTCTGCACACTCTATTCTCAGAAACAGTTTGGATAAGATGCCAACAATGAGCTCCTTGAATTTTTTATTAAACCTGCTTATAAAACCTGGATGAAGCTCTATTTATTTCAAGTCAAACTTTAAATTATGTCATTGGTTTCTGTATCTTTTAGCAGTTCTTTTTTCTTTTTTTCACATTTGAGCGATTAGTTATGACTGAAATGGACTTGGTAATGAGAAAGGTATGTTAAAATCTCCTCCCATAACTATGAATTTGTCAATTTTCCCTCATAATCTTGTCAATCTTGGGTATATATTTTTAAAAACGGTTTTACTAGATAATTATGAGATACATTCTTGATACTGTTTCTTTGGTCACAATTTAATTATTCTCTTTTGCCTTAAATTCTATTTTTGACTGATAACACAGCCATGCTAGTTTTTGAGTAGCACATGTTCGGTGTATTTTCTTCCTGCCCTTCTTTAAATTTGTTACTTACAACATTACCAGATTCTAATGTTTTACGTATGGCTCTAGGAAGTAACATATAGCTGGGGATTTAAAAATATATACCTATCTGACAACCTTTGTCTCTTAATTGGAAAGTTTGTTTTATCAGTATTTATAGTGATTACTGGTATATTTGGATTTATTTCTACAACATTATGTTGTGCTTTTCATTTATCTTGCTTATTTCTATTGACTAAATCATGGGGGTTTTTTGTTTGTTTTTCTTTAATTCCCTCTATCCCTTCTATTTGTATGTTCTATCTCCTTTTGATTTGGGTGGTTGTTCTTAAAAAGAGAAACATTCTTCAACTAACAGAGCAAAATTAGTTTCCCTCCATCATCCTCCTGAACAACGAAAGGATTTCAGGATACTGTTGAAGAGTACATTTTGGATTATTTTCTTAGCTTTTGCTTCCAGTTCCTTAATACTCTCTTCAGCTTTGCCTACTTTGCCATTTAACCCAATTTCTTGAGTTTGTTTTTGAAAAAAATTCAATCCACTTTTTTTTTTTTTAAAATTCTAGAAGTTATATTTGGTTCTTTAAAAAATCCACCTAGTCTTTTTTCTTTGGATGTCTTTTTCTTTGGGGGGTTGGTTTCCAATTTCTTCTTGTAGATCTTAAAAAATTAAAACACTTATTTTCTAGTGTCTAGCTGATTTTTTTTTTAAAAAATAAACTTGTTGAGACAGGCATGTCTAATACTTTTATGTTTCTGCTGATTGTCATGTATGGGGGATTGTTTCCTGGAGTGTTTAAATATTTTTCATTGTGAATTTATTTTTACAGTGGCAGATAGCATACCTTTAAATCTGGAGCACTTGTGAGGGTGGGTCCCAAATCACAAATTCTTATGGACTCTGTAGAGCTCCACCAAAGAGAAACAGCTTACTTTTCAGTTTCTGGTGCTAGGGCGGACAGTAGGGCTATGACTGAGAGTCTGGCCTTAGATGAGGGTCTCACTTCTAACTCTCCACCCTGGCTTAAGCTTTGCTCCCACATGGTCACTAACACGGCTGTTACAGAACTGATAACCTCCCTCCAGGGGTGCTCCAGCATTAGCTCTTGGGCTTACCTTTCTGGTTTCAGTTCCTTCTCTACCTTTGGCCCCTGAATATCTCCCTTATTTGGAGGATGCTTATTTGTACTTTTAAAATTATTATTATAGCCCTGGCTGGTGTAGCTCAGTGGACTGAGTGCGGGACTGCAAACTAAAGGGTTGCCGGTTTGATTCCCAGTCAGGGCATATACCTGGGTTGCAGGCCAGGTTCCCAGTAGGGGGTGAACTCAAGAGGCAAGCACACATTGGTGTTTCTCTCCCTCTCTTTCTCTTTCCCTTCCCCTCCCTCTAAAAAAAAAATAAATAAAATCTTTAAAAAAATAAAATCATTATAATTTAAACACATTTCTAGGTGTTTTGTGCAGGAAAACTTTCAATATATATAGACCTCCACATATTGGCAGAAACAGGAATCCCTAAATTTACTGTAAAAACAGGATTTTTGACTCTAAATCTAATGGAAAATATAATTTACATATAATATTAGGTCATTAAAAACATACCTAAAATCACTTTATTCCACTCCACCAGCTCTTTCTCATTTTAGGTTTAACAGTTTTGCTGTGTTGTCCTTTAACAAGTGTGTTTGGCTGGGGAGCTCAGGTGGTTAGAGCACTGTCTGGATTCACCAAGGTTGTGGGTTAGTTCCAGGGTCAGGGCACATACAAGAATTAACCAATGAATGCATAAGTAAGTGGAACAACAAGTTGATTTTTTTTCTCTCTCTCTTCCTCCTTCCCTCCCTTCCCTCTGAGTCAGTAAAAACAAAAGTGTGTTTATACAGCATAGTTGCAACTCCATAAGGATTAAAGATGGAATAAGTAGAAACAGACTTGGCTTCTAGAGCCATAGAAATTCCAAGTTGGTTTATCTCAGAACCAAGGAGTAACTTTTTACGGTTTAGACCTGCAAAAGTGCTTACAAAGGAAAAGTGAAAAAAGTTTTCTACACGTAAAAGGTTGTGAAATAATAAAACCTCAGACAAAATGTTGAAATGATGATCTTGCTTTCACACCTCTATGCCTGCTGAATTACTTCTCCCCTTAACCTAGCTCCCCTTCCTTTCATCCCTCAGTGCTAACAATTCAAGTTACAAGATAACCCTCAGGGGCAGAGTCTTAGCCCAGTCCACCCCTCGCCCCCCCCCCTCAACTACCGCCCCTTTCCCCTCTGACCCTCCTCCAATTAATCTGACTGCAGTGCAAACCTTTGCAGTTTACTATTGAGCAACCTCCAAGTCTCCCTCGCCCTCCCACCCAGCCCCCTCCCCCTCAAATTCAGGGGAACTCCCGCTATGCAGTGCCACCGGCATTACTCATTCATCCCCATTCAGGCTTCCCCAGCATTTATTAAGGGCTCTCGGCTCCTGCCTCTCACTCTCATTCTCCTCTGCTCAAACTCTGCTCACTCGAGAGGCTCTCGCGGGGTCCCCTCCCGCCAGCTGTGCGAAGTCGCGGAAGAACTTTGTCTCTCTCCAGCGATGCGTCTCTATGCGATTCTGTTTTGTGCTCTCTGGTCGGCAGCGTGTGCCGAGAACTCGGATGACTATGAGCTCATGTATGTGAATTTGGACAACGAAATAGACAATGGACTCCATCCCACTGAGGAGCGTAAGTTCATTTTAACTATCTCTCTGCTAACCCTAACTACGTATCCGCTTCTTTGGGTCTAAAAAATCACACATATATTTTGTAGCCAATGAAATGGGTTAAATAGTCTGTTTTGCAAAAGAGAGAAGCATTTTAAGAAAGGTTTCGAAAAGTTATTTGTCACATACATAATGGGTTGAACCGCATGAAATCGCCGACGTTTGCCTGTTTTGAGCTACATGAACGGCAATTTCATAGAGTTCAACTTAACATAGATCTGCATGAATGGTTTCCGTCATTCTCAGGTGTCTTCACACTGTTTCTTCCAGGTGTCCCTAAAGGGAAAGGGGGTGCTGGGATGGGTCATAACTTGGGACCACCTAGGGAGGTCAGCTTTTTACAACGCACAGGCCTGGGCGGGTCAGTAATTAGTGTGTGTGTTCCGCGCTCTAGCCACGCCGTGTGACTGCCGTCGGGAGCACTCCGAGTGGGACAAGCTCTTCATCATGCTGGAGAACTCGCAGATGAGGGAGGGCATGCTGCTGCAAGCCACCGACGACGTCCTCCGCGGCGAGCTGCGGAGGCTGCGGGCAGAGCTGGGCCGGCTGGCAGGCAGTCTGGCGAGGCCGTGCGTGCCTGCAGCCCCGGCGGAGGCCAGGCTGGCCCCCGCTCTGGACGAGCTGCTGCAGGCGAGCCGCGACGCCGGGCGAAGGCTGGCGCGCCTGGAGGGCGCCGAGGTGCGGCGCCCGGGGGAGGCGGGGCGCGCCCTGGACGCAGTGCTGGAGGAGCTGCGGCAGACGAGAGCCGACCTCCACGCCGTGCAAAGCTGGGTGGCTCAGCGATGGCTGCCCGCAGGTAAGGGCGCGGGCTAAGCAGGGTTGCCCCTGCGGCTTTGTTCTTCGATTGTGCGTTGGGGGAAACCAAGTCAGGCAATCCTCCAACGGATGGTAGAATGGGGGAAAAACACACAGACACACTCCTCTATTTCTGTACGCACGGCTGTAGAGCACGGACACATTATACAGGGCGGGAAAATTGACTTTAAAAAGTAATCTCCATTCCCGAAGAACCCCGAAAATAGCTATGGACCAGACCATCATAGTCTCGAAATAGGCAAGGGCCCCTAACTGACACCGGATCCACCCAGGCGTAGCAGGGGCTGTATTGGCCAGTTATAACCGTGACCTCTCTAGCGGCCTCGCTTCCCTCCGTTAGGGATTTCCACTTCTTCTAATTTTAGTCGGTCTCTCTCTTTAGGGGAGCTCTGGTTCCCCTGCTCTATTTCAGGGCCCAGCCTAATTTCTAGGGACGTTTTCCAATCCCTGGGCCAGCCTCTCTTTCCCGCCAGTTCTGAGCAAGAGACTTCGGTCTGAATCTGACCTCATGAAGGGTTATGGAATTCCTGGGGGGCCCCCAGCCCCCCGGGGTCTGTGGAATTAGCTGGCTAGTGGTGGTCCCAGGGTGTACACTTTGGAATAAACTGGCTGCTGAGTGATCCAAAGTGGAACAGGAGGAGCCAATTGGTATCCCGGTTCCACCCCAGGGATTTGGGGTGGGGATGGGGGGTCAGGGTCAAACAGGAGAGAAGTGGTTCAAACCAGATGCAACTTGTCAAAGTCCCATGTCATACTCCATGCATCTCCAGACGCATGTGGGCCTGAAATAATACATTTTTAAATACATTGAAAGAAATAAGGAGAAGATTTCGAGCCAAGTAATGCTCCTTTATAATTCAAAATTTCTAGGAAATGGTGATGCAACAATCATGTGTGGGTTATATGTTAGAAAATCAGTGTTCTGGATAAGACAATGTAACTGCACTTTTCCTAAGAATCTCAGAAACTGAAAAAAATGACAAACAATGGAATCCTTCACTATATTTCCAATAGAATAACTCTTATAGGATGGAGTATGAGGAAAATCATAAGCATGTGTGAGAGCACATTTCATTTAAATTACAGAAATTATACCAGAATATCAATCTTTACTGAATATTTCAGGATTATTTATCAGTATAGAACATTATTTTCTTAAATATTCAGTAGGGCTTCAGATGGCAGAAAAGCATAATACCAAATATATAATAGATCCTCAATTTAAGTGATAGAGACAAATGATAATTCTGTGGCTATTTTAATGAATGAAATTTCTTGACTTTTGCAAACCATGTAAAGTCATTGTACATATAATATGCCTGAAGAATTATGCTAATTTTCATCCTCACCTCTGCATATTAGATCAGAAGAGGGATGTATTTCTGAATTCTAAAATGTTAATTTTTTATTAAATCCAATAATACATTCACCCACATGCTTTGATTTCCCCTCTCTTGGTTTCCTGCCAGCTTGGCTTCTAAGGGATTCCTAATCATTCTGTTGTTGGCCTCCGAAGAACCTGGTTTTAATTTTGTTTGGTCTTTGATAACATAATCAGAAAAACCTATTAGTTAAAAGCCATTTCATGAGAGAGTTTCTGACATTTTAAAGAGATATCAAGAGCCTCAATCACTGGCCCCCAAAAGAAACCAGAAAAAGCCTGCCAACATGCAATTCCCCTCCATGAACTCACACAGCCAGGGCAGCCTGCAGGGGAAGCTGGGTCTTTGAGAGGCAGGGAAGGAATGCTTTGGAATGCAACCCTGACTGCCTGCGCTTATTTAAACAGGAAATCAGCTAATTAGGTTGCAGTAGGCACCCTCTTGAATACTATTTTTCTGAAACATTACAGGGAATGTCTCAAATGCCCAAACAGAATATGATCTTTTGTTCCATGATCTCTGTTTGATTTATTTAACACAGCTAGAAAAGCAAAAATGCACCAACCAATTTCACTTGAAAAAAGAATCAATGTCTCATTAAAAGTTAAGTTTTAAAAAATCCTCAAAAATTCAGATTATTCAGTGAAAAAGTTAACATCAAAGTGTGACAGGGCCAGATTTGTGCTTTAGTATTATAGTTACTTTTATAGAATTTATTAATCTTAATTTTTTTTGGCTATTTACATCTGTTTAATTTTTTTTTTTTTTTTTTTTTTTTTTTTAGGACAGAGCCTAGCCCTTAGCTGCTTGCAGGCATTTAACTTAGCTCACCAGACTTTGCATGGATGTTTGATTCCTGAAGGTTCTGTCTATTCACCAGTTAGCCTTTAATTCCTCTGGAAGTTTACTTTTCAAAGCTATTTTATGGCAAATTTTCCTTAGGTTGTTACAGTGGGAATGCCTGGTCCTAATCTATATTAAAAAACATTTCTTTATCTGTTCGTTTATACATATATGAGGTTAGCAGAAAGCAGAGCTCATCTGTTAAAGGTTTTAGCACATAGTTTCCCAGAGACACCCAGAAGGTCTTCATTTCAGCATTTCTAGCCCCCAGAGCAGACATGTGATCTGCAGAGGGGCACAGTGTGGGGAGGGGGGCGGGTTCACCGAGCTCCCAACCCCTGAGTCTGAAAGTCTCCTTCTATGTGCTCTTTAGCAGAAATATGTTCACCGACAATCCCCTTGGAATAACTCAGTCGTCCTTAAAGTTTTCTATTACCGCTTAAATAGTATTTATAAGCATGAGAACAAAGTAAGAATTTTAAGCATATCCTTGCTTTACACAGCTCTTCCTGAGTGCTACATAGTTGTTGCTTACTGACTTGCAGAATATTGGAAGGAGAATGGAAGGAAGAACCTTTTAAAGAAAACTGTAAAGCTTGGAGAGATTAGTGAGGTCATCAAAAGCTGCATAGCTTACTAATAGTACAACAAACTGAGTTCCAGCTGTTCTAGCCAAACCCAGGGGCTCTTCTACCGTTAAAACGCAATGCATTGTGCAGGTTAAATGTGTGGCCTCTGCAGCCAGTGTGCCCAAGTCCAAACCCCACTTTTACTGCTTACCATCTGTGTGAACATAGCTCAGGTACTTAGTGCTCACTGACTCAGTTTTCTCATCTGTGAAATGGGAATATTAAGTTGATAAAAGGATTAAAATGACATAGTGTTAAGAACAGTATCTGGCACATAGTGAGCACCTAATACAAATTAGTCATCTATCAGAGCACCTATTATACATTGTTGCCTTTCAAAGATAGTATTCTACAGACTTTGCAAAGTTTGTAAATATCTGAGAACATGTGGTATATTAAAATGTATTCAGGAACAACATGTCTGTTACTGGAGTTTTTGTTTAAAAATGAATGTTAACACTAGCTAAATGAGGTGAACTAGATCCAGTGAATTTTACCAGTTTTTGTTCTAGAAGTTTGGTGAAGTCAAGGAGAAGGAAACCAGTTTGGCTCTGAGTTCTTGGAAATTATAGTGTCATTCTTTGAAGTTAATGCACAGTGATTCAACATTTTTTAAAGAGCTGTAACAAAGAAAAAAGTTAATTGGGAGGGGAAATAGTTATTAAAACATGATTTTCATTATTTTGTGGTTTGGACAATTTGGCTTCTCTGCACGCCTTCTCCTCCATTTAGATGCTTCACTGAATGAGACAGTTGGCTTTCCTTTTCCTGTTTTCTTTACAGAGAGTACACTTGAGGCCCCTCAAATCATAATGTGATACTGCATATAATTTTCAATTATAGTCATTAAAATGCCTGTGCTAAAATACCTAAATGCCAGAATCATTTCTGAATGACTTCATATTTTCTTTCATATTCTTCTTCTTGTCTTGCCACTCTAGGTTGTGAAACAGCAATTTTATTCCCAATGCGTTCCAAAAAGATTTTTGGAAGCGTGCATCCAGCGACACCAATGAAGCTTGAATCCTTTAGTGCCTGCATTTGGGTCAAAGCCACAGATGTATTAAACAAAACCATCCTGTTTTCCTATGGCACGAAGAGGAATCCATATGAGATGCAGCTGTACCTCAGCCATCAGTCCATGGTGTTCGTGGTGGGTGGAGAGGAGAACAGACTGGTTGCTGATACTGTGATTTCCCTGGGAAGGTGGACCCATCTGTGCAGCACCTGGAAGTCAGAGAAAGGGCTCCTGTCCTTGTGGGTAAATGGCGAACTGCTGGCTACCACCGCTGGGATGGCCACAGGTCACATTATTCCTGAGGGAGGCATACTGCAGATTGGCCAAGAAAAGAACGGCTGCTGCGTGGGCGGTGGCTTTGATGAAACGCTAGCCTTTTCCGGAAGACTCACAGGCTTCAATATCTGGGATCGTGTTCTCAGCAATGAAGAGATAAGAGAGACTGGAGGAGCCGAGTCCTGTCACATCCGGGGAAATGTTGTGGGGTGGGGAGTCACAGAGATTCAGCCACACGGAGGAGCTCAGTACATTTCCTAAGTGTTGTGAAACTCTACTTGAAGCCAAAGAAAGAAACTCACATTTTAAACATATGCCAGTTGGGAAGGTCTAAAAACCTCAATGCATATTAAGAACACTTGAGACTAATGAAGGAGAGAGTTGAGATCAATCTTTATTTATCTTGGCAAAATACTGAATAAACAGTTGAGCAAAGACATTGGAGAAGGCTTTGGGGATATTGTTACTAGACTTTATGCCACAGTGCTTTCAAATTAATGCGGTGTCTTTGTCAGATAAACTCCCAAATAATTAAAAAGGACTGTGTTGTTGAACAGAAGGACAATTGTTTTACTTTTCTTTGGTTAATTTTGTTTTGGCCAGAGATGACTTTTACATTGGAAGGATAATAAAATAACATTTGTTGTCCATTGTTCACTGTTATTGGCATGTACCTTATTATTAAAAATGATGATGAAGCATATTTATACTACAATGTGACTTAACAAATACAAATGTAGTTTATGTGTTATAATCAAATGTCACTTTTTTGAGAAGATAGTTATATAAGTTATATTGTAAAATGGTTTTGTATTAATTTTATTAAAACTATTTTTGTAAAGCTCTACTGTAAATAAAATATTTTATAAACCTAGCTCATGTCATGTAATTATATATTTAAAAGATTTTGGAGCAACTTCACATTTTTTCATCTAAAGTGGGAATTAGTTTTCAGATACTAGCCTATTATATAAATAGTTAATATTATTAGAAACAAGCTACGAAGTTGTTTTAAGCTTTGGCTTTCTGTATATCATAATGAAGAAATATGATCTTGGCTACATCAATTCATCTCACTGGGTCTAGTTTTGGCAACTGAGAAATCAAGAAGTTGAGAAAATAGTGATCTCTCAGTCCCTTCCAATTTGATGATTCTGTGAGCATATACGGCTTTCTGTCCAGTGTAAATGGGAAAAAAACTAATTATCAGGGTTCCCAGGTACACATGATGCCTGAAAGAGATGTCTTAGGACTGTCACCTGGGAGATCAGAAAGTCTAGAAAAGAAACAATGACTCCTGTCCTTAAAGCATATCCCATTTTCTTACTGCACATGCAGGAGAGGACTGTCTAGCCCCTTCACCCTGCACTTGGGGCAGTAACTGTCTACTACGTTAGTGTCCTCCTGTAGAGGTTATGTGAGGCTGAGGGGACATCGCAAAGCTGCTTCGGAATGTCGGGGGGAAGGAAGTGTGGTAGGACCACAGTGGTGATGTGTTCATCTGAAGCTAGGGCCTGAACAACCACAGGTCCTACCCCGTCCACAAGGTCTGGAGAATTGGGCCAGGAGCGATTATCGAAGAACCTTTTGTAACTTAATAGCTTGGTGTCCTTAGACAAGTTACTTAACTCCTCTGGGTCTTCTGCATAAAAGGAGGGAGCTGGATTCTTGGTTCCTTTTAGTGATGAAATTCCAGGAATCCAGGAATCTTTGAGGATGCTCATGGTGTCAGTTACAGCTTTGCCCTGCTTGTGAGAGTCACAAAACCAGGCTAGCTGCTTTCAGAGAAAACTGGTTATGAGGTCATAGGCCAGACTCAGACCCTTGGAGATTACGTAATTCAAGGTTGCAGGCACAGTGGTCATATGCAAATCCCTGTTTAGCTATCGCCTATGTGAGTTGAATGCGAGACTGGAAGAAGAAATATTGGACCCAGCTTTAAGCAGAGAGTTTGGCATGGTTTCAATTCCTTTCACATTTCAGCATAATTATGTCTGTTCTAGAGACCCAAGATGATGCAGGACAAGATATATGCAAACTCGTATGCTGACAAGTTAAATGTAAGTGATCTTTTCATTTTTTACAGGAATCACATGTTGAGGGCAGAGAAAAAAATAGAAGAGACTAAAGTAATTCTTGGGTTACAAATGTAGAAATGTCATTTACTACAGTAGTTAAGTCTGGATAGGTGTTCCAGGAACATCTAATTGTTCCCTGGTACTGATTTTCCCTCTTTCCCTAAGTAACAGAATTCTGGCTTCAACGATACATGTGGCCACTCAGAGTAAAGTCTGTATTTTACAGTGCTAATTGCAGCTAGATGTGGCCACATGACTGAGATCTGGCTGACATGAAATATTGAATGTGATTTTCTTTCCCTTCCTCCTTCTCACTGATTGGAATATGGTAATGATGGCTGGAATCTCAGCAACCATCTTAGACTGTGAAGTTCAGTGTAACAATGTAGAGAAAGCCTGGTTCTCCGATGGTGTAAAGTTCTTTGCCAGCTCTGAGCTGCCTGCCCCTGGACTTTTTTCACGTGAGAGAAAAATACACTTCTATATTCTTTAATCCACTGCTGATTGACCATCTAATCTAAGCCTCATACAGTACAGCAATTCTTTTTAAATTAAAAAAAATGCACGCTATTCCTTCAAAACGCTTGCAGACCTCCTATGTTCATTACAGCTTTATTTATAAAGCCAGGATCTGGAAACAACCTAGATGCCCATTGAGAGACAATGGATCAAGAGATATAACATATATTTACAATGGAATATGACTCAGCCATAAAAAAGACTAAAATCTGATCATTTGCAACAACATGGATGGACCTAGAGGAAATGCTAAGTAAAATAAGTCAGAGAAACCCAAATGCCATATGACTTCATTTACATGTGGAATCTTAAAAAACAAATCAGAGTAACAAAACAAAACAGAAACAGACTCATAGATACAGAGAACAAACTGATGGTTGCCGGGGTGGGGGGTGGGGGGCGGTGATGAACAAAAAATGTCCATGGGATTAAGAAGTACAATGAACTGCCAGTATAAAATTAGTCACAGGGATATAATGTACAACACAAGGAATATAGTCAATAATATTGTAATAACTATATACGGTGCCAGGTGGGTACTAGACTTAATATGGTAATCACTTCATAAGGTATATAAATGTCTAATTACTATGTCGTAAGCCTGAGATTAATAATATTGTATGTCAATATAATTTTTTAAAATTTAAAAATGCCTATGGACTATACTTAGAAAATGCATTTTATAAATTATCGGGGAGTTGATTGGTTATCAGATATTTTTTTACTAATAGAATTTAAAGGGTTTCAGAATACACAGTGACAGCAAACAGAGAAAAACTGAGATAAAACACCTAAAAAATTATTAGTATTTTGGTTTAGTTTAGTACATTTATTCATCAAAATAGCTTTTATGGGCATCATCATATTATGGCATAGTAAAATAATTGTGCAAGACAATTCAAGTTATTAGGAAGAAAAAGTACAATACATTATATGTTTATAAAGAATAAAATATTATGCATGTGTGTTAGGGTGACCAACTGTCCTAGTTTGCCTAAGGTTGTCCCATGTTTAGCACTGAGTGTCCCATGTCCCAGGAAACCTTTTAGTTCCAGGTAAACTGTGACAGTTTGTCACTCTAGCAGATACATAGCTCTGTCAATAGAACAAGTTTTTTTTTTTTTTTTTTCGCAATGATAATATATGAACAAAACAGTTGATATATTTTCCTTGTCTATTACAATATAATTTTTTAATTATTAATTCCTTTAAAATATATTTAGAACATTTAATCACTAAGAATTTAGAGCTTGGTTACTTACAATTATTTAATTAACTTCACTTTAACAAAGAATTAGATTTGTAAACAAGGAAGAAATTATAACTAAATTTAATTTTATCTTGTTGAATTTTATTTTGTAACTTCCTTGAGAGAAGCTTACTAAAGTGAAATATTTCCTAAACTATCTTTTAGCCACTTAAGAAGTAGCCCTTGTGACATTAAAAATCTTAAAGTAATGTATATGTTCATTTAAATATTCTTAAATTTATTGAACTTCAAAACTCAGATTGCTATCAGTGCATTCAGCTTTATAAATTTAGAGTGTAGAGGAAAATTTCCCGGGCTTGGGGTCAGAAATTCAGCACTCGAATCTTACCACTTACCTACTATCTATAAGAAGTTGAGACTGCTAACTAATCTTTGAGGCTCAAATTAGCCACCAAATTAGGGATAGTAGGACTTGCCTACCTTGCTGAAGGGTTATTATGAAAATGACAGAAAACTGAAAATGTATCTAAAAGTGATTTCTAAGCCATAAAATAATATTTGAAATAAAAGTTATCTTAAAAATGCTTTTCCAAGTCATTCCCAGTGGATTAAGTAGAAAATAAGCAAACAAACAAATAAGTGTAAAGATCCCTTACATTGCAGTTAAGTCAACCTCAAAGTTCAGCACCTGATGTGGGCTCTGGGCTGGTCTTATTCTACTTCACAGCACCATCTGCTGGTAGAGTTGAGAAGGTGCAAATTTTGACCAGTGCCTGATCCAAGATTTGGTTAATAACTCAGATCCTTTTCTGTTTCAAAATATGTCTCTATTTTTTCATCCACATTTGGGTTGTTTTTTTACAACATATTTAATATGTCCCTATGTATATAAATATTCAGGTTAAATATTTTTTAAAGGTTTTATTTATTTATTTTTTAGAGAGAGGGGAAGGGAGGAAGAGAGGGAGAGAAACATCAATGTGTTGTTGCCTCTCTCACATGCCCACAACTGGGAACGTGGCCTGCAACCCAGGCATGCGCCCTGACTGGGAATCGAACCAGCGACCCTTTGGTTTGGAGGCCCGTGCTCAATCCACTGAGCTATACACCAGCCAGGGCAGGTTAGATATTCTTAATTAGATTGCTCAGTCAGCCATTTTCTAGAATATTTGATTAATAAATTCTTTCTGAACCACCTGTAATATGGTGAACTTAAAACCTTTTCCTTTAAGAATAATTGTATCATGAGTTGGTAATGGCTAAGTATCTCCTAGGGATTATTAATCTCTGCAAATGGATATGGTTCTGCCTTCAGTATTTTAATGTGGGCCTGGCACATGGCATATGATAATTAATGCTGACAAGGATGATGATGATGATGATGATATTAAGAGGAATCATAGTAACCATGATGAACCATGGTCTGGCATTGTGCAAAATACATCTGCCTTATGTACTTAGGCTTCACATCTACTCTATGTGGTACCCATTATTACTGCCATTATAAATTGGGGGGTGTGGTCAATTGACTATCTCAATTTCTTTGGAGACAGCTCACTAATCAGTGGTTTGAATTTTCTCTCACATCCAGAAAGAAATGAAGTGAATTCATCATAATTAACTAGACGGTCTTTTCTAGGCTATTGCCAACAAGTTAGAAGGGAATTTGGACTCTTGCTGAGACAATATTACATTTTCTTTCCTAAGACCTTCTACTTAAATTTCAAATCATTTGTGGTCATCTTGTTACTTGTGCCAGCAGACCCGGTAACAGGCGTGTTGACAGAGAGACGGAGTGTTTCCTTATTGTGACCACGGACGTGGAAATGCAAAGGAAGGGGCACCACTGTTCCAGCATCGGTGCCAGGGGTATGCGCCGCATCACAGAGCTCCAGACCAAATTTGGAAAGGGTTCTCTGTAAGCCCTCAGATAATCACTAAGAGTTGGAGAGACCCTGATTTTAGGGGTTTCCAACAATACCGTCACCTTCTTGGGTGAAGGATAAACATTAGTCGTGCTTTTAAATTCTAATACTGGACAGGTTCTACAGAGCATCTTCACATGGCAAAGAATGGGTCTGGAGAATTACTCAGGACCACTGAAAAGCAACTCTCCTGTTCTGAAAAGTTTCTGATGTTACAAAATATGAGATTACTATTTAGGCAGAGAACAAATTCATTACCCAAGAGACATCCTTGTCTTATTTTTTAATTCTGGAAATCATTCAATATTTTCCCATCAAGAATGACTTTAGTTATAAATTTTTTATAGATATCTTTTATTAGATTAAGAATATTTCCTTCCATTGCTAGTCTGCTGAGAGATTTTTTTAAAATCATGAATAGGCTTTGCATTTTACAAAAGGAGAGATTTGAAGTTTGCTTTATTCTACATGAAATTAATCTATGCATGTTGTGATATGGACAGTTGTCCTAGAACCATTTCTCGAATAGTCTATCCCCATTCATTATGAAGATTCCCCTGCCTTCTGCAGTTTCCGTATATGCACAGATGTGTTTCTTGCCTCTTTATTTTATTCTATGGGCTATTGGCCTGTTCTTGCATGAGCACTACACTGTTTAAAAAAATTTTATTGATTATGCTATTATAGTTGTCTTAATTTTTCCTCCTTTGCCCCCCTCCACCCAGCACCCCCACTCCCTCAGGCAATCCCCCCACCATTGTTTATGTCCATGGGTCATGGATGTAAGTTCTTTGGCTACTCCATTTCATATATGTACTTTACATCCACATGGCCATTCTGTAACTACCTATTTGTACTGCTTAATCTCCTCATCTCTTACTCATTCTCCCACGCAACCCCCTCCCATCTCTTTACCTTTAACCTTTGGCATTTTAATTATGATGTGTCTTGGAGTGGGCTTCTTTCCACCCATCTTGTTTGGGACTCTGTGCTTCCTGGATTTGCATGTCTATTTCCTTCACCAAATTAGGGAATTTTTCTTTCATTATTTTTTTCAAATAAATTTCCAGTTTCTTGATCTCTCTCTTCCCCTTCTGGCACTCCTATGAAGTGATTGTTGGATTGCTTAAACTTGTCCCACAGGCTGCTTATACTATCCTCATTTGAGGGGATTATCTTTTCTTCTTGTTATGATTGGTTGTTTTTTGCTTCCTTATGTTCCAAATAATTAATTTGATTTTCCACTTCACCCACTCTACTGTTGTTTCCCTGTAAATTGTTCTTTCAGTTAGTGCATCCCTTGTTTCTGACTGGATCTCTTTTATGCTGCTGAGGTCCTTACTAAGTTTCTTGAGCATCCTTATAACCAGCATTTTGAACACCACATCTGATAGATTGCTTATCTCCATTTTCTGGAGTTTATCTCTTTTTTTCTGGAGTTGTGATCTGTCCTTTCATTTGGGCCATATTTCTTTGTCTCCTCATTTTGGCAAACTCCCTGTGTTTGTTTCTATGTATTAGGTAGAACTGCTTTGACTCTGTGTCTTGATAGTGTGGCCTAATGCAGTAGGTGTCCTGTAGGGTCCAGTGGCACAGCCTCCCCTAATACCCAAGATGGGTATTCAAGGTACACCCTCTGTGTGGGCTGAGTACACCTTCCTCCTGTAGTTGAGCCTTGGCTGCTGTTAGCAGATCAATGGAAGGGATTTACCCAGTCCAGTCAGCTGCAAGGACTGGCTGTGACCACTTACTACCAACCTCCACCCTCCGCAGAGATCAGCTGTGCAGGTGCAGCAGGTGGTGGTGCTCTGATGTGGTTTGTAGCTGTCCACTGGGTGTGCTGGCCCTAGGGTTTCCCGGGTGGTGCAGGCCAAGATCAGCCCCCACTCTGCCTGAGTTATAAAGCAATCTGAGGTGGCTGATACTTGTGCAGGGATTGGAGATTTCCAGGTGAAGCCAAGCATGAATCTATGCTGCTAGTCCAGGCCTGGGAGGCTAGCTGTTGCTTATTTAAGAGGATTTAGGAAGTTGTGAAGCATGAGCCAAGACTAGTCATTCATATGGAAAAGCAGCTTGGGGGGGCCTGTAAGTTGGGGTGGGGGGCAGAATTTCTGGGGATCTTCGAAGTGGATCAAACAGTGTTAGCCAGGTTGATGGAATCTTAGATATGGCACCAGTCTGCTGGCTCTGTTGGGGGAGGGCCCAGAAAATGGACAATGGCCTCTGTTCACCTTGATGCCAGATGCCTTGTCCTTCCCTTGCATGCCACTGGTATCTCTCAAGCTGCCACCCTAGTGCTGGAATCCAGAGGGATTGAGTCTGAGTAGATGAGTCAGTGTGTGGGTTCTTTAAGAGAAACTGCTTGGGGCTCCAGCAATTTCTTCCACCAACTCAATGCTTACTGGTTTTTGTAGCCAGAAGTTGTGGGAACTTATCTCCCTAGCACTGGAACCCTGGGCTGGTCGCCCTATTGTGGGTCTGGGACTCCTCACTCCAGAGATATCCCTCCTGAATTTTTATCTACCACATGTGCATGTGGTACCAGCCTGTTCTAGTCTGGCTGGATGTGGTTTCTTTAATTCCATAGTTGTCAGACTTCCATTCAACTTGATTTCTGGTGGTTCTGAGTGATGGTTATTCTATATCTTAGGTGTAATTTTGTTGTAGTGGTGCAAAGAGGTGAGCCATGTCTGCCTATGCTGCCATCTTGACTGGAAGTCCTAGCTCTATACCTTTTTAATAACAGATGCTTTATGTCATGATAAACTCATTGTAAATTGAAAATATCGTAAGTTGAAAATGCATTTAATACACCTAACCTACTGAACACCGTAGTTTAGTCCGGTCTACATTAAGCATGGTCAGAGCACTTACATTAGAATACTGTTGGGCAGTTACGCTGAATTTCATCTCAAAAGTAATTGCCTTCCTCTTCTTCTCACCAGAAGCAGAAGACAGATAGGCATTTTGTAGACATGATAGGATGTGAAAACACAAAGCACAATATCCCAAAATCCCTGGCAACACAATATCCTGCATAGTATTAGTTGTTTATCCTCATGATCTTATTGCTGACTTGGAGCTGTGGCTCACTGCCACTGCCCAGCATCAGAAAAGTATATGGCTGCATATGGCTAGCCTGGGAAAAGATCAAGGTTCATAATTCAAAGCTTGTTTTCTACCAAATGTGTACCACTTTCATGCTATGGTAAAATTAAACCATGTAAGCTGGGTGCAGTCTGTACTGTGATTTCACGACGTCTTGATACCTGGAAATGAATGCCTCCCTCTCCTTCCCAAACTTCCCCATTTTTGGCAGAATTGTTGTGGCTATCTGGTCCAGTGTATTTCACTAATGATTTTAAAATCAGCTTATCATATTTCATAGGAATGAATCTTTGTGGGGATTTTCTTAAAATTTCATTGCATTTATAGATTAACTTAGAGAAAATTGACATGGTTGCTATATCAAGTTTTCCCATCCATGAACATGGTTTATTGCTCTATTTGCTTATCTTTTATTTGATTACTTTTGATAAAATTTTATTATTTTATTTTCAGAAGTCATATCTTTTTCTCTAGGTATCTTTTATGTTGCTACTTTATTATTTTTAACATTACATTTTAATTTGTTATTATTGGTATATAGGAAAACAGTGGTTTCTATAAATTGACCTCATTTTCAGCACTTTTTCTAAAATTTCACTTATTACATCAGAGAATTAACTAGAGAGTTTTGGAATTTCTGATATAGGTAATCATATGTTTTAGAAATAATAATTATTGTCTCTTTGTGATTCTGATAACCAAGGTTACATACTGTCATAGTAGATAAAAGTTAATGTAGTAGCATTCTTGTTTCATCTCTGACTTTAAAGGAGTGCTTTTAATGTCCAGAAAATGTCCAGCCATTGTTAATACAGTGAGAATGGTTTGCGTGACATCAATGTAACTTCACAGATAAGGAGAGTGGACTGGAATGTGCATGTATGAACAATAAGACTTCACCGTACTAGTCAGCGGGGGCAGTAGATGCCATTGAGTGAACATGTGTACTCTGTGGCTATCACATAAAAAACAACTGAGAGGAGCAACAAATCTGCATCAAATTTTGCATTAAGCTTGAACATCCCTCCATGGAAACTATTCAGATGATTCAGAAGGCCACAGTTATGGGTAGCTGGTAATTGGCAGCTCCATTGCGACAATGCGCCCACTCATTTACCACATCTCGTGCAGAGTTTTTGGCAAAATATCTAATCACCCAGGTGACTCAGCCCCCTTACTGCCCAGATGTGGTGCCCTGAGACTTCTGGCTTTTCACAAAACTAAAATTACCTTTGAAAGTTAAGAGATTTCAGACCATTGTTGAGATTCAGGAAAATATGACGGGGCAGCTGATAGCAATTGGGAGAATTGTGTGAGGTCCCAAGGTGCCTACTTTGAAGGGAACTGAGGCATCATTATCCTGTGTACAAGGTTTCTTGTATCTTGTATGTTCCTCAATAAATGTCTCTATTTTTCATAGTATGTGGCTGGATACTTTCTGGACAGACCTTCGTATATAGTGGCGAAACATTAGAAGTGTATAATAAATATACTTTTAATCAGTTTAAGACATTTTCCAAAATTTCTAGCTTGTAAATTTTTTTTTTCTGAATGGGTACTGAATTTTATGAAATGTTTACTGATCACATGACTTTTTCCCCCTTTAGTCTTCACTGTGGGGAATTCTGTTTGAATAGTAAACTATCCTTGCATTCCTGGGATAAATTCAACTTAGTCATTATGAATTTTATAAAATGAGGACAATAATTTCTCCCTCATAAGATATTGGAAAAATTATATGAATTAAAACAGCAGTATCTAGTACAGAGAAATCACTCAATGAATGTGTACTTCTTTTTCTTTAAGCTTTGGAAGAACCATTTTGCTAAAATTTTTATTTGCGATTTGTGTATCTATGTTTATAATTGAGACCAGTCTGTATTTTCCTTTCTTATATTGTTCTCATCTGGTATTGATATCATGGCTATAACCAGTCCTGTAGAATTAGTTGGAGAATGTACTTCTTTTTAATTATTTGAAAAAGTTTAGATAAGATTGCAATTATTTTTTGTATATTTTGTCTATAAAACTAAATGGGACAGTTTTTGTTTTTGTTTTTATTTAGTGGGTTGATTTAAAAATACCAATTCAATTGCCTCATTTGATAGAGAAATATTCAGGTTTTCTATCTCCTTAGCTCTCAAGTACAAATCAGGACAACACTCAGCTAATGCCTTTAATCCTTTCTCCAAAAAGAAGAACCTTGTACAATTTCCTTGTTACTGAAAGGGTTCAGAGAATACAAAACACACAAAGTCTAAACAAAATGAATATAATAAATATGTTTATATATAATGTAAAAGTAAACACATTGGGGATTCAAGCATTGCCTGGGTAGCTGAGCTAAATCATATTTAATGTCCCAACCTAAGATTTGACACTTCTATAATTCTAGCCTTGTTAAAACTCAGATCAAACTAAGCAACTGTAAACTTTTAACATTTTCTGTAGAAGTAGAGAAATGGAAGAATGAGGATTCAGATAATGTAAGTCAAGGAGGATGTTCTAAAGGGGAGAAAACTATAGGTAAAGAAAAAAGAAATCTTTCTGGTGTCTTCTAAGGCTGTTTGGCAGGATATGTCGATGACAGAAATTTCCAGAGCAAAAATCTTACTACTCAGAGAGAGCAAGATCACTGCTGCTTTGAAGCTCAAAGTTTGACGTGCTCATGTGATTGATTGTGAAGTTTTATAGACATATCTGTCTTACAAATCTAATCCCTGAAATACATAGCCCTAACCTTTCAGGTTAAATTGTCATTTATTTTATGGTAATTTCATTGTGCCAGATTAAATAAACCAAATCATTTGTTTATTTCAAACGTTTGCAGTGAATTAAGAAAGTGTATTTTGCATTTCAAAAGATTTCTTTGTCATTGAAAGTGCATTAAAAAAAAGGTCCCAAATACATGACCTAAGTTCTTGGCAGCTACAAAGAGACAATTCATTTTTTTTTTCATATATCGGTTACTTACAAGTCTAACTACCATGGATTTAAAATGTGTGGTGTGTATAAGTGTTTGTAATTCCTATAAAATTTGTTCCAAATATGTAGCCAAAGTGGTGAAAAAAATATAATTGCTTTTCCAGACTTTTAGCAAATTTAATATGTATAAAATGAAATTAGCAATTCAATCCTGTAGCCAAGAGAATGATACTGACTAGTAATATTGATGACAAATCTTTCCAGGGGAGCACAGGGACAATGATAAACTTCTGCTGTCGTGGCTGAGGTTCAGACATATCTGGGCATCTGGCAGATGATTGGGGTGGCTGGTCAGTTGTATGGCGGCTGGGGGTGGGGGACTCTTCTTGGCAATGTCTGGTACAATAAACAGAACCTCGGTCTTTGGCAGGCCATAGGCACATTGAGAACTGGAGGATGAATTTCTTGCTAGCCCGACTCTTGGGTCAAAAGTGAAGCCCAGGGAAGAGGCAATTTTAGAAAACAGAACTGTCTATTTGACCACAAACTTGGTAACACAGTCTGGCACCAAGAGCAAGCAACCCTGTTCTGGGGACTCTACCAAAATGTAACACCAAGGAGAAATCCAGGTGTTCTCCCTGACCTTGCCACATGGGATCAGTGGACTGAGGACTGGTAGCTCCTGATCCTCAACTGGAGCAGTACAAAAGGATGGAAGTGGGTAGTGTGGAGTGGGGTCTGCTCCTAGGACCTTGGTGGCAGTCGCAGCCACAGAGTTGGCTGGGCCCCGGGTGGCAGAGGGAGATGCCGCCACAGCATGCCATGCTGGGAAGCCCGGAAAGAACAGCAGCATAGGCATGTGGACCAGTCTGAACACAGGAAGACAGCACATGTAGGATGCCCTTGGGGATGCCAAGAAATACTTCATCTGGGAGCACTTTACAGGGGGCTGGTGTTCAACTCAGCATGTGGGGAGGGGTGTTAGTAAAATGTAGGCCCAGAGACTCACAGTTTTATTGATGAGCACCACGAATAGTTCAGTGCATATTAAATAATACTATATATTTTTCTCATCCCAAATCCAAAAAAAAAAAAAACCCACCATGATTTCTGATTTGAAACCAAAGGAAAAAACCCAAGACAAAGAGAGTATTTTGAGTGGACTAACTTGTTTTCTTTCATGCAAATGTAGAACAGTTAACAGAGGGTAACTGTTCATTCCTGATTTGAGTTTTTATGATAGTATTTAACACAATTACAAATCAGTCCCCCATCACGTTCATATTTATGAAGATCTTACACAGTTTCCTGCTTTCAGAAACCAGAGGAAGAAGTGGTTTTCCATCAGCCACCAAGAGCAGAGGGATACTTTTCACTCAGTGTAGACAGACAGGCTCACCATAGTCAGTCCATGAACAAGGTGACAAGAGGCATAGAAAACACAGTTGTCCAAACTGGGAGATGAAGAGTGAGAGGGAACCTTACGACTTACCCAATGAGTCTGAATAAGTCATCTGCCCAGTGAAAAGACACAGACTCAACCAGCCCAGGTAACCTCACCTATGTTCACAAGTTGGCTGGCCGTAAAGCAGAGAATCTAAGGTACCCCTCAATACTCTAGGTCTCACTGTCCACAAACTGAAAATACTTTGAAATGACTCCTAAGACATTTCCCCAAGCTCAGCCTTCACACATACCTTGGAGTATGCTCTTAACTATCACCTCTGTGTGATCAGCCAGGAGATCTGCCTCGGTGATTGCAGCCAGGGACAGGTAGTTGGACATATTTCTGCAGAGTTCCTTGTTGCCTCTGTGGAGGAATTTCACCGCGATGGGGATGGCTAATGCCATCACGGGGGGCCGGTTGTAATTCTGAGAAAATGTGAGAAAACAACATATAGTAAGTGGCTCATTATTCATTCATTTATTTACTCATCCAAAAAAACAATGTTTCTTGAGCTAAGCTCTCGAAGTGCAGCTGTGAAAACAAGGGCTTTAATTTACTCTGTTTTCATTGTATTTGGGAACTCTCATTCTTATCAGGGAGACTGAGGTCATGATAGGCAAAGTTCAGGGTCCTCATGGAACAAAGAAGGAGCACCTAATCCAGTCTTGCAGGATGTGTCAAGAAAGACTTGGCAGAGGAGGTGATGTCTCGGTTGTGACCTAGTGGATGAATAGGAGATGGCTGGGTGATGGGAAGAAAAAGAGTGGTCAGAAGGAGAAGCACATGCAGAGGCACAGAGGGGAGACAGCGTGTGTGCACTCGGGGAACTGTGAAGCGTGCGGTATGGACGGGTGTGGTACATGTGGAGAAGCTGGGGGGGACAGGTCAGAGAAGGGGCTGGGGAGGTGAACAGGGGTGTAATTATGGGAGGTCTAGGTGTCACGCTACGCAGTTTGGACTTGATTATTAGGGTGATCAGCAGTCATTGATGAGAAAAATAACATCAGATTTATACTTGAGAAAACAACCCAAGGAATGGTGAATAAATTGCTTTCTGGCTATCTTAAAAAACTAAAGTGTCAGCTCATAAGATTCAGAAGAAAAAAATGAATGAACATAAGTAAAGGAATTTTGGATTCTAAAATAATTCTGTTCTTGATTTACTTTGTGACTGAACATCAATATCTTATGTATAAAATAATGCTATCAGCATTTAAATACCTTATTTGAGAATAATATTGGAAAAGTACAAATTGTTTTCTTAAAAGGGAATGGTATATTTTTACTACCATCAACCTTTCTTTTTTAAAAAAAAAAAAGTATTTATTTTTAGAGAGACGGGAAGGTAAAGAGAAAGAGGGAGAGAAACATCAGTGTGTGGTTGCCTCTCATGCACCCCCTACTGGGGACCTGGCCCGCAACCCTGATTGGGAATCAAACTAGCAACCCTTTGGTTTGCAGGCCCATGTTCAATCCACTGAGCTACATCAGCCAGGGACCATCAACTCTACCCCTGACTAAATATAAAGCAAAACATGCACAGTGCACAGCATGTTCAGGAAGCTGCCTTTTTATTACATTAGAAATAAAAAGTGGTTATTTTTCTCTAACTGTTCAAGTAAAAAGTGCTTATATCTTCTCACTTTGAATTATCCCCTCTAATACCTCCCAAAATTCTGGGTTTTGGGTTGGTGTCCAGTAAATATTTGTTTAATTAAATAAGCAATGGAAAACATGTAAATCTATTGTTACAGTTGTCACTGGGGACGTAATGTGGTAGGAAAGGAGGAGAGAGTGAGGGATCCCACTGGCTCTTCTCCCTCTCACTAGCATCATCCAGTGACAGCGATGGCCCAGTAAGAGTCCAACGCCCCAATGCCATTCATTTTCAGGGCCAGCTGACGGAGCAGGTGAGTTGTTACACATTCCTTAGCAGATTCCAACTTCCATAGCCATCATCTCAGAGGCTTCTCACAAAGACGTTTCTGCTGTTGACTTTCAGGGTGGTTCACATTTCCCAGTCCAAATGATGGGTTCAAGGATGGGCAGGTTATCCAATTATAATTAAAGAGCTATTAAAGGGCTCTGTGAAAGAGATTCTGTTTTCTGATGGATTCAAAGCATCGAGAATGGAAGCTTGAGTAGCTGCTACCATCTCATGACCTCAGAAAGAGAGAATTTATTTGAGATTCAAGGCAATATTGATCTATATGAGAGATAAGTTTAGAAAAACCAGGTCTGGGTGAGATCATTTGAGTTCCATGCATGAGGCCGTGCCTTAGGCCAATTTGACCCCTAAATTGTTTTAAGTGAGCCAGTTAAATCTCTAGTACTTAAGTTTTTATTTCCTCCCAGTCCCTAGAAACAAAAACAGATAAACTCTGATAAACCCTTAATCCATTCCTGCAGTTTCACTCATGTTCAGGACTCAACAGTCAACCTGACTTCTGAACAGAGAAAATAGATATTCAACGACCTAATCTGACATCGCACCGTTAAGTCAGCCCCATTGAAAGCTCTGACCCTATTCCTTGATGACAAATCACGCTTATATAGCAATTTCACTTATTGGTTTCTGTCCTAACTTCTTAGAGTTCCTAACACTATAAAACTATCAAAAAGACCATGGCCTGCAGCCCTACTTCTCTAATCCTAGGCTTTGCCTTTATCTTCCCTCTTGGTGAATTTAACCGGGGCCTCATTGGACTAAACCATTACTGTATGATGAACTGTGAGGACTCCCTGAGAGGCTGGCTGCTCCCCTCCCCTCACTTCAGCTTTGGAAGTCTGAGCATGTGCTTGGTCAGCCACCCAGAATCCTTGGATCCGCTGAAGCTAACTTACACCAATGGATTTCCAAAAGGCTGGTGGAGAAGTCAGTCATGCCAATCTACTCATCCGCAGTCAGGGTGTCTCCCAGGTCACACCTGGGTATCCCTTTCCTATTACTAGGATATCAGGAACCAAGTTACTAACCAGAATCTCTATTTATAGGCACAAGATCCGATGAGAGCAAAGGAGAATCCTGCGAGGTATTTCCTCTGTGCCATGTGAAACTTAACCAAAATAACACTCCTGTACTATAACCAAATCACCATCTCTAGTTACTGGAACTTCATCAGATTCAGTCTCTACCACCCAGGCAGAGCTGGATAAATGTGCCAAAATAATGACTCCATGGTGAGCATCATCATTTTATTGATTTACTCTTCAGACACGTAGTCTTTAGGAAGGCCAATTCATGTGTCCATTTACTCTATTATAATCACATTCTACCCCTGCTCCCTTGAGGTTCTATTCATATTTCCTCACTTAGAGCATTAGATGTTTTCCAACCCCCTCAGTCCTACCTATCCAATTTCTTAGGTTGTTCCTATAGATAGTCAATTTCTCCATTATGTGTAGACTTTTGCAAATTTAACTTTTAGATGACACATTTTTGTTCCTGTGATGGCAGGTCAAAAATCCTCATTTTGAGAATAGAACACAATCAAACAATTCTTCTCAGAGCTCCTCAGAGCTTCCGATGAACTGCAGGCCCATGTTTATTTTATCTATTCCGAGTCCTTAGCCAAGAACAACTTGCAGCTAGAGAGGTACGCAGCTTCCATTAGAGGTCTACGTCTTCAAGCACATTTACCTGTAACTTGCTAAGAAACCACAGGTAGTGGCATTGGGAAGTACAACTCAGGTGTTTCCAACTAATTGTGGACACAGGCAGGCACAGTGAAAGGTTAATGGAATTCAGTATTTCCAGCAACTAATGTTTTTGCACTTTGGACATGAACTAACACTTGCCGGCAACAATGAAATAATAGGCTGTCTTAGCCAATTTGATCATATTCTTTTCCCACAGTTCTAGATGTTCCTGAGAAAAAAAGCAGGCAACTATTAAAGTCTGTAAAGTATGGTTCCAAGGGAAACATATAAAACCCCCTAAAAATATATATAATGTCATTACGGAAAAAAAAAAACTTTAACACGCTCAATTTTTCTGTTTTCCTCCCACAAAGACCATCTAAAAATCTCTTAAATGACAAGAGAAGTGAAACATTATGCAAAGAGCAAGCAGTTCATATAAACACTAAGGAATTGTGACCAAAGGCTCACACAATCTCTAAACAGTGTCTAGACAATTCCTTGTGTATCAAGAAGCCATGGGCACCGCTGACAGCAATAGGATGTGCGTAAGGGGCTGGGAGGCCAGATAAGGCTGGACAGACATGGGCCCTGGGACCTGATAGGTACTATACAACCTCCTTTGCTCTCAAGTAAAGCGAAAGGAGTTGCTCATGCAGTAGATCTCAGGCCCATGCAACTGTTTTATCACTAGGATTCTTTGGATCTTGGGAATGCTGATGGCACATGTGCCAAGAAAGGCCTATGAATACTTGTGCACATAAACCACTTTAGCAGCAGCTGTTAACGCCAGAGTCTATGATAGATCTTGCCCCGCAGTGCAGACGTGAGCATGTTGGTATGTGTATCATCTTACATACAACTCAGTGCCCAGTACTCAGGAAACAAGTTCAGTGAAGTACAGGGTAGAAATAAAGACATGTTCACGGGGACAGTTATAACTCTCTGGAGAAGCAAAACAAGAGGCCCTTGTTCTCCAGATGCCAAGAATTATATTTCTTAACTAGATTAGCACCAACTTGAGCTTTTGGTGGAGATTTTCCTTTTGAAAATGTACTTTGGGAACGTTTCCCAGTGTTTTAAAATTGAAAAGAATAAAGCCAAGTAGAAGAGATATTTATCTGATGTGATAGCAACTAAAAAGCTCTTTGGCTCTCAGGCCTTGAATTCAAGTAAGAGCTGTAAAAGAGTAGTCTCAACAAATAGTAAACATCATTTATTAAAATAGTTATGCAATGGTTATTCATCAGCATCATTGATCAGATAATCAAATGAAATTTGAATTTACATATAAAATGTTTTGTTCTTAGTAGCATGGCTATATGTAAAGTCTATGTGGCCCATATTAAGTTTTCCCAGTGTATTTTCTGACATGTATTAAGAGAGTGGGTCTCAGGACCCTGGGGGTGTGCCGCAGTCTCCTCCCATCTCACACCACGGTCTCATGTGGCATTAATTGAGGAACAAGTACTTTGGCCTACTCTGGGAGCAGGGTAGCTATTGTGGAAGCCAGGAAGCAATCATGTCTCTTGAACTATTTGTTCATTCATTCATTCACTCATTCACTCATTCATTCATTCATCCAGTAAATATTATTTTGAGCACCTACTATGTGTCATTCACTTGTTCTAGGTGCTGAGACTACATTGGTGAATAAAAAAGACCTTATATTTTGGGGATGGGGAGATAGGCAATGAACAATGGCTATAACAAATAATCTAAATTAATAGCCACTCCAGTGTTGAGTGCTATTTTAGTCTTCAGTGGATGATGCTGATGATGACATCAATCTAATGCAGCAATTTCTGTATCCTAAAGATTTTATGTCTATTTTAAAGATGTCTATTTATTTAATCCTGACAATAAACTTACGAGGCAGGTACTCTTGTCACTTTCATTTTACAGATGACAAAATGAAGGCACAAAAAGATTAATTTGCTCAAGATCACACTGCAAGTAAATGATAGAGCGGGGTTTCTATTGAATAAGCTCCTAAACCCGCACAAGCAGTCCTGCCTCTAAGAGTTGCATTGGAAATGCTCTCAAAGCTGTCCAACACACTTCGCACGCAATGCTAATCAGCGACAGATTTTGAATTCTCATGAAACATTAACTGGGGAAGAAGAAATAAGAAAATTGAAGTGTAGAATCAAAGACAATGGACAATGGGGTCCTTCTAAGGAAGAAATACAGGTACTTTCTGATTTTCCAACAGTAGATTTGGGTGTTATTCCTATTCTTCCCTCCAGATAACCCCCTTGGGCAATCTTCCTCTTCATAGGGGTCATCAACAGTGTGAGCGGAGATGAGAAAGAGATAAAATGCAGAGCCAACTTGCCAACAGCTCTGCCAAGTGATCTGGTTGGAGAACAGGCTGAAACTGCTCCAGAATTTCATTCTAGTACATCAGCTATGTCAATGCACCTTGAGGTGTCTTTTAATTTTTTTAAACCCTCTCCAGGTTTGGATTTATCCTGGATTGTAATATGCTTTGTGGAGGGCATCTTCCCCTTCATAATTTTTCCAGGGGCAAAACAATGGGCATTGGACAACTCTACACAAAAACCTGGTCAGAGGGAGCTGTGGTTTGAAATAGGCACTTCTGGATAGTGGCTCGACCACACAGGGAGATTGCTTTAATAACAAAAGATGCTCTTCATGAGCAATGAGTTTGTTATGCCCATTTTACAATTGTCAGAACAGAGGCTTAGAGAAACAAAATGAATGATCTCTCATTTATACAAAACAAATAGCATCTGACTGTAAGGCCCTCAAGCTCTGAAGCTCTTTGCTATTATTCCACCTCTCAGCATCTCCTAAGGCAATCAGAATTGCAAGCTGGGAGGTTCATCCTTTGTTTCTTAGATGGCAGTTTGAGAGACTTGTCTAAGGACTCAGGATGGGTTTGCAGAAGGTGCTTCACCCAGTCCCAGCTGGTGTGGCTCAGTTTATTGGAGTGTCCTCCTGTAAACCAAGGGTTGCAAGTTCAATTCCTGGTCAGGGCATATGCCTAGGCTGCAGGTTCTTCCCCTATCGATGTTTCCCTCCCCCTCTCTAAAATCAGTTAAGTTTGTCCTCACCCTATCATCCAAGGCAAGAGAAAGCAGAACACAGAAGTGCATGCTGCATACCTGTACTGATTTTATATTGAGGAATGTCTAGACGGTGAATGCTGGGATTTTATATTATTTTAAGGTTAATTTAGGGACCAAGGAAAGAAAGGATTCAATACAGGAACTGGCAAAAGTAGGTTTACAATTGTCAGTGCATGCAACACAGTTTATTCTTGTATTAAAATTTGTTAATTACTGTGTTAACTTATTTGTACAACTGTGAATCTACTTTTACCCACCACATATAATTACTCATTAAAAGAGGAATAGGAATGGTCCCTTGGGGTAGGTTGGAGTATAGGTTGAAAAAGGTAGTTTTGGGGAAAATAAGACAAAGTTATTTTGTGTGAGTGAACATATTTATGTTTACAATGACAGTGAAGTGCCCAGAAAAAAAAAAATCAAGTGAAATGGGCAAGGTGTGGAAAGAACTGATGAGGCCCTGGCCTGATGCTGGGGTTGCTTATCTGGGGAGAAGAGGTGGATAAAGAGGAAATCTCTTTCTCTCTCTCTCTGCTGTAGTACAAGCTAAAAATGCTAAGGATGGCTTTTGACAGTTGATCTATACTGAAATAACAGCATAGAACATGAGTTATCTGGATTTATACATGGTTCCCACAAGAACCCAAATTAAAAGTAGGGTAAAATCATCTTTTCAGTATTTACTGCAAGCCAATAGTTCTCCTGGACATTTGATGAAAGCTAAATGCAGGCACTGGGACCACAGCCTTGCCTGTGGTTCTGGAGCTGACTTTCTGGGATTACATCCTTAGGGGTGGCGGGGACAAATTGCTAACTCTTGCTGAAAGGCGAGTTTCCCTTTAGGGCTTCCTGCTTTCTACTATAAAAACTTCTGCCTCCTTGGAGGGCACACTAAGGACAGCCTGTGCCCACAATGGCTCTACAGGCTGGTGTTCCTTGTCCTTTTCAACCAAGAGGCCTATCCCTTTGCTCTTTTCTCAATCTCTTCCCAAAATATCAGTGCTTGTCCTCAGGACTCTATTCTCACCAATCTTACAAACTCATTTCCACTGAATCGCTGAGTCCTTGACCAGCAGTAAGTTTAGCATTTTTATTTCTCAGAAGCATTGGTTGCCTTCTTTCCCACCCCACCCCCAACTTTTAAGTAGGAGACATAACCCCTTACCCAGAATGAAACATCCCTTTGCATTAAAGTTTAGGGCATTTGGGATGGGCAGCCTGCTTTTCTGATCTTGGTCTTATTTCACAAATCTGGACTTTTGCACAAGCTGTTTTTTAATTCTTGGAACGTTCTCTCACTCCATCAGTGAAATTCCTAATTACTGTCCAAATGTGATCTCCATCCAGAATATCTTCCTGACTCTCTAGAACTACACTACCACAGGAGCCACTACCTGCGGGAAGCCCCTGAGCACCTGAGAGGTCGAGTACTCCAAAGTAAGACACGCTCAAACACCTGCCAGATTTACAAGATTCAGTATGGGCTGGCCAAACAGTTCATTTGCTTTTTTTGGTAAGATGGCTCTAGTGGCACTTAGTTATCTTTAACTTCATTTGAAACAGTCTTATTAGATTGCATTGTGACAGCTGTCATATCAGCATGCATTTAAAAAAATCAAAATTGGTGGATTTTTGTGTAGCCATATTAATATTGAAAGTGAAAGATAATACACATTTTTAGCATATTATGCTTTTTTATTTCAAGAAAGGTAAAAATGCAACTGAAAAGCAAGAAGAGATTTGTGCAGTGTATGGAGAAGGTGCTGTGACTGATCAAATGTGTCAAAAGTGGTTTGTGAAGTTTTGTGCTGGAGATTTCTGGCGGGACAATGCTCCACAGTTGAGTAGACCAGTTGAAGTTGATAGAGCTTAAACTGAGACACTAATTGAGAACAACCAATTTTATACCACATGGGAGATAACTGACATACTCAAAATATTCAAATCAATAAAGTTATTGGTAAAAATGAAAAATGTGTCTTTTATCTTATGGAAAAAATCATATGAACATTTTGGTCAACTCAATATTAAAAAAAGTAAAGTATCTCATTAATTTTAATATTGATTACATGCTGAAATAATATTTTGGATACACTGAGTTAAGGAAAATATATTATTGCAAATCAATTTCATGTGTTCTTTGTATTTTTTAATGTTGCTACTGGAGAATTTCAAATGACATGGGTAGCTCACATCCGTGGCCTGCACTCCCTTCCTGCTGGGCGGCACTGTTCTGGAGTCTGGGCCAATGGTTTGGAAATTGTAATGGGAGCTAATGAGTACAGCTGACTTGTGAGTTTCTGTCTGAATGTCCCTGGAGTGGCACTTCGGTGTCAATAACCTGTTTCTGATGTATGTCAATAACATTCAAGATAACCAATTAAGAACAGATTTATTAGTTCTTTGTGGTTATATCCAAGCAGCATTAATCGCTCATTAATTTTGTTGAAATCCCCATTTCCTCCCTTCTCATCCTTAACCCTAGAGATAAAAAACAAAACAAAATTTAAAAAACAGTGTGAGAGTGTGTGTAGGGTCTTTTGTTCAGTTGGCCAGTCCCCGACTGAATATGAAATATGCTCCAGTTAAGCATAGACAACTGTGAGAAAAAAATAAGAGAAGAAATGAAACTGATATTAGCTGCCACACACAGTGCTAGACATAGTCAGAATTCCCTGGACTGTGCCTAGTGGAACCACAATCCTGAGGGCTGTTCCTATATGATGTGTTAGAGGTGGGCTGCGGGGAGAAACCTCATGGTCAAATCAGAGTGGAAAATGCAGCACTAAATGCTTAGCCGGCTTTCTTTATTCTAGGACTTTCCAGAAACTTTAGTATACCATGAAGCACTGGGATAGCTCAAAAGGGAAATATTGAGTTCAGTGTTTACCAAACTATTTCATCACAGGATTCTCTTTGGAGAAACACCTTTCACCATCACTGGGTAGTAAAATTTGTTGTAGACACTGTTGCTTCATCTGCATTTTACAGGGAGGAAACTGTGGTTTAGGAAGTTAAGTGTCCTGCCCAACATTTCAATCTCACATAACTGTGTTGTGGCTGAGCCAAAATTCCAAAATGATGTTTATGCCAGAGGAAAGAATTTAACATGATCAAAACAGGGAAATGTTGTTATGGAGAATTCACAATGCACATAGAAATACACTTAAAAATGACTGAGTTAATTCTCTCCACACATTCCAAACTCCACTCGTGTTTTTAGTCTCCTTGGATGAAAGAGGTCTCCTTTTCTGCATTTTCCAGTATTCCTCATTTAAATCTGGGCACACATTGCTTTATTGTCAGCCTTTCATGTGTATATGTCTTATCTCTCCAAATTAGAGCTTGCTGTGGTTTTCCCTTGAACTCCTCATGGGGCATCTTGCATGTAGTAGGTTTATTAATGACCAGCCTGTCTGGGTTAGCTATTGATGATTTGTGGTATCTTTTGACAGTAGCCAAACACTACGGAAACACTGGCTCTTGGTTCAGAGGCATCACATGTTCACCTAAATTGCCAAGCCAGTATCAAATAGCATGATGTTGAACACCGACATACCTGTAAAATGCAGCTCATGATATCAGAGGCGATTTTTGCATGGGGAGTGTCTTCATCTTTCCCTGAGGTTCTCAGGTTGTGTTCCAAGCAGGAGTCCCAGAGTGCCACAAGGGCCTTCGCATGCTTTTCAATGGACTCTGTCTCTCTGATGGCTGTTGTGATTCTTGTGATGCAGATTTCAACCACTGCCTGGTCATTGTTATTGGTTTGGTAATCCTATTTGGAAGAAAACCTTCATGTTAAATAATACTCTGGAAAGTTGTCCTTCAAAGGCATGACAAAGTACAAACTGAGTCATTTAGCAAACAGACGTCCCAAACCATGTGCTAGGAGGTGAGATTGTAAAGCCCAATCCGACATGCCTTCTTTCAAGATGGGAAGCTTGTGGAAGGGGCAGAGTTGGGACCCTGCTCAGATGGAGCAGGTCCCTGTGTCACAGATACACAGAGGAGGAGGAGTGAGAGTCCAATGGAGCTTAATTATTCACTTGCAAGTGGGTTTAGTCTTCAGGCTATTTCAGTTTCTAAGTCCATTATTATTATCATTATTATTTTGCTCTGACATTTCAGTAACTTTTGTGAAATGTTTCAAGTTACCTCCCAATTTCCCCTCATACACTTTCTCTCCCTGTGCACCACAGAACAGATCATTTCACCTTTTCTTTTCAAACAACTACTAAATCCATTTTAACTTCCCCAACTCAATTTCCCTACATTCCTCTATTTTAATTCTTCCTCAGATCTTTATTGAGAGACAATATGACCCTTCAAAACACCTAAATGTGAAAACCGGGCCCATTACTTTAATCTGAAATTGGTCCAACTGTGAACTCCACGTGGCGGACTGGATCCTGCGCCAGCACGTGCCCTCCGATAGGAGGTGATGGGGCTCTCTGTCCCACCGAGCTCCTGCGCCAACAACCTTCTCATACTGTTACAACGAACGCTGCAGAAGCCATCTTATGCATGGCGCCCTCTCCACACTGTAGACTAATTTGAGCCTAGATTCTCCAGAAGTGGAAATTTCTGAGGCAAAGTGCAGGAGCGTTTTTTAAGGTTCATGATACATTCTGCTCAACTATTTTCCATAAAGGTCTTACTGACTTATATTCCCATCAACTGTGTGAAAACATACTCTGCTTCTTGTACCTTTGCAAGAAAAAAGTATTTTTGTTTTGCTAATGTGATCAGCGAAAAACAATATCTCATTGCTGTTTTACTTGGAATTTCCTTGATCAGAAGAAAGATGGAATATTTTGTCATGTTTATTGGCCATTTGTATTTCATCCTTTGGAAATGCCCACTGTATTCTTCTGTTTATTTTTCCTTAGTTGATTCCATTTTTTTTTTTTTTTTGGTTCTCCTGTGGTGCAATATCTTTCTTTTGTGAGGATATTAGGTCAACATTTGGCATGTTGCTTGGGAATGTGTCTCTATGCTTGAGTATTTTTGGATTTTTTTTGTTGCTATTTATTGACACGCTAAGTTTTTAGACTCAAATATCTTTGGGGATTTTATTGTTTTTCCTTTTTTTAAATTGGAAACTTAAGTTATTTATGATTATGGTTTGAAATATAGCGCTGAGGAAATGAAACCATAATGTATCATATAGGTGTGAACAATACAAAAGATTAAGAAGGATGGAAGATAAAACAGGATAGAATATAAAGGATATAAGGGCAAAATTTTTGTTGGCTTTATTCACTACTATATTTCTAATGCCTAGAATATTGCTGAAAGATAAAAGATAAAAAAATACTTGTGGAATACATAGATGAATAAATAAATAAGGTCTACAGAGGAGAGATTGGATGGAAAATATAATATTTGATATAACATTTTAAAACTTTCCAAAATTGATTAAAAGCATAAAACCCGAAGTCACAATACACAGTGAGGATTGAGTAGGAAAGTACAAATAAAACCATGTCTAGAGGTATAATAGAACCATGGATCTCTAGACACAGAGAAAATAATATAAAAGGAAAAACAGAGCACTATAAAAATGGCAAGTAAACTAACAATAGATTTCATAACAGCAATAGTGGAAATTGCTGAGAAATAAAAAGATTGCCAATCTAGAAATTTATATCCAGGTAAGTGTCATTCAAAATTAGGAGCAAAATAACAACTTTTTCAAAAAGCAAACATTGAGACTTTGTCAGTAATAGATCTTTATGGAAGGGACTTTTAAAATGTACCCTTCAGAAAATGAAAACTTGGAATCAAAAGAATGATCAGAAAAGAAACAGGGAAGTATTAGGTACTAGAAGTAAACATTGGCTGAATTTTTTTAAAAATCAGTAATTTTTAAAGAATAGTTTCCAGGGAATTAAACAAGGTGGAATAAAAGTGTTGCTTAAGAATGAGATGGGCCTTAAAGTGTTCCAAGGTCCTTATGGTGAAAGGAGAACAAAGCTATTGAATAACTTTAGGTATAGTTATTGTAATTCTACAAATGTAAGAAGGCATGAATTATGAGATCTTCCATAATGAAGAAAGAGAAAAGACTGCCAATGAAGTTGTGAGTTACATTATGCCTTACAAAGAATTCCACAAAGATGGGAATTGATGGTAATAGCCTCTCATTTCTCTGCAATTTCTTTCATCTCTTTCAAGGGAATTGCCTTTTTCTCCCATTTTCAGTTGTATTACTTACTGTGGTGTGATAGACTATCTTTTATCAATATCTTAGTAACAGAAAAGTAAGTTCTCTTTTAGTTTCTATAAAGTTCTTCAGTTATTGTTTTGTAATTTATGGTAAACTCCTAGAAAGATCCTGGCAAATGGTGAACACTACATAAGTATTATTGTAGCGCTCACTATTGCTTACAAAGATGAGCCTTAAACTATGTTACAACACAGGTCTCAACCACTTTCAAACAACCAGTATCACTAGTTCACATTCTTTGACTAGAATGCAATAAAATTTTAACTTAGCAAGAAAAAGATTACAAAAATTGTTTGGGCAAGTAGAACACAAACTTCTAAATCACTCATGGGTCTAAGAGGAAATCAGAATCAAAATAAGAAAATATTCACAATTTATAATGAAAATACTGTATCTCAAAAGCTTGTGGGATTAAGCTACATGGTCTTATACTTACACTTGTGGTTATTAATGCTTTTATTAGGAAATAAGAAAGTAAAAAAAAAATCAGTAAGTTAATAATACACTTGCAGGGATTAGGAAAAGAATATAAAATACAACCAGAGAAGGAACAAAGAAGAAACTAGTAAACATTAATAAAGTTCGTGAGAGATATAAAGATCCCATATAGATGATCAATGAACTAAAAGCTTTTAAATCAGACAAAGCTCTGAAAATATTCATAAAAGAAAATATCAGTGAAAACGCACATTTCAATACAGATGTAACAGAACACAAAACAAGAACAATACAAACAACTCTACAGCAATAAATTTGAAAACTCAGATAAAACATGCAATCTTCTAGAAAATATTTTTACCAAAAGTGACTAAAGCAACCCCCCCATTTTCTTCAAATAAATTGAATCTGTCAATTTTCTCCAAATAAATTAAATCAGTAGTTTAAAAATCTACTTAAAAAAAAAACCCAAACAAGACAAATCTCATGGTACCCAGAGTGTTTTACAGTTTTCTATGAAATCAAGGAATAGATCACCACAATCTTATAAAACTCTTATAGGCAATAGAAATGTGGAGAAATTTCCCAATTCATTTTATGAGACTAGTACATGTAAGCTGATGCCAAGCCAGGGAAAGACAGCAGAAGAAAGGATAATCATAGGCCAATCTCATTAGTTCCCAAACCCCTTAAAAATAGCAAACCAAACCAGGAACTGTATTAAAATAAATGTCAAACTTCATTTTATCCCACAAATGCAAAAATCTATTAGTGAAATTCAGCACATTCACAGATTAAAAGGAGAAAGAGATGATTTCAAAAGGGCAAAAAAAGCAGTTGATAAAATTAAATAATCCTTAGAAAAATGGGAATAAAAGGAAACCTCCTTAGTCTGATAAAAGGTCCTAACTAAACGTCTGGGACAAACATCATACTTACATTGAAAAGTCAGAAAACTTCCTTTAAAGAATGAGAAAAGGATTTCTATTATGCCCCACTTAATCAACATTATTCTGGAGTGCTAGTCAGGACAATGAGACAAAGAAATCATATAAAAGGCAGAAGAATTAGAAAGGAAGAAACAGAGAGACTTCCGGGCAAGATAGAGGCATAGGTAGACACACTGTGCCTCTTCACAGAACCAAAAGAACAAAATTTAAAAACAAAAACCAACCAGAACTGACAGAAAATTGAACTGTATGGAAGTCTGACAACTAAGAGTTAAAGAAGAAACATTCATCCAGACCAGCAGGAGGGGCAGAGATGGGCAGCTGGATGAAGAGTACTCACAGCAAAGCTGCAGCTGGTGGATGCAACAAGGTGGCAGATTGTGGAGTGGGACACTGGGCACAAGGTGGCTGGTGGACCGGGTAGTCCCACATTTGCACGCAGATAAACCAGGTGAAACTGGGGAGCAAGACAGACTGCACAACCCAGGGCTCCAGTGTGGGGAAATAAAGTCTCAAACCACTGATTGAAAACACCTGTGGTGGCTGAGGTGCTAGGAGAAACTCCCAGCCTCACAGGAGAGTTCGTTGGAGAGACCCACAGGGTCCTAGAATGTGCACAAGCCCACCCACCTGGGAATCAGCACCAGAAGGGCCCACTTTGCTTGTGGGAAGTGGCAGAAGTGACTAAAAGCCGGCAGAGAGTGGACCTAGAGGCACTGTTACCTCTTGGACCCCTCCCCCACAAACAGCATCACAACACAGCAATGTGGGTTGCCCCTCCCTGGTGAACACCTAAGGCTCCACTCTCACTATGTAATGGGCTCAGAGACAAAAAAAAAAAAAAAAAAAAAAAAAAAAAAAAAAAAAAAAAAAAAAAAAAAAAAAAAAAAAAAAAAAAAAAAAAAAAAAAAAAAAAAAAAAAAAGGCCCAAATGAAAGAACAGATAGAACAGATCAAAGCTCCAGAACAAATACAACTGAGCAACGAACAGGTAGCCAACCTATCATACACACGGTTCAAAACACTGGTAATCAGGATGCTCACAGAATTGGTTGAATCTGGTCCCAAATTAGATGAAAAAATGAAGGCTATGCTAAGTGAAATAAAGGAAAATGCACAGGGAACCAATAGTGATGGGAAGGAAACAGACTCAAATCAACTGTGTAGATCAGAAGGAAGAAAGAAACACCCAATCAGAAAAGAATGAAGAAACAAGAATTCAAAAAAATGAGGACAGGCTTAGGAACCTCCCGGACATCTTTAAATGTTCCAACATCTGAATCATAGGGGTACCAGAAGGAGAAGAGGAAGAGCAACAAGTGGGAAAGTTATTTGAACAAATAATGAAGGAGAACTTCCCCAATCTGGCAAAGGAAATAGACTTCCAGGAAGTCCAGGAAGCTCAGAGCGTCCCAAAGAAGTTGGACCCAAGGAGGAACGCACCAAGGCACATCATAATTACATTATCCAAGATTAAAGATAAGGAGAGAATCTTAAAAGCAGCAAGACAAAAGGAGAGAGTTACCTATAAAGGAGTTCCCATAAGACTATCAGCTGACTTCTCAAAAGAAACCTTCCAGGCAAGAAGGGGCTCAAAAGAAGTCTGAAAGGCAAGGACCTACATCCAAGATTACTCTATCCAGCAAAGCTTTCATTTAGAATGGAAGGGAAGAAAAAGGGCTTCCCATATAAGGTAAAGTTAAAGGAGTTCATCTTACCAACCCCATATTATATGAAATGTTAAAGGAACTTATCTAAGAAAAAGAAGATAAAAAACATGTACAGGAAAATGACAGCAAACTCACAATTATTAACAACCACATCTAAAACAAAAACAAAAGCAAACTAAGCAAACAATAGAATAGGAACAGAACCACAGAAATGGAGATCACATGGAGGATTATCAACAGGGGAGTGGGAGGAGGAGAGAGGGGGAAAAGGTACAGAGAATGAGTAGCATAGATGGTAGGTAGAAAACAGACAGGGGGAGGGTAAGAATAGTATGGGAAATGTTGAAGCCAAAGAATTTATAAGTATGACCCATGGACATGAACTAAAGGGGCGGAATGTGGGTGGAAGGGGGTGTGCGGGGCAGAGGGGAATAAAGGGGGGAAATGGGACAACTGTAATAGCATAATAAATTTTTTTAAAAAAGGAAGAAACAAACCCATCATTATTTTAAGATAATGATTATATACTTAGAAAATTCCAAAGAATGTGTTTCTCTCATCCTAAAAAAACCAAAAACTCTTTCTTGACTCCCTAATGCTGTCTAATTGCCACCCCATTTCTCTGCTCTTCTTTATAGGAAAATGAGTTGTCTCTGCTCATTCTTTTCAGGTCTTTCCCTCCCATTTTGTCTTTAACAGCAATCCAGCTTGCACTGCTAACCACCCAATGATACTGCTTTTGTCAAGTCACATGAACTGTAAGTGCTTGAATGTAAGGTCAGTTCTCAATCCTCATCTCACTAGACCTATCAGCAGCATTTGACACCTTTCTACATGATACAGTTTCTCCACTCAGCTTTCAGGACTTCATGCTCTTCTGACTTTCTTCCTCTTTCCCTAAATTTCTCTCAGGTCTTTACTGGTCCTTCATCATCTCTGTTACTTCTAAAAGCTGGGATCAGTCTTTGGACTCTCTTAATTTTTTCCACACTCCTTCCTTTGGTGATCTCATCCATTCTTAATGCCGATGACTTCCAAAATGATAATGTCCAGCCTCGACCTCATGTCTCACCTCTAGATTCATACATCCAGCTCTCTACATGGCATCTCCACTCAGACATCTGACAGCCCATACTTCACCTGTCTACAACACAACTCTTGATTTCTTCATACCCTCCTTCCCTAATCTGTTCCTCCCTCAGTCTTCTCCATCTTACTCAATGACAATTTTATCATTCAAGTTTTTCAGGCCAAAAATCCTTGAAATTCTCTCTCATTCTCTCTTCCTCTCTCTCCACACCGCATCTCTATCCACATCAGTATATCCTGTTGGTTCCATCTTCATAAATATATCCAGAGTCTGAACATTTCTTACCACCTCCATGGCTCCATAATGGTCCATCTCTGTTCTTCATCTGTATTATTGCAGAATGTAACTGGCTTCCCTAATTTCACCTTTGCCTTTCCACAGACCGTTCTCAAAATGGGAAAAGGAAAGTCAGTTTGTGTTACTTTCTCATCAGAGTTCCCTAACAGCTGCCTGAGGCCCCATGTGATTCACCTCCACTTTCCTTCTGTCCTGTTATCCTTTGACCTCCCCACCTTGCTCGCTCTATTATAGCCACACTGGCCTCCTTGCTGTTTCTCAAAAACTCCAGGCTGCCTCCAACTTCAGGGCCCTCACACTAGATGCTTCTTTTGCCTGAAATGATTTCCTCCAGGTTATCCACAAGTATTGGCTCCCTCATTTCCAAGTTTTGCCTAAATGCCAGCTTCTCAGTATGTCCTACCACCTCTACCCTATTAAAATTTCAGAATTCTGATCTCTTGTCCTTCTCCTCTGCTTTATTTTTCTACACAGCAGTTACTTACCCTTTTCTAATATACTATATATTTTTCTTATTTATTTTGTTTATTTTCTGTCTTGCCCAATTAAATGGATGATAGCAGACATTTTATTTATTTATTTATTTATTTATATCTATTTTGCTCAGTCTTGTATCCTCAGCATCCAGTATAATGTCTGCAACATTGTAGGTTCCTAATATATTTGTTGAATACATGGAAAAATTATAGACAAATGATTAGTGTTAATAACAGAATTACATGAGTCAACTAGATACAAGGTCACTACACAAATGGTATTTCTGTTATGACCACCTTAAAAATAGTTGTGAAATATAATTGTTAAAAAGAGGATGCCATTTATAATATCAGCTAAAATATAAAATACTTATAAATTGAAACAAAGATGTGTGAAACTTTTAAGATCCTTATTAAAAAATGATAAAACTTTATTGAAAGATATTGAAGAAGAGCTAAATGAATAGATATACAAGATCTACAGATAAGAAAACTCTACCATGAAGATATTAATCTTCTTCAAATTAATCTAGACATAATGAAATTCCAATCAAGATATGACAGAATTATTCATAAATCTTGAGAAGCCAATGTAAAATTGTTAAAGAACAAAAACAAATGAAAGCAATTTTAGAGAAGGAATTGAGGATACTTGTCCTACCAGATATCAATGCTTATTATAGTCAAAGGTAAGAGCTACATTTGGAGTAAGAGATGTATAACATGCATAGGTGACAAAGGATTATTACAAAAATCTCCTTCAAATTAATAAGAAAAAATATATTTTTAAAATCTCCATAAAAAAATTGAAAGAAAAAAAAAAAAAACCCAACCATAAACAAGTACTTTACCAAAGAAGAAAGCCAAATGACAAATAGCTGTTGGGAACCGCCCTGCCTGGTTTCAGAAGCTGTAACCTCCCATGGCTAAGGCTGAGTAAGCGACCTTAGGACTGTGAGCCACTAAGGAGACAAGGCCTATCTCCCTGGCAGGGACGCCGCTTCTGCTCCTTTTACTTCATCCATAACTGGCCCCTAATACTTGATCCATTAGCCAATGATGGGTAAGATTCCCCAAGGGGGGAACAGCCTAAGACAGGCACAATCATGTGGAGGCCCCAAGGAAGGACTTGGGGAGCTACAGCAAAAGGGGGTGATGGACCCTTAGCTTTGACATAGCCTGAGTCTTCATTCTGTCTGCAAGAAGCCTCTTAATGTCTTGGCTGCCTTGCTTACCCTACCTGACTTAAGCCTGAGACAATGCCTTAAGCCTGAAACAATGCTGGTTGTGGGTGCCGCCCTGTGCTGGATAGGGCAGGTTCTTAAGGGTGATCAGGCCCAAGAAAGAATATGTAGAATACTCTGAAATTTGCTTTGTTTAGAATGTTCTCAATTAAATAAGAGTCCAAGCAAGAAGTGAGTTTGTCCTCAAAGTTTTATTGCTCTTTAGCTATCTGACCCTGACTCAAAATAGGCCCTCAGAGATCTTTGTATGTTATCTATTGTTTGATCCTTACTGCCTGACAATGATTAATGAGCCTGTATTCCTATGAAAATGACCTAATAAAAGCCCATTGAGGAAAAGGCTCTTGGCCCTTCTCCTTTGAGAGATCTGCCACCTTTCCTCCCCAAGCAGATCATGTCTTGGTAGACTTATTCTCATCCGTGGAGGCCAGCATGGGGGGAGAGGGGGCCCTGTGGGCGGAGCCCTGCCACAAATAGCAAATGAACTTATTTTTAAAATGGCCAGCCATCCTAATGAGGGGATTGCAACTTTTAATAACAATCATTCACCTAAATTGAAAAACATTTTAGAAATCTGATCAAAGTAAGCATTGCTAAGGTAAAGCCACTGGAACACTCGTATATACCGATGGGAGAGCAGATTGGTACAACCAAGTTGGAGAGCAATTTGGTGGTGTGTCAGAAAGTTGAAAACATATAAAGCTCCCAAGTCAGTTGTTTCACTTCGAGTTGTGTAAGCTAGAAATACCAGCCCGTTTGCCCAAACGGCTAATTGTAAGAATGCTCACTGTAGCACTGTCTAAACAGTAAATGTCCATCAAACAAAGAATGGATAAACAACCTGGGCATAGTCATGTAATGGAATACTCTATCCCACTGAAAACAAGTGAATTGGAAATGCATGAACCAACATAGCCAAACCTCAAAAACATAATATTGAGCTTATGACTGCATTTATATGAAATCTAAAAACAAGAAATACAATACTACAAGTAATTTTTAATCATGATCACGTAACAAAGAAATAAAAACATGCAAAAATAAATACCACAATCAGGATATTGGTTACCTTTGGGAGAAAGGGGAGAAGAAATGGATTAGAGACTGACATGCATGTGATTTCAATTTTATCTAATTGGTGGAATTGGTGGAATTTTGAGTGCCTACCACTGGAAGACAGATGGAACAACTAGGCATGGGTCGACATCATGGGGCAGGTGGAGGTGGCAATGAGAGACGGAGACAACCTCACCTGAAGGAGTGTGGGAGGAGAGCCGAGGGAATAGAAGAAGTGATTATTAGGTAACGGTATTCCAGAAAAGACTTTGCATGAAATGACTTAAAGTCACATTGGGGAACTTTGAGAGGATTTTAGTGAAAAGTCACATTTTCAAAGCCAAGGATAAGGACAGAATATTTTTCAGCAGTATTTTAGAGTAATGGGTGGAAAAACAGGGCTTGAACTGCAGAGTAGAATCTAGTGAGTTTCAATTATTTTGTGAGTGACTTTAGAAGAAGGATTGGGGGCTTGCTTACCAAATTCTCAAATCTACGAAGCTAGGAATGATAACTAAAATATTGGACAAAATCAAGATTTTTTAAAAAAAGGGATGGATATCCTGGAAGAAGGACCAAAACACAAGAATATTATTGCAATGGTTTAAAATGTGACATAATCCACTTAAAATTTTTTAGGTTATCCAATTACAAGTCTTGATTCAACTTGAGAGTCTTGGCACATCACAGGACAGAGGTGGCCAACTATCTGCTGTTATTATAGAAAAGAAATTTTAGAAACAGAGTATCTGACCAGGATCAGCAGTTATTCTAAGCAATTTGTTCAAGTACTGGGCAATGATAAATTACAATAATAAATTAGGAAGATTCCAGGGGAGGTTAACCAAAATGTTGAGAATACAGGCAGTACTTGGGAGCTACAGTGAAGCATCCTCCAAGGACTTGAAAAAAAAGATTGTCCTTTGAGGATTAAACAACAGCAACAAGAACAACAAAATTCACTTGCATAAGCAGAATTAGCCAAGTACTGGGCTAACCCAAGATGCTATATGTACATGGCTGACTTCATAGGTGAGTTAAATGTAATCTCAGGGAGGTAGAACTGCAATGTGATTATAACAGAGTAGGAAGAAGCCTAATAAATAATAACACTCCTTGTCTAGTGAAAGACTGGGTAAATAGACTTAGAGAGCATAGCAAGGAACACACAAGAATTCTAAATGACCCGAGTTTTATTTTAAGTCCGCATTCTAATTTCCACTTTTGAGTATCGTGTTTGGATAGCATGATTTGCACAGCATTTTCTCACATACTGACAAAACTGGTTTCCTAGACCTGACACTAGAAATGTGAGGTAATGTAGCCTTTCCTTGTCATAGGCCCCTTCCTTGTCATGGAAAAACATGAGAGAACTAAGTATGTTTAGCGGGGAAGAGAGAAGCCAGAGGTGAAATGGATACCCATCTTAGTAGGTTTAAAGGTCTTCTTGTAGGGGCAGAGGTTGGATTCTTTTGATTGTTGGGGCAAAGAAAAGAACAAAGCACAATGGATAGAAAAGACAATTAGGTTTCATCTGGCTGAAAGAAGTAACAGGCTAACAATTTCAATAGTGGAACAGCTGTGTTTTTTGTCAGTTGGGATTCATTGGCCCTAAGCAACAAAGTCTAGACACTGTAGTAAAATAATAATAATAAAGATATAAGGTAGCTCACAGATTTGAAGAAAAAGCTGCACTACCTGCCTCAGAAGGACAGTGACCAAAGCAGAGACAGTGACCAAGGGGAGGAGTCAAAGGACTGTTTCTTGGGGGTACCATCACCATGGTAAATCACGCCTTGCTGATTTATTTCCAAAATTACTGGGAAATAAATTCTGGTTGCTATAGTTTGGGTACATGTGTCTACTTCTTTTCTTCCTTTTCCCCATGCAAAGGCAAGGTAGGGAGTGTTGACTCAAGACCCCATCAAGGCTTCATGCAATGGAGAGGGAAAGTTTACAAAAGGAAAAGTGTCAGGATGAAAAATATCAGAAACTATGTCCTCCTCATCATTGCAAGTGCAGAAGGGAAGACCACCTATGTGTTAGGAACCCTAAAGAAGAAATTTCTGTGCTGAAAGGAAGTTGGAAAAGATGATTGAGAAGGTCCCTTCTAGTTCTAACAGGAAACTGAGAAGTGGCATTGATTACTGAGATTCAAGGTCATTAGGAAAGAACTGATGAGGAAGATCTGGTCCTGTTAATAAGGGAAGGATGGGATGTAGCTAACAGTGAAGTAAGTGATGGGGTAGGTATGGTGGTTCCATGGACTGATCACTGGCATTGGCCACTGAATGTCATGGGTGCTGAGGCATCATCAATAGGTTTTGAACTAAGGAGAGACATGTAATAAAATCTGGTTTATGAAGTTTAATCTGGTAACTATTAGTAGAATGAACTAGAGAGAGGCAGGACCAAAAGCAGGAGATCAATTGTTTTGAGGGCTTGAGCCAGAGTGATAGCAACAGGAAGGGAAAAGAAGGAGCAGATGAGAAGCATTTCTCTGGCAGTGTCTATGGAATTCACAAGGCAAGAGGGGAGGGAGAGAAAGGGAGGTCTAGGAAAATGAGAGTGTAACTGAAAGAAAGATGGTAGCTGCTAATTGAAGTGCTGGGTATTAACTACTATGAACTTGAAGCTTAGAGAGCAATGTCAAGCCTAAAAGCATACATTTGGGATTCCCTCATGTAGAAACTGCACTTGAGGTTATATGAATAGATGACTTTCTATAAGGAAAAAATATAATGCAAAAGGGCAATTATGTCTTTTTAGAAAGAAGTAATCACTGAGAACTAGAATCATTAGAAACCATTGAAGGAATAATGAAACTTTTTTTCAAAGGAATAGACAGGGAGAAGGAATTCCACAAAGGGACATATTTAGGATTGATTGGGAAATTTAATTATTGGATTGATCTAAATGATTTAAAAATTAGATTGAGCCCTGGCTGTTGTGGCTCAGTGGATTGAGTGCCGGCCTGTGAACCAAAGAGTCGCAGATTCGATTCCTGGTCAGGGCACATGCCTGGGTTGCAGGCCAGGTCCCCAGCAGGGGGTGTGCAAGAGAAAACCACACACTGATGTTTCTCTTTCTACCTCCCTTCCCTCCTCTCTAAAAATAAATAAATAAAACCTTTTAAAAAATAAAAATTGGATCAATTTTCATGATTCTGCTAGGAATGATTATTTTCATCCTGCTACCCATCTGCTCTATGCCACAGTTACAGAGAGAGAAATGGAAGAAGTGAGATATGAGAGAAGTTAGTAGAGGAAGAACACAGGAGAACTACTGATTTCTAGACCTGCTGATCTGGTGGGATGCTGACTGGAGGGCTCAAAGGATGGCCAGTGATCCTGATGGCAAGGGACCTGCCAGCCCTAACAGTTAACAGTGGGACATGAAGCAGACAAAACCCACCAGTCCTAAAATCCTGAGTTTAACATCCACGAGACAAAGCAACTAGTGAAGGGAACAGCAGCAAAAATCACTGACACTAGTGACCTCTAGTGGAAATAGGATTTTATTTATATATATATTGCTTTTATTATATCTAATAGATATTATAAATAAGATGGTATTCATTATAACTAATAACTATTATAAATAAGATAATATTTATTAGAATCATACACATGCGTACATGCTATTAGATTACATGAAAATCAGTGGCATATTCACCCAATTCATTTCCAGAGTATGAAGAATGGGGCTGCTGGAAATAGCATATAAATCTTACCCAGAAAGTGGCAATGTACCAGGAATACTTGGTGTTTTGAGCCAGACTAAGTTGATGAATGTTCTGGAGAACATGTGGACACTAATTGCTGTTGAAGGCATTACCTGAGAAAAGAAGAGTGACTTCACTGGTCACTTGGGGAATCTGGCACGTTAATGGCAGCCAACAAGAGAACGTGCTGACAGGCTTGAGGAGGAAGCTGCACTGCTTGCTGGCATGCCTTTTAAACATTTCTTTTTTATAACATGGAAGAAAGCTGTTATTTCTGAAGTGTGTACATATTTGCTAATTCAGTATTTTATGGCTTGAGTCCTGTCCCTTTCCTTTGCCCCAAGGCTGTTTATGCCACAGGTTGGCAAATGCTGTTGAGCTGCGAGAGGATGCTCAGTGGCCTTGGCCTTTGAAATGGGACCAGTCTCATGAAGGGTCCAAGCCTGATCAGGAAGGTCAAGACCAAAGTGCACCACATCCAAGCCCTTTGGGAAGTACTTTCAGAATCTATAATCTTGACATTGAGGAGAAGCAAAGGAACAGGAGGGTTGATAGAAATTTTTAATTTTTCTGATCACACCAGGGGCTAATGACTGGTAAGGTGAATTAAATGGTGGAGGAGGGGAACGTAGAAAAAGAAGCGAAGCAAAGGAAAAAAATATAGAAGCTAAGAGAATCAGCGTTATCAAGCCCTGGGCAACTGTCACTTCTGGCAGCAGAGTGATAGTTGTCCTTGTCTCAAATTACTTGCATGGCAGGAGGTGTCATCCTGCCTTCTTTCATTATTCAGCCTCCACCACATGATCGGCTTTGTTTCCTGATGCTGTTGTTGTAGCTTGGCAGGTCTGCTTTCCCCCGGATTTGCTCCCTCTCCTCCCCCTGTCATTCCAAGGATTTAGAAATAACCCTTAGAGGAGCCTTTTGTGAATATTCCACTCTGGTCTGCAATTTCCAGAGTTCTGATCTCTGTGAGTGGGCAGAAGGTGGCCCCGCTGCCCCTTGTCAATGACTTTGTGGTTTTAAGCCTCAGAGCCCACTAGACCACAGAGCAGAGTTAAGAGTGATCCTTCCTCCTTCCCCTGCAAAGATCCTTTTCTCCCCAAGATTAGCACAATTATTTGGCTCTAAAAGAGATCATTTCAGGGGTCTAGTCTGAAAAGTAGTTTACTTACTGAAGATGAACTAATTATTTTAATTTGCTCCAAAGCTTCTGTCAGGCTGTCTTCAATCTCAGAGTCGTCTAAGGAGAAGAGGTCCCCGGCTCGGGAGAGGTCCTTTTGTCCTAAGACCAGTCTGAACAGGTGATGCATGATGAGGAGTTTGATAGTCAATTGACTTTCTGTAGGCCCAGGGCCATGTGTCCCAGTTATCAGAGGTGAGTAAGACAAAAACATGTAGCAGGAGGTATACTTTGTACTCCTGGAAAGGTCATTTTTCTCCAGGCTTTGAGGTCTTTTACATTCTCTGCAAGAGAAACAAATGACACAATGTAGCCATTAGTAGAAAAACATGACCTCAGATGTGAACTTGGTGCCCAGCAGAGAGAAAAAACATAGACCTTTGGAAATGTGCATGATGAAGTGAGTTTCAATCTTTTTCATTTTGTGGCACACATAAACTAACTACTAAAATTCTGTAGCACACACCATATATATATATATATATATATATATATATGTATATATTTTGCTGATCTGACAAAAATAGGTATAATTTTGATTCATGCACACCAGACAGCTATTGTTTTGTTAGCTGTTGTCATTTTTTTAATTTGACAATCTAAGGGAAGAGAGGTCAGTGCCACTGACTAAATAGTCAGGTATGGCATGTTTTAAAATCTTTTATGACATACCAGTGTGCCTCTTGCAGCACACTGGTTGGTTGAAAATTGCTAGCATAGAGTAACAGATTCTGGCTTGATATCTTCAAATGAGCTCTTTCCTTGTTCTTGCCTCAAAAAATCCTGTCAAAAATTATTAGGTTTCTCCAGAATTTAATTTGAGCCTTAAAGCAGCATAAATCCCACAATTACTTTTCTCTTTTCTACATAATTCTTTTTTTTCTTCATGCCATAAGGAAATAAGTGGACAAGCAACAAATATGTCCAGTGCTTGCCAGATTCGCCCCGAACAGATTCCCATGGAAACCAAACAGAAAAGGACAATGAAAGAAAAGACAGAACACAGGAAACATCTTTTAGACCCACTGCCTGGTTTCCTCTCTTTTCCAGGACATGGGAACCAATGCTTACTTTCCTGGTGGGGCTTCTTTGCTAAATTAACCACAGAAATTGCCCCAACTCTCAGTGCAGAAGATGACCTAAATACCTGCCTTATTCTTATTCACTCCCTAAACAAGTAGCAGTGAAATAAAGGACTCTGCCTAGGAGCATGTGGCTAGTTAAATCTTGGCAGAATGTGAGCATGAACTTGAATATTGAACTTGAAGTTGATAAAATTTCAATGCAGGCTAAAGAAGGCCTTTGGGATCAGGTGATCCTCCTTCTAGTCCCATAGCTGAAATAATGAACTCCCACTGTAATTCTCACTCAATTTACAGTCCAAAGAGAGTAGGGAAATAGCACAAATTAAATATCTGATTTTTCCCATCAGCTCCCTTCTGGGCCTAATAAAATCACAGACCATTTGCACTGTAGAGACTTAACAATCATTTAATGGCCAGCGAGGTTTAATGACTTCACCAAGGACCCGTGGTAACTGTGGCAGTACTGTTCTCTTAATTTTGGACTAGTGGGCTTCCCCCATCTTTTACGGATAACAGGAGTTATCTCACACATGCAGGTAATGTACAAGTGCAGCCACCTGCACAGAGAGTGAGAACTGAGAGTGATTTATTTAATATAAGCAAGAGGCAATTCTTTCCAGCATTTCACCCTGCTTGCTCTCCACAGAACGAGTGTGAAAAGGAAAAGGGGCGTCTCTTGCTTCCTGGGCCATCAGAAACATCCCTCCTGCACTATCACTGTGGGAGTACTTCTGTGCTAAATGCAATTTTAAAGTTTAAAGATACATAGTGTATATGCACATGGTCTCTAAAATACAAGCCAAATCTTTCATCAGACACTCAAGTAAATAAGCTCTAAGCAGTATTCCAAAAGATGCAATTCATGGGCCATTAAAGAAATTTCAAGGCTAGTATTGCCTACATGAAACTTTTACACAACCCACCAGCTTTAGAAAAATGACACCCAATATTTATATACACTTGTCTGTGTGCCAGGTACTGTTCTAAATCCTTTGTGGACATTAACTCATTTAACCCCCATAATAACTATATGAAGATATTTTGTCCTCATTTGGGAAGTGAAGGAGTTTTGTAGGGAAGGTTTACAAGGAAGAGGAGTAAAGTTCTCCCACAGAGTGGTTTACATCATGGCAAATTGTGGAAGGGTGAATTACAATAGCAACAAGAAAAGTTAAGACAGTTTTTTTCCTGAATTTTCCCTTTAACGCATTCTTCCACCACCTGCACCCCCCAACTCAGATGATTATAGTAAGAGAGTCTCAGTGAAATCATATTCACGAAGATAAGACATGGGCTGGAAATGAGTTCACCATGACTAGTCAGCTTGTTGGTCAGCACCTGGCACTTCCTGAATCAGATTCAGCTGCCCCACACATATCAGAGCCGGGGCTCTGAGAAGGAGCAGAAATATGGGCTGGGGGAGAGGGGCACCCACAGGCTTTGTCTGAGCATTTTCTTTACTCTCCAAATGTACTGTGACAGCAGTGTGGAGCCCACAACCACGCTTTCACCTTCACCTGTTACTCCTAAGGGTCTATCATGTGCAAAACATAATTGTTCAGCACACAACTCTACATGGAAACTTTCACAATCTTGGGGTGGGGGAAGAAGGGGTGAGACGTACACCAAACATTCTACGATACAGAGATGACCCAGAGAAAAGTCTCCCGCACGCTGTGAAAGCAAGTTTGTGGAAGTACAAGGGAGAGAGAGATTGTTCCTAGTGGAAGACAGTAAGAAATGGCTTTGTGGAGGAAATGGTGTTGGAGCCAACCTTTTAGAAGATGTTTCATTCAATGCACATGTCCTGAGTATATGCTAGGTCAGCTTCTTGTCTGGGGACCAAGGTTCAAGTCCCAGACTGGCCACTCAGTGGTTATGGGACTTTTGATTGATACCTTTTCCTTCCCTGAGCCTCTGTTTCTAGATCTGCAAAATGGGGTTAACATATGTCTAGTTTATCTCATCAGACTATTTGAAGATCAAAGCTGATAACACACATGAAAGAGCCCTTTGTGAAATAACAGCACCAACATTTGATTTTTCTTGAGTGTTAACCAGGTGTCAGGCACTACTTCAAGCACTTCCCAAGTATTCAGTAACTTAATTCTCACGACAATTTCATGTGATGAGAAACTGATGTTCAGAGAGGAAAGCAACAAACCCAGGGCACATGGAGAGTAAGCTGTGGAGTTAGGATTGAAGGCACCTGGTCTCCCAAGACAAAGCCCATTCAGGGCTGTGTACAGTTGTATGTATGACCGTGTGTGATAATTATTAAGCTGCCTCCCTTCCTACCAGTCCTCATTTAAAGAGCATCCCACATGCTGCACTAGGCCACCTTTCCTGGATAAGCATCAGCAAGACACGTTATTTATTTTTCAGCAGCAGCTCGGGTCAATGTTTTGCTCCAGTGTCTGGTTTCTTTGAAACAACAGAGAAGGTCAGAGCCAGATCAAATTCTACCTCATTTCCTGGGAAACCCGCTACCCTTCTGAATGTCACAGCCCTGTGGTCTAAATGCATGGATATAGAGGCACCCAACGATACGCACACGAGCACACGCATATGCACACATGTGTGCACACTCGGACACTTTCTATACATGAAGCTCTTTGCTAGCCACTTTCTGCTCTTAGTTCTCTCCCCGACCCTGCAGCTTACAAAGAGGAAATGGGACTGGCGAGATTGAACGCCCTGTCCGATTCTGAGCACAGAGCCAAGATTCACATCCAAGTAGGTCAGCCTCCAAATCTCGTACTTTTTGAATTAAAACAAAAACAAAAACACTAGCTAATAAAATACCTTCTTACTCCCAACTTTCACTCTCATAATTTCCTTTTCTAATGTTATGGGAGCCTAAACTGAAGTCCACATTCTCATTATTTAGTATGTATTTCTTAAGCAGATATTGGTTGACTAGACAGGTTTCTGTAAGGAGTTACAGTCACCCCCAAAAGAGAAATGATTCTGCACTGAGCCGACACATTTCAGGGAGTCACAGCTCTCCCTCCCGGCAAACTCAATTTACCTGCGTGCTAGTCCTCACAGGCGCGCTTGCTGTCACTTAGCTGTGTGTTTGGAGGCTGGGAGGGAGATTCGGGCAGCGGGCTCCCACAGCTCAGCGAGAGGAATCCACTCAGCTCAGTGAACCTGAAGTTGATCATTGTGGTGCCGGGTGCCGGGTGAAAGAATTCAAGGAATGCAGCCCGATGCCACCGACAGCTCCGGAGCCGGTCAGGTGACAGGCTGCACCTCGCCCAGTGGAGAGAGAGTTACCTCTGAGTGAAATGCTCTGTTTCCTGGGGCGAAACATAAAGCCTGCTCCAGTAAAGTAGAGTTGTTTGTAACAGAGAAAACAAAACTCCCTGTGTTCGAGAAAATCTATACTTGCCCTGGAAAGAATGGGGGGGGCGGGTGCGGGGAGAGCCACATAGGAAACACAGTTTCAACAGCAACTCAAGCAGGTGGCTGGAATGGCTATTGGGAGCCATTTCACAAAGCTGGGGAAGAGAGAACTGTAACTTAATTAACACTTCCCTCCTCTTGAGATTTCACACACAGAGTTTGAAACACTGAGTTTGTCCTGGAAGAGCTGCGGCTCCTGCAGAAGTGATTTCCACCATTTTCATCTCATGGCACAAATAAATTAATTACCGAAATTCTGTGGCACACCAAAAAATGCATATTTTTGCTGATCTGACAAAAAATAGGTATAATTTTGATTCATTTACCCTGGACGGCTATTGTTATGTTGGCTGTTGTCATTTTTTAAGTTGACAGTCTAAGGGAAGAAGAGGTTAGTGCCCCTGACAAAATAGTTTTAAAAATTCTTGAGGCGCACTGGTAGAAAATCGCTGCTCTAGATTACTATTATGAAAAGTTTAAGGATGCAGGAAGTTGCTAATAAACAGAACAAACTTAACAAAAATGCGTACAGCAAGTTCTGGAATAATGTCCTTTCGTTGAACATTGTTTTGTTATGACATTGAAAAAAAATTTGAATCCCGGCTGGCAGGCACTGTGTGTGGAGTATTCAAGTTCTCATTTCCGCATGGGTTTTCTCTGGGTGCTTCGGTTTCCTCCCACATCCCTAAGATGTATACGCAAGCTGAATGGGCTCATCTAAGTTGTCCCAGATGGAGTGTGGGTGTGCGTGTGAGCGCCCCCCAATGGAAGGGCGTCATGTCCAGGGTAGCTTCTGCCTCACATCCTGACCTGCAAGGAGAGACTCCTGCCACCGAAGACCCTGAACTGGAAAAAGCAGATTGGAAAATAATGATCTGATTTGTTTTTATTAATCTTTCTTAAGTGTATATATAGTTGTGTTTATTTCAATGTTTACTATTACAAGTGTTTTAGGTCTTTATTTAAAAGCTTGGTATATTTTTATGACTAGAAACTTAACTCCTGTTTACATCAATTGGCCTATATGGTAAAATTGGTTTTGTTATACCTCATTTTGCTTAAAGTTGTAGTTTCCAAGAGCCTATTAATGACATCAAGTGAGGACTTATTGCACCCTCTTTTTCCCCACTTCATTTGCTGGAAGTTTCTTATCTTTAATAATATTATTCTTATAGGTCATTCTCCTGTTAACATGTCCCCCTGCCATCCCTTTTAAATGTCGATGCTCTGCTGCACAGCTACCTAACATGGAGTGTGCGTGTTAAAGATGCCCAGGTTTTCCCATGTGTCATGTTTATGTCCTACTTGTGCTCTCCCTCAATCTGAAATCTGAGTACTTCATGAACTATCTTGAATGTGTCCCTGTTTTTGTTTGTTTGTTTGTTTTTATTTTTTTACAAACCTATCTTGTTCCCTGGAGAGAAAGCCTAACTGTGACACGAGCCCCGCCATGGCTAAACAGTAACAGGGAGGAAGGAGTGTATGACTCCCTTCAGCACACCAGAAGGAAAGTTCTTTATGGCTTTTCAAGGTGACCTACACTCCATGGATGCTAATAAAGCATTGCTGGTGTACACTGTTATGCATCAGTAGATTCTGCCAGATGAAAATACAGGGAAACTCAGGAAGCCAATTTATTCTGAGGAAATCATCCTCCAGCTTCCATCTCTAGGTTCAGATGTTCTCTGGTTTCTTCACTTCTAGAATAACAATATTTATTTACATTTTGCTTTGGACAACATTACCATGCATCAAAAATTCTCATTTTATTCACCTGTATTAAAAATCCCCACTGACTAATATAGACCCATGTGGGTTCTAAAAACTGTCGATAAAGTTCTCAGATAGATTTTCCCTTGAAAGAAAAGGATTAAAGATTCTTTTCAAGGAGCATCTTTCTCACACAGTGTGAAAGAACGACAGGCGTTCCCAGGGGAATTGGCCGCATACATTTCAGCCCTTCCCACAAGATGTCTATTGTTCCCGGGGCGTCTCTCGGTTTCCTCTGCCACCACATGTTGCTACACTTCACTTCCACTGAAAGCCTCAGAGGCTGGGTTATTCCGCATGATGCTAAAGAACTCAGCCCTTGGGCTTTTTGCTAGGACTCGTACAGTTGAAGTTTGTAGCAGGCCTGTAAGCACGCAAAAAATAGGTTTGGTGACCTATTTAGGCAAGAATGCAAATCCCATATTTAAATTTGAATGTGTATTGCAACTTACTAAAACACAAATACATAGGAAACATTTTTCTTCATGGGGAATGAGGGAAACATCTTCAAGTCTAACCAACTTTCTAAACCAAGAATCTGTGATCTGTCATAATGATTTCATAGTGTATCCACTTTCACCTGTAAAGCTGGATTTTACAGGTCATATTTGCTCTGGAATTGATACACTCTTGCTAAAAAAATTAATTCAAATTTCATGGGTTTATTTTTCTGGAAAGCATACCCAAACTCTCAAATTACAAGAAAAATTCAATGTTAAATGTATCTTTATTTATATTTAAATTCCATATATCAAACAACTACATGGCCAATTCAAATAATTCCTTAAGTATTTTTTCTATCCTTTCAGTTGAAAACATGTATAAATGTCATGAAATCCGATGACAGATTACTATAGCAATTTGAAAGAACAAAATATGTATTTGAGAGAACAAAAAAGTGGTTAGATTTAATTATGATTTCTAAGATACCTGAATGATGACAACAACAAAGAATAACAGTGACCGTGCTGCCCAGGGACTATAATAATGCTATTGAATTTTCTTTGAAAATTATAGGCGGGGTCAGTTTCTTTGCTGGTTGCAAAATGTTTCTTAGGGTAAACAAAAGCCTGAAAGAGAAATGAGCCTAAACTATTATGCAGTAAAGAAGAAAAATGCACGAACAAGCAGAGTTTTGTATTCCTGAGGCCTAGAGACAGGTTTTAATAACCCACAGAGAGGTGGCTTTTCTTTTTTTTTACCCTAATAACTGAAAAGCCTGCATACATGGCTAGACACACAACTCCCAAAATGCTTAATCTGCATAGTCAGCCAGCCCCTGGAAGTTTCTCTGCCCAGCTTGGGAAGCCTACTCCTCCTCTCACTGGGCAGGTTCTGATATTTACTTTAATGAGCTTTTGTTTTTGCTGAACAAAAGGACAGGAAATAGGATAGTCATACCTCTTAGCACAGGAAACTGGCCATCATAGGAAAGGGAGGGCCAAAGATCAGCAGCGCTTGAGCTGTCGAGTAGTTTGTCTGGAATGCCAGGCGATGCTCAGAGGCAGCCGGGTAGCCCCTGTTGGCCGCAGCTGAGCTTCCCCGGAGCTGCTGGTCAAGCCTGCAGTGCACTCGATTTCCCTCCCCTGGACTCACCATGTGGAATAGGGCAAATGAGTAACTTCTCTCTCTCCCAAACTTCTGCTTAGAGCTCACAATTGGCACAGAGCTTTACTTATTTCTACAGGAGATTTACAGAAGCTTCTTTGAGCAAATAAGTAGTTTGAAAGAATTAGATTTGCCTAACAAATTTAACTTCTGTTAATGAATAACTCACTTCAAGGAACGAAGGAAGTTTTAGGTTAATATCAGATGTGGGGCCTTTTATCAGGCGGGCATCAGTAAAAAGGCTTGGGGAGGAATGAGAGAGGGAAGTAGTGAAGTGAGATAGCGTTTAAGCTAAATATGATAGAAGAAAAACACCACAAGAGAAGTGGAATGGCTAAAGGAGCAGAGTCTAAGTACAGGGTTCATACAGCTGATGAAACGCTGAACAACTAAACGAAGCAGCAGCGATTTTTCCATGCTAGCACTGTTCCTTCTTGCACCCATCCAAATTGCCGATTCATGTTCTATTATCATCCAGACACAGAACTCCTGCTCTCAGGCATAATGCACTAGGGATCCCTTACAAGCAGTCCTGCATCACCTTGTATCTCTATCTCTTTTTAGAAGAATGCTCTTCAAACCTCTAATGCATAAATTAATTGGTGGTACCCAGTGGATTGTTATATGTGGAGGCTTTTCTCTCCCCTTTTAAGTGTATGACAAGGGCCTTGGCCCCTTATTGATCTGAGGTTTTGCCTACATACAGAGTGATAGAATATTTCTGAGTCACCTCTAACTAGCTTTCAGACTAAGTGTGTGCATGTGGTGGGGAGAGTAAGATGTACAACTGGAAGTATCAATATTTCTGTGTCATTGGCAATCATGCTGACATGTAAATAAATTGCTGGCTCAATTAAAAGGCATATTCATGAGGTAAAGAGGACTTTCTTTTGTGTTTACCACCCAACATCCACTTACCCTACTTCTTGTAAGAACTATACCCAAGTTTCTCTTGGGAAACCATGTTCTTTAGGCAGAATTGACTCACAGAGACAGGTTGGGTCTTAGCCAGTTGGAGAAATTGCATCCTCTGACCATCGTGATTGTTCTCTGGGATGCATGTGACTCCTTCCAGCCCAAGGAGAGTCATGACAAAGATGAATTTTGGCTTGGATGGGACAGGGTCATTTCTGCTGGATGGATTTGATGGCAGGAGAATATGAGGACTGGTTATTCTTGCCATTTGGCCACCAAGAAACCAAGTCTTAGTGACTTCATTTGGGCCCCTTAAACCAGCTACCACTGAAGTTGACAAAGATCTACCCTTCACTGCAAGTCAATTCTTTACTAGCTTAAATAATTTTAGTTTGGGTTTTTCTGCCATTTTCCATTAAAAAAGGTCTACCCAGCAGAAGCAGCAAAACTCAGGTTTGTGGAGGGCCCTTCTGGGTCCCCAAAGGGCAGCTCCTTGCAAAGGAAATGAACGAGGAGACTCATCAGGAACCAACAATGATGCATGAGTGCCTGGAATGACAATCACACAGGCTTCCACCAACAACCAGTAGAGGCCGGACAGGCCTAGGAAGTAATGTAGTCATTCAGCGTACCTGAAAGTGGGACTTTCCAAATTAATTCTTCGTAACCAGCACCATGTTCAGTTCTTTAAATGCTTCCACTTTAACCACCTAGACTTGTTTGGCAGTTCCCAGCCATATACTGTCTGACCTCAATAAACCTGATTGTGGGATCCATCTGTGCATGCACAAAAATTTTCATAAATGCTTTCGGGTAATTAGTTTCGCAGACTATTGCTCTATTTTTTTCCCCTCTGCTCCTGCTCCAAACCCATCCTTGGTAAATTTGAAATAAAGAACAATCTGTTTAACTGCAAAGTCAGACTAAGATGTTTCCTTTATAGCAATGATATAAATTCAAAAGCAACTTTAAATGGGTAAATTACATATGAACACAGAATTCCTGGATGATTTCATTTTCTGAAAGTAACTTTTCTCACCTGTGACAGTTCTCCAGGTACATCATTTCTGTGTTCAGCCACCCAGCTTTGCAAGAGCCTATTACATGCGCAGAAAACCTCAGAGATATCCAGGAACTCTCTGGAAAACTTGAGGCCCAGAGAGCTTCATTGGTATGCTCTATACAACACTTAAGAAATAAATAATACCAATTGTATACAAATTCCTTCAGAAATTTTATTTCACAATAAGATGCCTTGAGAACTCTTCACATATAAATTATAAATAAATGTCTATACATGTGTGTAGTGGCTGATAGCATGTCATCCTAGGAATATAGCACATTCTGTTTATCCATTCCTCTACTGATGAGGTTGTAAGTGGTGTGCAAGATTTTACAAAGAGACACTGTGTTGTTGGGGTTGAAAGGACACATTTTTGGGTTCACAACCAGTCCTACCACCATTTACTAGCCATGTAATTTTGGGCGACAATCCTAACCTTTTTTTTTTATGTGTCAGGATTTTTTTGTTTTTTGTTTTTCTGTCTAAGGCAAGGATGTTAATTGTAGCTACCCCCTAGACTGGTTAGGAGGGTTATCTAGGGTAGTATTTGTAAAGTGCTCAGAACCAGACTGGAATGTCCTAAGTGCTGCATTGAGTGTTTGTTAAACACACACTAAAAGGAACATCCTTGTAAGGGCTTCCTGGTGCATAATTGCAAGAATTTATCTAGGATACATACCAGAAGTGAAATTACTGGGTTGTAGGGAGTGTTTGTCAAATACACACTAAAAGGAACATCTTTGTAAGTGCTTCCTGGTGCACAGATGCAGGACTTTGTCTAGGATACAGAGCAGAAGTGAAATTACTGGTTGCAGAGTGTGCGCATTTTTCATTTTACTACACACTGTCAATGTGCGCTCCAAACTGTCAGTACCAACCAGTACTCCCATGAGAAGGGTGCATTTTGGTCACATGCCTGAAGACTTTCAGTAAAGATTCTTTAACTTGATCTGTTAGACGAAAAATGCTATTTTTTGGTATTAATTTGCCTTTCCAGATAAGTGATGAAATAAAACACATTTTAAATTGTGAATTTATTCATAATTCCTCTTCTGTTAAATGTTTGTTTAGACTCATATTCTTTCCATAGATTTGCATGGAGTGTTTTTTCTTACTGATTTGAAGCAGTGTTTTATGTATTGTAGATACAAAGGCTTTGTCAGCCACATATATTGCAATTAAATTTAACTTATGTTTCACCTTTGTGTTGTGAAAGGTATTTGCTATATAAAATTTTTTGTTTTAACTTAAAATTCAAAAATGTAATACATTCACATAGCTCAAAAATTAAAAATACATGTATATTAAAAGGTACACAGTGAAAAAATACCCTCAAACCCCTGTTCCCTATCTACTTAGTTCCTGCCCAACCTTCGGTTACAAGAAACAACATGTATTTTTTCAAAATTTCTTAATTCAAATACAAATATAAATATATACTTTATTTCCCTAATTTTACATAAATGGCAATTTTGCTATATATACTCAATTCTGTACAATTGCTCTCAATTGCTTTAATCACTTAATATCTTTTTCCATATTGGAATGTAGAGAGCTTATTTTTTTAAAGCTGTATATTATTCTACTATATGAATATGCCATAATTTAATTTAATAATTGATATTCAGGTAAATTTGACCCCTTTTCACCTCTAAAAATAAAGCAGTAAATTAAAATGGGAGGTCTTAGCTTTTAACATGTTCATCTTTCCTTTTATGGTTTATACTTTTTATTTCTTATTTAGGAAAGCCTTTTTTACACTGTTCATAAAGATAGATCATTCTTCTATATTTTTTCTAAAATAGGTAGATTTTTTTCATATTTAGGTTTTAATGTAAAGTTTATGTTTGTTTATAATGTGAGATAAGAATCTGATATATATGCATATACAAAATACATATGTAGCAAATTTTTCTAACACAATATTTTAGTCTGCTTATAACCCATCAATTTACGATACCAGTGATTTATGACTTGTGATACCAATATGGTCCGCTGTATTCCAAGTTTACATATACGTTTGGGTCGACTTCAAGAGCCTCTACTATGTCCCATTGGTCTGTTTGCTTTCCTCTGTGGCAATACTACACCGTTTTCATGCTCTTAGTTTTTAAGTGTGTCTTCATATTGTATGAAAAGGGTCACCCTTCTTCATTCTTTCTTTAAAAATTATCTTAGCAACTCTTTGACCTTTATAATACTTTGACCATATAAATTTTAGACTCAGTTAACTAATTCATTGAAATGAATTTGAGATCTTGAGTAGAATCAGATAGATTTGTATGAATTGTAATGAACTGTATAGATTATTTGTGAAGTACTGATATTTTTAAATTTAATATTCATTGTATTTTTTCCATTACTATTTAGTTTCCTTATACGCCCTCCCCCCAAAGTCACCGTACTGTTGTCCATATCCACGAGTGCTTTTTCCTTTTTGCTCAGTCTCTTTACTTGCTAACCTTCCCCCACTGCCCCAACAAATAGTTGTCATCTGCTCTCTCATTTTCCTTGTTAGTTCAGTTTGTTCATTAGATTCCACATATGAATGAAATCATATAGTATTTGTCTTTCTCTGACTGGTTTATTTTACTTAGCATAATGTTCTCCAGGTCCATCCATACTGCTGCAGAGGGTAAAGTTTTCTTTTTTATGGCTGAGTACAATTCCAATGTATAAATGTCCCATAGTTGTTTTATCTATTCATCTACTGATGGACGCTTGGGCTGCTTCCTTAACTTGGCAATTGTAAATAATGCTGCAATGAACATGGGGGGGGCTTACGTTCTTTCGAATCAGTGTTTTGGGTTCTTTCAGATATATTCCTAGGAGTGGGATTGCTGAGTCAAAAGGCAGATCCATTTTTAATTTTTTGTGGTATTTCTATACTGCTTTCCACAGTGACTGCACCAATCTGCATTCCCACTAGCAGTTCAAAGGTGTTCCTCTTTTTCCACATCCTCGCCAATACTTGGTTGTTGATTTATCGATAGTAGCCATTCTGATGGGTGTGAGATGATATTTCATTGTGGTTTTAATTTGCATTTCTCTGATGATGTGAAGTTGAACATCTTTTTACATGTCTATTGACCATCTGTATGTCCTCTTTAGAGAAGTGTCTATTCAGGCCCTTTGCCCATTTTTTTTTAATTTTTAACTTTTTAAAAGATTTTATTTATTCATTTTTAGAGAGAGGGGAAGAGAAGGAGAGAAACATCAATGTGTGGTTGTCTCTCACACACCCCATACTGGGGACCTGGCCCACAACACAGGCATGTGCCCTGACTGGGAATCGAACTGGCGATCCCTTGGTTTGCAGCCGGTGGTCAATCCGCTGAGCTATACTAGCCAGGGCCCTTTGCCCATTTTTTAATTGTGATATTTGTTTTTTTGGTGTTGAGTTTTTTAAGTACTTTATAAATTTTGTATATTAACTCCTTATCAGCTGTATCAGTGAATATGTTTTCCCATTCTGGGTTGTCTTTTTATTTTTTTGATGATTTCCTTTGCTGTGCAAAAACTTTGAGTTTGATATAGCCCCATTTGTTTATTTTTTCTTTTGTTTCCCTTGCCTGAGGAGATATATCCAATAAAAATTTCTACGAGCAATGTCTAAGATTTTGCTGCCTATATTTTCTTCTAGAATTTTTATGGTTTCTGGTCTAACATTTAAGTCTTTGATCCATTTTGAATTTATTCTCATGTGTGATGAAGAAGATGGTCTAGTTTCATATCTCTGCACATATCTGTCCAGTTTTCCCAACACCATTTATTGAATAAACTGTCTTTAGTACATTGTATGTGCTTGCTTCCTCTGTTGAATATTAGTTAAATATAAAGATGTGGGTTCATTTCTGGGCTCTCTATTCTGTTCCATTGATATATTTGTCTGTTTTTATGCCTATACCAGGCTGTTTTCATTACTATTGCCTTGTAGTATAGTTTGATATTAGGTAGTATGATTCCTTCAGCTTTGTTCTTCTCTCTCAGGATTGCTGTTGCTCTGTGGGGCCTTTTGTGGTTCCATAGCAATTTTTTAAATATTTGTTCTAGTACTGTGAAATATGTCATTGGAATCTTGATAGGAATTGCATTGAACCCACAGATTGCTTTGGGTAGTATGGACATTCTAATGATGTTAATTCTTGCTATCCAGGAACATAGTATATCCTTCTACTTTTTGGATATTCTTCAATTTCTTTCTTCAGTGTCTTATAGTTTTCCAAGTACAGGTCTTTCACATCCTTGTTTAGGTTCATTACTAGGTATTTTATTCTTTTTGAAGCAAATGTAAACAGGATTATTTTCTTAATTTCCTTTTCTAGTAGTTAATTATTTGGCATATAAAAATATAACTGATTTATGGATATTGATTTGTATACTGCTATTTGTTTAATTCATTTATCATTTCTGATAGTTTCTTGATGTAATCTTTGGGGTTCTCTATGTACACTGACATATCATTTGCAAATTATGACAGCTTACTTCTTCTTTTCCAATTTGGATGCCTTTTCATTTCTTTTTCCTGTCTGATTGCTGTGGCTGGGACTTCCAGTACTATGTTGAATGAGAGGTGAAAGTGGATATCCCTGTCTTGTTCCCAATCTTAAGAAGAATGCTTCTAGTTTTTGCCTGTTGAGTATGATGTTGGAAGTGGGTTTTTCATATATGACTTTTATTATGTTTCGGTATGTTTTCTCTAACATACTTTATGAGCATTTTTATCATAAATGGGTGCTGGATTTTATCAAATGCTTTTTCTTCATCTATTGTTATGATCATGTGTTTATGTGATAAATCACATTTATTGATTTGCAAATGTTGTACCAACCTTGCATTCCTGGAATAAATCCCACTTGATCATTGTATATGATCTTTTTGATGTATTGCTGTATTCAGTGTATTGTTGTATTGCTAATATTCTGTTGAGAATTTTAGCATCTCTGTTCATCAGGGATATTGGCCTATCATTTTCTTTCTTTGTAATGTCTTTATCTGGTTTTGGAATTAGGATAATGCTGGCCTCAGAAAATGAGTTTGAGAGCCTTCCATTCTCTTGAATTTTTTGAAATAGTTGAGAAGGAGAGGTGTTAGTTTTCAGAATGTTTGGTAAAATTCACCTGTTAAGTCATCTAGTCCAGGGCTTTTGTTTGTTGGGAGTTTTTTTTATTGATTGTTGCTTCAATTTCATTTGGTGTAATCTGTCTATTCAGATTTTTTTATTCTTCCTGACTTATTTTTGGAAGACTGTATGTTTTTAGGAATTTATCCATTTTGTCCAGGTTGTCCAGTTTGTTGGCATATAATTGTTCATAATATTTTCTTACAATTTTTTCTTATAATTTCTTTTGTGTCAATTGTTATTTATTTCTCTTCTTTCATTTCTGATTTTATTTATTGGATTCCTTTCTTTTTTTTCTTGATAAGTCTGGTTAAAAGTTTGTCAATCTTGTTTATCTTTTCAAAGAACCAGCTCTTGGATTCATTGATCTTTTTATTGTTTTAGACTCTATTTTCTTTATTTCTGCTCTAATCTTTGTTATTTCCTTCCTTCTACTCACTTTGGGCTTTGTTTGTTGTTTTTTTCTGAGTTCCTTTAAGTGCGAAGTTAGATTGTTTATTTGAGCTTTTTCTCTTTTCTTTT
>PVKU01000125.1:0-21041 GCA_004027475.1 Anoura caudifer | reverse complement strand
ATCCTCCTTGGAGAAGTGTCTGTTCAAGTCCTTTGCCCATTTTTTAATTGAGTTGCTTGTCTTCTTAGAGTGGAGTTATGTAAGTTCTTTATATATTTTGGAGATTAAACCCTTGTCTGAGGTATCATTGGAAAATATGTTTTCCCATATAGTTGGTTCTCTTTTTATTTTAATACTGTTTTCTTTAGCCATGCAGAAGCTTTTTATTTTGATGAGATCCACTTTTTTATTCTTTCCTTTATGTCCATTGCTTTAGGGGACATATCAGTAAAAATGTTGCTGCATGAAATGTCTGAGATTTTCCTGCCTATGTTCTCCTCTAGGACTTTAATGTTGTCACGGCTTATATTTAAATCTTTTATCCACCTTGAATTTATTTTTGTGTATGGTGTAAGTTGGTGCTCAAGTTTCATTTTTTTGCACATAGCTGTCCAGTCCCAACACCACTTGTTTGAAGAGGCTATTTTTACTCCATTTTATGTTGCTACCCCCTTTGTTGAATATTAATTGACCGTAGAGACTTGGGTTTATTTCTGGGCTCTCTGTTCTATCCCACTGGTCCATATGCCTGTTTTTATGCCAGTACCAGGCTCTTTTGATTACAGTGGCTTTGTAATACACTTTGGTATCATGTATTCTGATCCCTCCTACTTTGCTCTTCTTTCCCAAAGTTGCTGCAGCTATTTGGGTTGTTTATGGTTCCATATAAATTTTTGAAGTGTTTGTTCTATGTCTGTGAAATATGCCATTGGTACTTTAATAGGTATTGCATTGAATTTGTAAATTGCTTTGGGTAGTATGGACATTTTGCTGATGTTGATTCTTCTGATCCATGAACACAGTATATGTTTCCATTTGTTTGTGTCTTCCTTGATTTCTTTCCTCAGTATTGTGTAGATTTCTGAGTACAGGTCTTTTACCTCCTTGGTTAGGTTTATTCCTAGGTATTTTATTTTTCTTTTTGCTATATTGAATGGGATTTTTTTTTCTTGATTTCTGCTTCTGCTGTTTCATTGTTGGTATGCAAAAATGCCTTTGATTTCCGGATATTGACTTTGTATCCTGCTGTTTGGCCAAATTCATTTATTAGGTCAAGCAGCTTTTTGGCCAAGTCTATAGGATTTTCTATGTACATTCTCATGTCATCTGCAAACAATGATAGTTTTGTTTCCTCCTTTTTGATTTGGATGCCTTTTATTTCCTTTTCTTGTCTAATCACTGTGGCTAAGACTTCTAATACTATATTGAATAGGAGTGGTGAAAGTGGACATCCTTGTCTTGTTCCTGATCTTAGTGGAAAAGATTTCAGTTTTTGCCCATTGAGTATGACGTTGGCTATAGGCCTCTCATATAATGCCTTTATTATGTTGAGGAATGCTCCCTCTATTCCCACTTTACTGAGTGTTTTTATCATAAATGGGTGTTGTACCTTGTCAAATGCTTTTTCTGCATCTATTGATATGATCATGTGATTTTCATCTTTGCTTTTGTTTATGTGATGTATTATATTTATTGATTTGTGAATATTATACTTTCCTTGCATCCCTGGGATGGTCATGGTGTATGATCTTTTTAATGTATTTTTGAATGTGGTTTGCCAATATTTTGTTGAGGATTTTAGCATCTATGTTCATCAGCAATATTGGCCTGAAGTTTTCTTTCTTTGTTTTGTCCTTATCTGGTTTTGGGATTAGGATGATGCTGGCTTCATGGAAAGAGTTTGGGAGTCTTCCTTCATTTTGGATTTTTTGGAATAGTCTGTAAAGGATAGGGGTTAGCTCTTCCTTAAATGCTTTGCAAAATTCTCCTATGAAACCATCTGGTCCAGGGTTTTTGTGTGTTGGGAGTTTTTTATTACCGCTTCAATTTCATCTGCTGTTATTGGTCTGTTCAGGCTTTCTGCTTCTTCTTCATTGAGTTTTGGAAGGTTATATTTTTCTAGAAACTTGTCCATTTCACCTAGGTTTTCAAATTTCTTGGCACATAGTTCTTCATAGTAATTTCTTACAATCCTTTGTATTTCTATAGTGTCAGTTGTAATCTCTCCTCTTTCATTTCTGATTGTGTTTATTTGGGTCTTCTCTCTTTTTTTCTTGATGAGCCTGCTTAAAGTCTTGTCAATTTTGTTTATCTTTTCAAAAACCAGCTCCTGGGTTCATTGATCCTTAGAATTGTGCTTTTAGTCTCTATGTCATTTAATTCTGCTCTGATCTTGGTTATTTCCTTCCTTCTACTTGCTTTGGGCTGTCTTTGTTGTTGTTCCTCAAGTTCTTGTATGCATAGGGTTGTTTGTTTGAAATGTTTCTATCTTTTTTAGGTAGGCCTGTATCACTATGAACTTTCCTCTCAGGACTGCCTTCGCTGTGTCCCATAAGTTTTGGGTCATTGTGAGTTCATTTTCATTTGTTTCCAGAAACTTTTTGATTTCCTCCCTAATTTCATTCTTGACCCATTCATTGTTTAATAACATGCTATTCAATCTCCATGATTTTGAGTGTTTTGGGTTTTTCCCCTTGGGGTTGATTTCTAGTTTCAGTCCCTTGTGGTTGGAGAAAATGCTGGGTATGATTTCAATTTTCTTGAATTTGTTGAGGCTTGTTTTGTGTCCTATCATGTGGTCTATCTTTGAAAATGTTCCATGTACATTTGAAAAGAATGTGTATTTAGTTTCTTTGGGATGAAGGACTCTATATATATCAGTTAAGTCCATTTCATCCAGAGTGTTGTTCAATGCCACAATATCTTGGTTGATATTTTGTTTGGAAGATCTGCCCATTTTTGACAGTGGGGTGTTAAAATCCTGTACTATAATTGTGTTGCTGTCAATATCTTTCTTGAAGTCCTCTAAGATTTTCTTGATGTATATAGGTGCTCCTATGTTGGGTGCATATATATTTACGATGTTTATGTCTTCTTGGTGGATTTTTCCCTTGAGTATCATGAAGTAACCTTCTGGGTCTGTCTTTATTGCTTCTTTTGAAGTCTATTTTGTCTGATATGAGTATTGCTACCCTGGCTTTTTTTTCCTGTCCATTTGCTTGGAAAATTTGTTTCCAGCCCTTCACTTTGAGCCTGTGTTGGTCTTTTGTCCTGAGGTGGGTCTCTTGTAGGCAGCATATGTGTGAGTCATGCTTTCAGCTATTCATCCATTCAGCTATTCTGTCTTTTGATTGGAGAATTTAATCCATTTACATTTAAGGTTATTATTGATAGGTACTGATTCATTGCCATTTTCATACATGTGTTACTCTCTCTCTCTCTCTTCCCCTTCCTTTCCTTAAAGCAGTCCCTTTAGCATCTCTTGCAGAACTGGTTTGGTAGAGGTGTATTCTTTTAGACTTCTTTTGTCTGGGAAGCTCCTTATTTGGCCTTCTATCTTGATTGAAAGCCTTGCTGGGTAAAGTAGTCTTGGTTGCAGGCCCTTGGTTCTCATTACTTGGAATATTTCTTGCCATTCTCTTCGGGCTTGGAGTGTTTCCATTGAGAAGTCAGCTGCTAACCTTATTGGGGCTCCCTTGTATGTTACTTCCTTTTTCCCCCTTGCTGCCTTTAAGATTCTCTCTTTGTATTGGAATTTTGCCATTTTAATTATGATGTGTCTTGAAGTGGGCCTCTTTGGGTTCCTCTTGATTGGGACTCTCTGTGTTTCCTGGATTTGTGTGACTTTTTCTCTCATCAAATTAGGGAAGTTTTCCATCATTACTTTTTCAAATAGGTTTTCTATTCCTTGCTCTTCTTCTTCTCCTTCTGGAATGCCCTATTATACAGATATTATTACATTTCATATTGTCTTGCATTTCTGTTAACCTCTCTTCATTCTTTCTGAGCCTCTTTTCCTTTTCTTGCTCTTTCTGGGTGTTTTTTCTACTTTGTCCTCCAACTCGCTGATCCTATCTTCTGCCTCATCGATCTGCTTTTCATTCCTTCTACTGTGTTCTTCAGTTCAGAAATTATATTCTTTGTTTCCTCTGGGCCATGTTGATAGTTTCTATTTCCTTTTTCATGTTGATATAGTTTGCAGTGAGTTCATCGTAGCTTCCCTATAGTTTCTGGTAGCTCATTGAGAGCTCATGGAGCTTCCTGACAACCATTGCTTTGAACTTAGTATCTGATAGTTGAGTTGCTTCTGTTTCATTTAGCATTCTTTCTGGGGCTTCCTCCTTTCCTTTCATTTGGGGATTGTTTCTTTGTCTTCCCATTGTTTGTGAGACTCTTCTTGTCAGCCTCAGCTTCTTAAATTGATCTGTTTTGGCTCCCTGGGTTTATGGTGTGAACTTCTGTGGTAGAATACTGTGAGATTCAGTGGTGCAGTCTCCTTCGGGTATCCTGGTGTTCACAGCTTCCACTGTTTCAGCTGTTGAGATGCTCTCTTTTTGAGTGCAACTCTGTTTTTTTCACAGTTGCAGGGGTTTTCTTGTCTCACCTAGGATCATGGGTGTGAGCTCTGGGTCTTCTACAAAGCCCCCTCCTCCAGTTGCAGGGCCAACTCCGGTTGCATAGCTGCCTCCAGTCCCAGTCCCAGGGCCGCCTCTGGTCACAGAGGTGCCTCCGGTCACAGGGCCCCAAAAGGGTAATTATTAAAGAAACTTTGTGGTGACTCCAGCTGGGAAAATGGAGAATCATTCTGCAGTGTGAACAATGATTCCCTAACACAGAGGTCTTCTACTTGATAAATCTGATGTGCGGGTCAGATCCCAGTAAGCTGAACACACTGAGAAGACTAATTTTGAAATAGACTGTGAATTCTACCTTAATATATCTGGTTTGTAAATTTAGATTTTCACATGTTGAATAAATGAAAATGGGCCTTCCTTGTGCTTTTTCTTGATGCTTGCCTACAGAGCTGACAGGTTGCTGCTGAGAGAAGTATTTTAAAACACTGAATACCACTGTGTGGATTCTCTGCATGGCAAGACAGACTCCCTGATAAGAGCGACCCTCTGAGAATTGTCTTAGGGGAAGGGACCCCTCCTTTGGCAGGTGGGTGGAAACACCATACATACTTCTTTCTACACAGAGCAGGAAACTTGACTACACAACTCTCGACATGTCCTTCTGTTCCCCACCCACACCTGACTTCCTTCACACAGCCTCCCCTGACTCACCCACCATGGTGTTCACCACGCCCAACCTCAGTGCCTACTGACCTCTGCCTCCCTTTCAAGACTCTAAATTGCAGAGGGCAGACCAACAGGCAGGCTATCTCATCCACTGCTGCATCCCCAAACTAATTCAATGAAGTGGGCACATTTCGGGGACACTCCATAATGCTGTGCTAAGGGAAAGAATAGATGAGTGAATGAATTTTAATTCGTTACTCACTTTAACTTGTAATGCCCTTGGAGACTCATCTGTCTCCATATATCTTGGTCTCATATGAAGCAAGTGCCAAGCACTGCTCAGGCATGTCCCCCACAACAACCCCCCCCACCCCCAAGGCCACCAGGGAGCTCACTTCCATGGGGCCTTCAGGGGCATTCAATTCCAGCTTCAGCTCCATGGGAGCAGACCCAGGAGTCTCAGAGTGGGTGGAAACTGCTGACCAGGCATCTGGAAAATCCAGAAGCATTAGAGGTAGTGGCACCCAGGGTCTGAAAGAATAGTTCAGATGTCTTTTCTTCTTTGGTATTACCTTCCTTCAAACTTTTTGCAGCATGTATTTCATTGCTAAAATGAGAGGAAGGAAGGCAATGTTTTACAGGTAACTTGTCATGGTCAGTATTGTCCAAGGTATATAAAAAGCTTTCCATACATATTTGTATTTTTTCCCACGATGGCATTTTATTTATTTATTTTTTAAGATTTTATTTCTTTATCTTTAGAGGGGAAGGGAAGGAGAGAGGGAGAGGAATATCAATGTATGGTTGCCTCTCGTGCATCCCCTGCTGGGAACTGTCCTGCAACCCAGGCATGTGCCCTGACTGGGAATCAAACCGCAATCCTTTGGTTCACAGGCCTGCGCTCAATTCACTGAGCTATACCAGCCAGGGCACCATATATATTTGTTAAATGAAGATACAAAACAGAAGAATCCAGTCACTACACATAAATTGCCCTTCTTTAGGTGTTGTTAGGAAGACGTGCCTGAACCACGTGGACACAGGTGGCATTTGTAGTCACTGTCCTATTAGATTGAACCATAGGATATTGTCATTTTAGTAGTCCAAAACCAGTCAAATATCAGCAATGCCACATAGTTTGGCCTGTTGAAGGTTTAAGTGTGCCACCTCATTGCTAGAAACAAGTCAAGGCTGAATCCTGCTGATAATAAAAAAGCTTGAGTAGTGTTAGCAGGCCATTAACAACCTTTTGGGAGAACTGAGGACTGAAACGGACAGAAGGATGCACAGTTGCTCTAGTCAGTTCTTCCAAAGTGTCCTTTTAAGGCATTCCGGTTCCTACAACATTTTATGAGGAAAGAAGAAAATGACTGATTTAGGAAATGCTGCAAATAATATTCCTTTCCTAAAATTTCAAAATCAGTATTAAAGTATCATTGATACATGATTCCACAGTAAAGAAAGCCACCACTTAACTGTGCTTAATCCAAGGCATTCTAAATTTATTTGACTAGTGAAGCCTTATTTGAAGACTTCTAGATGCCTACTATCACAGTTAACCATTTGGGATAATGGTCCTGTCCCATGACCCAGGCCTCTCCCAGTCCCTGACTCCTTAGGCCTGAACCCACCATGTATTCTACCCTATAGGAGACACAGAACCAGCCAGCAGAAGTCCATTTCAACTCTCTTCACTGCTTCTGAACAATGGAAAAAACGTAGAAGCTCAGATCTTCCACATGTCTGCACGCAAGTTGCTTTCTGCTATTTTATGTTCAGTTTGTGTATGTCTTATAATGTCACCAACCCAGCTTTTAGGTATTGCAGTGAGTAATCTTAATAGAACTTGGGGATAATAATGCCCGCTGTTCACTGTGTATCTACCATAGACTTTTCACACTACAGCATGCTTTACATTTTCAGTGTCGCTGGTATGCATCACATTGCTCACCAACAACCGAGGAAACCAGCTGAAAAAGTTAACCAATCTGCTTGAAGTCACACAGCTAGGAAGAGGCAGGGCTGGAATCCAGACTAAGGCCAGTTACTTATTGATTGTACTGTAAAGAGAGTCATTTATGCACATTTCATTCAGGACTTTCCAAACTTGTTTGACTAGAGGATCATTATCTGTAGGTCATGACTGTTATTACAGATAACAGTTTGGGAGATGCAGTTTGGGAATCACCGGACCAACTCCCTCCCCTTGATCCACGTATGTGCAGCCTCTCCCTGTCCGGAGTCCACGCCCTCTACCATGTGCTCTCCCTGCCTCCTGGAGACCCTGTGGTCTTCATTTGCATATCTCATTAATGAAGCCTCTCAGCTTCAGAAACTGGAAGTCAGAAACTGTCCATCTGTGCTCTTCAGTCTCTCTAAAATCCGTATAATATGGCCAAATCAATATAGCACTTTCATAAAGATTAGTGCAAAATATATTATTTTAGAATGTAAAGTGACTTTTACCTCCAATGTCCAGGTAGAGAGAAACAGTCTTTTATGCTTCAGGTAACTAATAATAATACTAAAAACCTTGAGGTCTCTAAGGGCTCTGAAACCACAAATTAGAGTGTGAATATCAAATAATTCTAGGAAGGTCGTATAAAAGAACTAAGTTCAACATGTTACCTTTAATTCCACCACTATTGGGGTAGATACAATCTAACATTCAGTGGATGTTTATTATAAGCCAGGCACTCTGTCATGTGCTCCCATGGATGACATTATTTCACAAAAATTTCATATGATAGTTATTCCCATTCTGTAGAAGCAAAACACAGGGAACTATGAGTTTAAGGAACTTCCCCAAGATCACACAGCTATCTAGCAAGTGGTGGAGCTGAGATATGAAGGGAGAACCTAGTTTTTAAATGCCTCCAGCCATTTTAAATGCTAACTCTGGGGTGCACAAAGCAAAGTCAAGTATGAGCCCCCAGGTTCTAACAAAGTGATCATTTGCTTTTTGCAAGCCCTACATTAAAAGGTACATGACATCTACCAAATAGTTACCCTTGGGGAACCTTCAAAATCTGTCAACTGGAAACAAGAGTCCAGATGGGGAAACCCTAAAGCCTTTAATTGCTCCCAGATGATATGTTGGTTTGGCAGATCTGGCTCATCTTGAAAGGAAGTTTTTTTTAAAGATATAACTGAATAATATGGCATTAAGAAACATGACTCGAGTTCTCATGCTTATAAAATCATAGTTGTCATTTCTAAGTTTCCCGAAGTCTGTTTTGCAATCTTTTGCTAAGTTGGAAAAAACCAATACTGTACATACTTTGGTACATTCTGCACTTTTCTTCCCTTTACCAACGAACCTCACAGGGTTTTCAGTACTTTTAGTTACTCAAACCACTCCAAAAAAAAAAGGATTGTTTTTCTCTGTAAGGACATTCAAGGAAGAAATCATTTTATATTCTAAAATAATTTCCTTTCATCTTTACAAATGTACCACATTGATTTGGTTACTTTACAAAACTTCAAGAGAGAATTAAGACTGCACTAAGAAGTGCTGGAAAACCTAAAATAACTAGAAACTCAAGCAATTTATTGTTTTCTTTAAAACTACAGATGGATTTTTCAAGGAGGGAAGAGATAAAAACAGGAGATGACCATTCAGTGAGGCATAGAGGTGACCTTGAGAATGTGTGTCTGAAGAAATACTCCAAGTAAAAAAAAAAAACCCCACAGAATCAATCATCAGAGGGGGCAGTACAACATGGGTGCGAGCAAAGGCTCTGCATGCCACAGCCTGGGCTCACTATTAGGTGTGTGACCATGTCCTCCCCATACCTGTTTCCATTCTATTTAAGTGAGGTGGTTCATAAGAACCACCTCATAAGGTTGCTTGCTGTGAAAATGAAATAAGACAATTTATAAAAAGACCTGAGGACGATGTCTGGTAAGTGCCACATGTGAAAGGGTGTGGAAAAAGTAAGTTAAACAAAGTTAAAACAGAACAAGGGCCCTGGCTGGGACGGTGCAGTCAGTGGGAGCGTTGTCCTGCGCTAAAGCGTTGTGGGTTTGGTTCCAGAGCAGGGCACATGCCTAGGCTGTGGGTCCAATCCGCTGTCAGGGCACATAAGATGCTTGATCTGGGAGCATATGCGAGGCAACAAATCGATGTTTCTCTCTCATGTCGATGTTTCTCTTTCTCTCTCCCTTTCTTCACTCCTCTCTCTCTAAGAGCAATTTTTTAAAAAATGTCCTAAGGTGAGGGTGAGAAAAAATGTCTTTGGGTGAGGTTAAAACAATTTTAAACAAAAAACAAACAACAAAAAACCAAGGATATTTGTAGGTCTACTGCTGAGACCTAAATGATAGAATTGATGCTGTAGGTGTTTAGTAAATATTGAATGAATGAATGAATGAATCAATCAATCAATCAATCAATCAACCAATGAGTGGAGTCACAGAAAGGAAAGCTTACTTTCTGAAAAGCTTAATTCTTTGCCTTCTGCAGGCCCCTTTAAATCCAACAATAAAGTGAAAGTTACCCACCATAATTCAGAAGAGTCTCTGTAGTCCTCACGCAGCATCTCAGGTCAGTGCAGTAGCCTCAAACATTCTCCAAAACTAGACTAAAATACGCGCGAGGACACAATGAACTTACAGACAAAAACCTGTGAGTTTAAGTGACCTCAACATCACGGGACAAAGGAACAAGATACTAAAAAATGAAGTAATATTTAACACATTTCCATCTAAATAGTGTGATTTGAAATGTGTCAATGTTCTGTGGGGGGGGAAATATAAATATAAATAAATAAATACATGTGTATTGCAAAAAGATAACTATAAAAGAAAAGGAATTGTATTGAGTGAGGGAGTGGAAAGAGAAAGCCAGGATATTGGTTCTTTTCTGCCGCTTACTTGATGTCCCTTCGATTTAGTCATGTACCTTCAGAAATTACTTTCGGCTTCTTTCCAATCTTAACCATGAACAAAATCACAAACACATTCAACAACAATATGTTCTTCTTGCGTAAATGTCTCTTCTAGGCCACATACATAATTAAAATCCTGTTGACTCAGGAATAATGTCTCAGAACTGAATGTCCAAACTCTGTAACTTGCTTCCTTTTCTAACCAGACAGCACAGCTGCCAAGAGCTTCTGGGCCCTCTGCCTCTTTTCTCCGTGTATAATTATTATACATTATGTAGCATATACTTGATTTGCCATAGCCGGCCAGAAAAGGTTCCTGTGGCCACTCATTTGAACTTTGCTGTGTATACCTGTGACTGAAAACACAGTGTAACAAGGCAAAAGGGAAACGGAGGTGGGGGTGGGATGCAATTAACAGTTCTTTTTCTCCATGGAAATGAGATGAAAGTCTTAATGCAAAACAATATGAATGTATTGTTTTGTACTGAAAAACTCACTTAAGCTGAAAGAATATTTTAAAAATTAATAATACCACATTACGACACAAATTCTTGGTTTGCAATATTTAAAATGAGGAAATAGACTTTAAAAGGTCTTCAAAATATACATGAGGCATAAAATAAAGCATTTTGGCTTTTCTTCACCTTCGGGCAGCACCCGATCTAAACCAGACACGAAAATCTACCCTATTTTTAAAGACCTCTAGAGAAAGAGGTTGCACAATGTTTCTTAGGAAGTTGTTCCAATATTCCTCCCGGTCATAAAAGTCTTACATTCTAACCTAAATCCCTCACGCTCTATTTTCAGCCATTTCCTTTCGCTCTAAGTAGGGTTGAAGAACAGTTGCTCACTTACCAAGTCAACATAGTGAGGATATTCCCAGTGCTCTGTATTTTTTTTTCAGCAATGGAAATGAAACACGCAGCCTACGGTTAGTTGCCTGGATCTCCTCCATTGCTTCAAACAACAACAACAACAACAACACAATTTTGATGTGATATTGGCTGTTTCTCAGTTACCTGAAAGTCCTCTATTCTTTCACAAATTTTCAGAAGGCCCAGTCCATCTTTTACAGTCTTTACTCGATTATTTTAGTACATGCCTACATGCTGCAAGTAACTGTAAATTATAGTACATCTAGTTAGTGTAATTTTTCGAACGTTCCCTACTTATGCCCAGTATTTTGTAACTTATTCTAGAACTTATTTCAGAAAAACAGTTATCATCAAACTTTGGTGTGCATTAGAAATTTAGGGAAGCTTCTTAAAAATAGGATGCTCAAGTCTCAATCCAGATTTTTGGGCCCTGGAATCTTTCAACTGCTCTCATTCAAAAGTCTTAATTTTCTTTCATTATCAAGGGCATTTTTTTCAAAAAGTTATCAAGCCCATTATTAAAAATAGAAACAAAACCAAGCAAACAAAAGAATAAGTGTGCTCTCTTTCTCTTTGGTAAAGCCACTTCTGCTTTTGCACTTAAAACTGACGCATTAACAGAGTCCTGTATGTGGTGTGGCCCTGAACGTAGACATCGCAATCCCCGTTTGCAGGAAAATCAAAACCGAACCTAAACCCTGCCTAAAAATTTCCCACACTAGAACTAAGTGCGCTGCCAGCAGGCAGGCAATGTGTAATAATGCATCGTCACATGAAAATGTGCTTATGACAAATGTGAGACGACCACTGTCTGCAAACAAGGTAATGCATTCAACATAAGCCGCACAAGGTTTTTCAGAATTCAGTAACTATGAGCTCATTTATAAGACCCTGAATTGCAAGGTAAAGACAAAACCATTCACTGTATAAAGTAACATGGAAACAGAAACATCAACAAGAGTGGGAAGAGGTGAGGAGGAGTTGGAAGGTTTTATTTGAGAGGCAAGAAAATCTTTTCCAGGAAATTTTAAGGTGAATCAGGGTAAGTCTGTGCTTAGATCCTAACCCACATGATATTATGATTAGTGTTGGATTGCCATAGAAGGGGAACCCTGGGGCTGCCTCAACGATGTGCCCAGGTGGGCTTGGTTTCACTTCTTTCTCAGACATTTCTAAGCATCAGTGTTGGATTACTTAAGGGGCTGCTTTAGACAGTCTGTGCTCTGCATTTTCCCATAAGCAAACAGGCAGGAGGGTAAATAAAACAAAACAAAACAAAAACACTCCATGTTACTAAAGCAAACACAGAAATGTAGGTCAAAATGAAAAGGTCCAGAAATTGCTGCAAAAGGGAAAAGTGAAAGCAGCAAAAAGTGGCAGCTGAAGGCCAGGAGATATTCAAGGACAACTCAGGTGTGCAAGGAAGGAGGTATCCTTTGTGGTACCTTTTAACAGAACTTTTAAGATCAACTCTCCTTTAGCAACTTTCAAAGACACAATACAGTAGTAGTAACTATAGTCACCATGCTGCACACTATATATGCAAATATTGAATCATGTTGCATACCTGTAACCAATACACCCTATGTCAATTATATCTCAATGGAAAAAAAAAAAAAAGAGGTAGATCTTCATACCAATTTGTCAATGAGTGACTTTGGGATCTATTATACTTAGCATTGTTAACTAGTTTTTCTTTTTTTTCTTTGGATTCAGAATCATAGTTCTTTTCTAGTTCTCCTCCAAACTTTCATATTCTTCTTTATCTGGTTCCTTTGTTTTCTTTTCCATGAATTGTCTACATATTGTTTTTCTCTAGAGTTTGCATTCTTAATTTTCTTCTCTTTTCCCTCTACATTACTTTACTTTAGCAATCATATCTGCATCCATGGCTTCGACTATCACCTAAGTGAAAATGACTCTAAAATTTTATCTTTAGCCCCATCTCTTTCCTAAAATGAAATTACAGGTTTTGAAATGCCTCCTAATATCTCCACCTGGAATTGGATTCAATGTATCCGAAATCAAATCTATCAGTTTTGCTTCCACACCTGATGCTTCTCCTGTAAAAAGCTCCTGATTACCCCCACACCATCAAGCAATTCTCAGGACACCGGCCGGTATCCTACTTCAACTTAATTATGACATAATCTACCAAGAGCTATCACCAAATTCCACAGGTTAAAGGTTCAGTCCTACAAAGAGTACTCCTACCTCCGCCCGCTTTCAGGTGCCAGTCAGAAGCCCAGGTCATTACCTGTGCTTCTGGCTGGCTATCTATAGATTGGCGGTTCCCACAACCTCCTCCTTGGGTTCAATTAATTTGCTAGAGTGGCTCAGAGAACTCAGAGAAACATTTTACTTACTAGATTACCAGTTTGTTGTAAAAGGATATAATTCAGGAACAGCCAGATGGAAGAGATGCATAGTGCAAGGTGTGGAGAAGGGTGCGGAACGTCTATGGCCTCTTCTGGTGTGCCATACTCCCCATGCCTCCAGGTGGTCACCAACCTGGGAGCTCTCTGAGCCCTACCCTCTTAGGTTGTTATGGAGGCTTCATTATGTAGCATGGTTGGTTAAATCATTTGCCGCTGGTGACTGATTCAGCCTCCAGGCCCTTTCCCCTCCCTGGAGGTCACAAATGGGACTGAAACTTCAAACACTCTAATTACATGATTGGCTCTCCTGGCAAACAGCCCCCACCTTTAGGTGAGGTTCAAAAATCACCTCATTAACATAAGAGGGGGCACCTTTGTCGTTCTCAATGCTTAGGAAATCACACCGGCTTTGGGAACCGTGGTCTGAATGAACAAATACACACTTTTATTATAAATCACAATATCACACCCCGTATCTTCTATTTCTGTTAATAGTACAATCTTCTCAGTCATATCTATTTCTCCTTTTCTGAACCCTATCAATTAGCAAGTCCTGTTGCAGCACTTCCAAGGCAAGTCACGGGTCACGTCACATTCACTGGTTCACCCCCAAAGTAACCCTTCATTAATAGTGTAATACCTAGTGTCCAAGATGGGTCCCATCCATAAAATGATTTTTGAAATTTTTGGTAAAAGATTTCAATGCCACAATTCGATTCATTTTCTCCTCCTTTTGAAAATCCTCCTATATTTCTCCACTGCATATCAAACTTGGATCAACTTTATTTTTATAAAAATAGTAAGTTTACTGAGCACACTATGTGACCAGTGCTTTACATCTATCATTTTATTTATTCTCTAAAAATCTTATAAAGTGGGTGTTTGTAATATTAAGATATCTCCACAAATTGTGGATATATTATTCATTTGATAATCTTTTAGGCAACAAAGGAATATTACACTAAATAAACATAATGGTTGTAAGATTTTTCTTGATTTCAAAAACATTAAATTGAGGGAGAAAAGGTGATTCTTTTCAAGGGAATAAGTCATCTCATTTTACACCAAGTCAATGCTCTTTCCAATATGCTATGTTGGCCTTTTCCTTTGGCCTAGGGTACAACTTTTAGCCTTATTTCCTTCTTTTCATGCTCCTTACCTTTACCCTCTTCTGTACCTTGGCCTTGATTTCTCCTACACCAGAAATATGTGTTCTTTCTCACTTCACAGGTCCAAAGACAGCTATGCTTCAATGCATGGCTCAAACACCCCCTCATTGTTAAGTCTTTCCTGAGTGTCAGATGTAAAGGACCTCTTATTTCTCTGAACTATCATACATTTTTGCATTCTCAGATTAAACTCCTGCTTATTATCTTGTAAGAGGGGTATGGGTACTTTATCTTTCCTCTAGTGTTAAGTTTCTTTGAGATCCAGACTGTAATCCATACATATTTGCACAACTATCCCAATGCCTCCCTCCTATCTGCATTGTAAAGCCTAGCAATTCTTGCATATACCAGACTCTTAAAAATATTTATCAATTGAGCCCTGGCTGGTGTAGCTCAGTGGATTGAGTGCAGGCTATGAACCAAAGGGTTGCGGTTTGATTCCCAGTCAGGGCATATGCCTGGGTTGCAGGCCAGGTCCCCAGTGGGGGCCATGTGAGAGGCAACCACACACTGATGTTTCTCTCCCTCTCTTTCTCCTTCCCTTCCCCTCTCTCTAAAAATAAAGAAATAAAATATTTTAAAAAAATAAAGAAGGGGATTACCCACTTTACGCAAAAAAAAAAATTATCAATTGAATGATTAATAGAAAACATTTAGTGATTTTTCCCTCATTCATTAGAACCAAAGGAAGACTGATGATTGTCCCCAAGCATTTTGCTACTACTCAGCCAAGAATCGAAGTGCAGTATTTCAAGAAAAGTTAATTTTCCTGCCACAATCAAGTCACAACTTGATGGGCCTACACAGTTGCACTTTTTCTAACTGATAGACTTTTCATTTCTCTAAGATTAAACATTTTGTTAAAGGAGGCAATTCAGAACTTAAGCTAAATCAACCTTCCATCTATAATAAACCTCCTAAGCAGCAAATAGAAGAAATGCCCTGTGCGCTAAAGTGGAATTTTTTGTGTGTCATTTTGTTCTTGCCATTGACTGTAGGGGAAGTTGTTGAAGGAAACCTAAATATTTCTTGGCCTTGGCCCTGGCCCTTGCCCAGATATTTCACAGGAAAGTGTTATATTGAAAAAAAAGTATTTCACAGGGCTTTGTTTGTATCCTTCATATTATAGTCTCAGACGTTAGGAAATGATGCTGTGCAGGTCTGTGTTTGTTCATTTATTTGTTTTTGTTTTATAAAATATAGCAAAACCCTGTGATCTACTACAGAAATTCTTCATTTTCATGGAAGAACTTGCAAAAATTTGGAACATATTTTCTCATTTAGTTTTTAAGACAATTCTTGGATGTAAGTATTAATATACACAGTTTATAATTGAATCAACAGAGTTCAGAATTATTAAAAGATCCTTTTGCCTAAATCACAGCAGAGGTTGAGTTTGAATCCATGGCCTAAACATTGTCCATAATTCTATGGGAGGCCATATTAGAAACTGGTATTTCTAAATATGACAACATTCATGGGAGAATCTGACAAACTGCTGTTATGTTTTGACCTTTGAAAAGACACCAAGAGTGACTAATCCTAAAAGCTTATAGCTTGGACATGAAAGAATCTATGTAATTTTAAAATGTGTTTCCTCAACCCATTACTGCTTAGATTCTGAGGACATCAGAATTCTGTATCCTCTCAAACATCCTCTCTGAGTTCTATTCCCAGCTATCTGGCTTGGAATCCCTGTCACAAGAGGCCAGGCAGTTTATGTCACCTCCTATCTCAATTTCTGAAAATCATCCAACAACCTAAATCCAGATAAATGGTAATAAGATGTGAGGATCTGAGCACCAATTACTGGTTTTCCAGTCTTTTAGTGGAAACAACCCTCTGTCTATGCATACCCTCAGCCAACATATTAATTTATGAAAAGTCACTCAGCAGGATCCAAGATGGCAAAGGATTAAGTGGAAGCTATATTAACCTCCTCCCAGGACCAATCTGGAATTACAGCTAAATTGTGGAGATATCATCCTGAATAACCAACTCAACAGTAGCTGGGGAGAAGTCTTAAAACCAAGGACAGACTGAAGAAACCCCTTCACCACAGTGAGACAGGGAGGGAGTTCAGAGGAAGCACAAGAGAGCTGGCTGGGCTCCCATGGATGGCAACTAAAGTTCTGGAGGGGTATTTCAGCAGCTGGAGGGGTACCCCCAGAGAAGTGTGGGGTCTAAATCACAGGCTGGGCTCCCCAGAGCCTATAGAACCAGAGCCAGAAAGGAATCTAGGTAACATCCAGCTGTGAAAAAAGCAGCAGGGTTTCTATCTGCCAGAGAGAGATGGCTGGAGGTGCAGAGAGCCTTTTAAAGGGCCAATGTACAAAATTTCATTTGCAGCCACATACCCTGGGCTCCAGCAGAGGGAGGGCAGAGTGGACTAGAGATGTTGGAGGACAGTCTGGGGTTGGTGAATATAGGGAAAGAACTGAAGGAATAGCCACCCAGATCTCTGTGCTGAGTCATTCCCCATACTGCAGAAGCCATCTTTCTCAGGTGGACCACTCCGCGTCAAGTGGCATCAGCCTGAGGGTAAGCAATAGCCCTGCCCACACCTTGTGTGTTTACTCTGCTCCACCTTGTGGAGCTTAAACTGGCTGCTGATACAGCTTGAGGCTATATCACTGGTCAGTTTAATAACTAAGGCAGAAAATACAAAGAAGCAACCAAATGGGAAGACAAAGAAACAGACCCCCAGTGAAAGAACAAGAGAATTCTCCAGAATAAGAAATAGATGAAAAGGAGGCAAGCAATTTATCAGATAGAGAGTTCAGAGGAATGATTATAAGGACACTCAACAGCATGGAAAAAGATATAGAAACCATAAAAGAGGACCAGTTAGAAATAAAGAATGCAATATCTGTAACAAATAACACACTGGAAGGAATAAACAGTAGGAAAGATGAAGTAGAGGATTGAATCAGTGTTCTGGAAGACAAGATAGGAAAAAACACTCAAGAAGAGAAGCAAAAAGAAAAAAGAATTTTCAAAAATGAGGAGAGCTTAAGAAACATTTAGGACAGCATGAAATGTAACAACATTTGCATCATGGGAATACCAGAAGGAGAAGAGAGAGAGCAAGGGATTAAGAACCCACTTGAAGAAATCATGACTGAAAACTCAACTAATCTGGTGAAGAAAAAAAGATACACAAGTTCAGGAAGCTCAGAGAGTCTCAAACAAGTTGGACTCAAAGGGACCTACACCAAGATACATCATAATTACAATGACAAGGCTTAAAGACAAGGAGAGAATCCTAAAAGCCACAAAAGAAAAGAGGTAGTTACATACAAGGGAGCACCAATTAGACTGTCATCTGATTTCTCAACAGAAACATTTCAGGCCAGAAGAGAGTGGCGTAATGTATTCAAGGTGATGAAAAGCAAGGACCTACATCCAAGGCTATTCTACCCAGCAACACTATCATTTAAAATTGAAGGAGAGATAAGGGGCTTCCCAGACAAGAAAACATTAAGGGAGTTTGTTAACACCAAACCAGTACTGAAACAAATGTTAAAGGCTTGCTTTAAGAAGAAGAAGAAAATGATAAAGGAAAAAAAAAAAACAAACAAAAACAGAGGAAATAAGTCTAACAATAAAATGGCACTACATAAGCATCTATCAATTATCACCTTAAATGGAAATGGCTTAAAAGCTCCAACCAAGAAACAGAAGGTAGCTCAATGGGTAAAAAAACAAGACCCATATATTTGCTGCCTCCAGAAGACAAATCTCAGATCAAAAGATACACACAGACTAAAAGCAAAGGGATGGAAAAAGACATTTCATGCAAATGAAAGGAAAAAAAGGTGGGGCAGCAATTCTTATATCTGACAAAATAGACTTTAAAACCAAGCCTATGGTAAGAGACAAAGAAGGATGCCACATAATGATAAAGGGAACAATCCAACAGGAGGCTATAACCCTAGTAAACATTTATGTACCCAGCATAGGAGCACCTACATATGTGGAGCAAATTTTGATGGACATAAAGAGAGAGATTAACAAAAATGCAAGTATAGTCAGATATTTTAACACCCCATTGACTTCAATGGATAGATCTTCCAGGCAGAAAATCAACAAGGAGACAGTGGCCTTAAATGACACTCTAGATCAAATGGATTTAATTGATATCTTCAGAGCACTTCACCCCGAAGCAGCAGAATATACATACTTGTTAAGTGTACGTGGAAAGTTTCCTAGGACAGGCCACATGTTAGGACACAAAAGAAGTTTCAATAAATTTAGGAAGATTGAAATCATATCAAGCATCTTCTCTGACCACAATGTTAGGAAACTAGAAATCAATCACAAGAAGAACACTGAAAAACATGTAAAGACATGGAAGCTAAATAACATGTTATTAAACAATGAATGGGTCAACAATGAGATCAAGGAAGAAATCAAAAGATACCTTGAAAGAAATGAAAATGAAGATACAATTCAAAATCTGTGGGACACTGGGAAAGCAATCCTATGATGGAAATTAATAGCATTATAGGCTTATCTAAAAAAAAAACAGGAAAAAGCTCAAATAAACAATCTAATTTCACACTTAAAGGAACTAAAAAAGAACAACAAACAAAACCCAAAGTGAGTGGAAAGAAGGAAATAATAAAGATCAGAGCAGAAGTAAATGAGAGACTAAAAAAACAATAAAAAAGATCAGTGAATCCAAGAGCTGGTTCTTTGAAAAGATAAATAAGGTTGAGAAACATTTAACCAGATTCATCAAGAAAAAAAGAGAAAGGACCCAAATAAATAAAATCAGAAATGAAAGAGGAGAAATAACAACTGATACCAAAAAAGTACAAAGGATTGTGAAAAAATGTTATGAACAACTATATGTCTATGAACTGGACAACCTGGACAAAATAGATAAATTCCTAGAAATGTTCAATCTTCTGATACTAAATCAGGAAGAATCAGAGAATCTGAATATATGGATTATACCTAATGAAATTGAAGCAATAATCAAAAAACTCCCAAGAAACAAAAGCCCTGGACCAGAAGCCTTCACAGGTGAATTTTACTAAACATTCAGAGAAGAACTAACACCTCTTCTTCTCAAACTATTTTATAAAAATCAAGAGGAGGGAAGGCTCCCAAACTCATTTTACAAGGCCAGCATTATCCTAATTCCAAAACCAGATAAAGACACCACAAGGAAAGAAAATTATAGGACTATATCCCTGATGAACACAGATGCTAAAATTCTCAACAAAATATTAGCAAACCAAATACAACAATACATCAAAAAGATCATACACCATGATCAAATGAAATTTATTCTGGGAATGCAAGGTTGGTACAACATTCGCAAAACAATAAATGTGATATACCACATAAATGAAATGAAGGATAAAAACCACATGATCATATCAATAGATGCAGGGAAAGGCATTTGATAAAATCCAGCACCCATTTATGATAAAGACTCTCAGAAAAGTGGGATTAGAGGGAAGACACCTAAACATAGTAAAGGCCATATATGACAACCCCACTGCCAGCATCATAGTCAATGGGCAAAAACTACAAATGTTCCCCTTGAGGTTGGGAACAAGACAGGAATGTCAGCTTTCACCTCTCTTATTCAACATAGTACTGGAAGTCCTAGCCACAGCAATCAGACAGAAGAAATAAAAGGCATCCAAATTGTAAGGGAAGAAGTAAAACTGTCATTACTTGCAGATGGCATGATACTGTACATGGAGAACCCCAAAGATTCCACCAAGAAACTACTGGAACTGATAAATGAATTTAGCAAAGTAGCCAGATACAAAAATTAGCATCTACAAGATAGTTGCATTTTTCTATGCCAATAGCAAACTAACAGAAAGGGAAATTAACAAAACAATACTGCTCCTACTGGTGTGGCTCAGTGGATTGAATGTTAGCCTGCAAACCAAAGGGTTGCTGGTTAGATTCCCAGTCAAGGCACATGCTTGGGTTGTGGGCCAGGTCCCTAGTAGGGGGCACTTGAGAGGCAACCACACACACATAGATGTTTCTCTCCCTCTCTTTCCCCTTCCCTTCCCCTCTCTAAAAATAAATAATAAATAAATAAATAAGAAAACAATACCATTCACAGTTGCTACAAAAAGAATAAAATACCCAGGAATAAACTTAACAAATGATGTAAAAGACCTGTGCTCAGAAAATTATAAGACACTGAAAAAAGACATAAAAGAAGATACAAATAAGTGGAAGCACACATCATGTTCTTGGATAGGAAGAATTAACATCTTTAAAATGCCCATACTACCCAAAGCAATTTATAGATTCAACACAATTCCTATTACGATTCTAATGAAGTATTTCACAGAACTAGAACAAATATTTCAAAAATTTAAATGGAACCACAAAAGGCCCTGCATAGCAACAGTGATCCTGAAAAAGAACATAGTTGGAGAAATTGCGCTACGTAATATCAAACTATACTATAAGGCCAGAAACAATGCTTTAAGCCTGAAACAATGCTGGAGGTAGGTGGCCCTGTGCTGGAAAGGGCAGGTTCCCTAGGGCGATCAGGCCTAAGAAGAATGCATAAAATCCTATGAAACTGTACTTTGCTAATACCCTCAATTTAAATGATAAGGGTCTAAGCAGGAAGTGAGTTTGTTCCCCAAAGTTTCATGGCCCTTTAATTATCTGACCCTGA